>BSBM01000195.1:33090000-33690000 GCA_027924585.1 Larix kaempferi | reverse complement strand
TCGCAGGCACCTCCGAAGGCCTAGCCATTCTGAGGATTTTTCCTGCGAGTAACTGGGTCACAAATTTTGTCGTTTTGTCCTCAATGTCTTTTGTGGGAAAACCTCTTTTCCCCTTTGTCAATGGCTGACTTTTCTTCATTTTCTCAATAGCTTCTTTTTCTTTGCTCTTCCCTTGGAAGAACTGCTTAGGATCTTTACCGCACTTGCTGAGACCTATTATGCAGTGGACCAAGGAAATATTGACATCAATGTTTTTATCTAGCCACAGGTATCCCTGGTGGATTTGCGCTATCAGTGTGTGAACCACCGCATTAACTTCCGTTGATCGGTCAAAATGTGGCAGTATGAGGAGGTTTAACAAGCCTGGCGAAACTACTAGCATCAACCAACTTTTAGCAACCAAGTTAGGTTTACCCTTGGCATCTTTCTTCTAGCACTGTATTGGTCAGGCTGGAATTGTGGGTACTTAGGCGCGTGGGGCTCTTCCTTTTGTACGCCTAAGAGGTCAAAATCTTCCCACTTGCAATCCAGAATCTTTCCAAGCAAGTTCTTGGCAATCTCTACATGCTTTGAGATCAGTGACAATGGGATCTCATACTTAACGTTCTTGACCAATTTGAAGACTGGGGCGTCCAACGCCCGAGGTGATATGTACTCTTGTGTGAGTTTCAGTGGTTCGTTCTAAAAGACTAGCAATTTTTGTGCCGATGAGCCCATCTTGATGATCTTGCTTCGTGGTGTAGTTACGTCTTTCCCTTTCTCTTTCCCTTTTTCCTGCATGACCGGATTATGACGAGGTGATCTTCGGGATGCTTGACCTGGATCGATTACAACCTTCTTGGCAGGGGTTTTCATTAACTCTGCAATTCCCCCGTACTGAAAGACCTCAAGTGCTTCTTTAATGGTCAACTCTTCTTCTCTATAGGAGGGTTCAGACATTCACTGGTTAGCTAAAGGCTGTGATAGTCAGATGATAGAATAATACTAGCTCAGGGAGTGATCGCAAGAAAATTCTAAGTACTGAGTAACGCCCGCGAGTCCTGTAGCGGTGTTATTTATAGGCGTAGCTAGGTCCTCCCCGCGCCTCCCAGCTACTATATTTGCATTTAATGAGTTGTCCGTTGGCCAATTTGAACAGATCCTCCCATCTCTTCTATCATTAGTGTGTCCAGAACGACTATCTTTCCTTTAAATGCTCGAGTGGTTGCTGCAACAGTCATTTCAACGGTTATTTTCTCAAAAGCCATGCAACGACTATTTTTTTGAGTGCTGCTCCGATCTGTGAGGCAAACCATTTCGACTCCTGCACAGTTTCTTCGCGGTACTGATCTTTGAACTGCGCATCTGTTTTTCCACTATTCTCTTCCTCGTTCTTGCGTTGCTTCAGCAGTGCTGTGCGGCTCATACATTCTTCCTTTATGATACATGTACATACTCTATACATTTCTAGTGCCCAATTTCAACTGTACTTGACACTTAGAAATTTCTCCCCGCGTTTATCTTTCCATATAATGTGAAGCAGGACTATCGTGGTATAATTTAAGTTTGCTTCCATTTATCATAGTGGGTAGAGTATCACGAGCTAAAGTGGCTAACTGGACTGGACCACTGTTAGTGACATACATAACAATATATGGGCCAAGCCAATGCATTTTAAATTTGCCAGGAAATTTCATGAACTTGCTATCATAGAGGAGGAATAAGTCACCTACCTGAAAGCATTTGTTCCTGATATGGAAATCATGCCATGCCTTTTCACGATCCTTCTGGACTTGCTGTTGAAAGCCTGCAATGAAACGATCCACCTCCAAGCTGACTAAATGTAACAGTATTTCATCTAATGCTTCGCGATGTACCATTCCGGTGAATGCAACAATCCTTAGACTGGGGACAATGTACTCCATTGGCATTATGGCCTCCTACCCATAAGCCAACCAGAAGGGTGTCTGTCCCGTTAACTTCTTACAAGTTGTTATGTATGCCCATAGTATAGACGAGATGCGCAGGTCCCAATCATCCTTGTTTACATTGCACACCTTCGTCAGCGCGTTTTCCAGTATCTTATTGAAAGCTTCAATAGTTCCATTCGCTTGTGGATGATATGGTGTACTGCGGTGATGCCGAATGTGGAACTCCTCTGTGAGGACTTCAATGGTCTTATTCAGAAAGTGAGTGCCCTGATCACTCATCAAAATTTTTGGATAGCTGAATATTGACAAAATTTCCTAAAAAATGAACTACGCGGCAGTACCTGCGCTGCAATCCTTTACTAGTTTAGCTTCTGCCCATCTGGTGAGGTAATCCATGGCAGTAAGGATATACCTTGCACCAGTTCTCTTCCCTGGTGGGTTTATAGGTCCCACAAAATCAATTTCCCACTTCTCAAAATCCTGTAAGGTCAACTGCGGGTTCAATGTAATTTCGTCTCTCCGTGATGGCTTCTCTGTCCTCTGACAGACATCCCAGTTCCTACAGTATTCCTTAGAATCTTTGTGGATGGTAGGCCACCACAACCCTGTGCGCAATATCTTCTGCGCAGTAGCCTTTCCTGTGTAATGACCTCCCGCAATCCCTGAATGTGCATCTGCGAGTATATATGGTTTCTCGTGGTTGAGTACACATCTGCGCAGGACTTCATCTCGTCTAAGTTTGTATAACTGACCTGCAATGATAGTGAAATCTGTGGCGTGCGCTACTAGCTGCTTCTTCTGCGAAACAGAAAATGCTTGCGGTGCCAGCCCTGTTGTCAGAAAATCAATGATATCCTTATAGTAATCATCTGCAACTTGTATAGAGAACATCTGCATGTCAGGAAGACTGTCTTCAATGTTCATCGGCTCCTCTCCCGACTCAATTCGAGACAGGTGGTCAGGGCCCAAATTCAGCCTGCCGGGTTTAACAACGATCTCGAAGTTGTACTCCTGGAATAGCACCAGCCATCTACATATATGCCCCCCTAACACTGGCTTATTGACCAAGTATTTCAATGCAGAATGATCGGTGAACATAAGGAAGTGCGCACCAAGTAGATAGTGTCTAAACTTCTAAAGGGAATATACCATCGCAAGTCCTTCCCGCTCAGGAGTGGTATAGTTCTTCTCTACTGTCGATAGCTTCCTACTAGAAAATGCGATGGGGTGGTCGATACCCCCTTCTCCTGGATGAGATAAAACAATTCCTAGGGCAATGCATGATGCGTCCACATGAACATGAAATGGCTTTGCCCAGTCTAGAAAGACTAGGATCGGCGCGGTAACCATCTTTTCTTTAAGGGTGTCAAAACCTTGTTCGCATTCCTCGTTCCAAACGAATGGCACATCTTTCTTCAGCAGCTTCTCCATTGCTATAGTGATCTGTGCGTAACCTTTAATGAACTTCCGGTAATAGCTTGTATGGCCCAAGGTAGAGCGCAACATTTTAACTGAAGTTGGTGCAGGCAAATTTACAATGATGGCAGTCTTCGCAGGGTCCACCATCAATCCTTGTTTGCAAACAATATGTCCCAGTAAAATTCCATAGGGAACACAGAAGATGCACTTCTTTAAATTCAATGATATTTGATGCTGGCGGCACTTGTCAAGCATCATCCTTAGGTTTGCGCAATGGTTCTTGAACAAACCAAAGACAGTCCAGTCATCAAAATATGCTTCCAGAAACTTATGCATGAAATCTTTGAACGCCACAACAACAACTCTGGAGAAGATGGCAGGCACATTCTTCAGACCAAACGACATGACTATATACTGGAACAACCCCCATTCTGTAGCAAATGTCATCTTATTCCTGTCTATGGGATCGATCCTGATCCGATGATAACCAGAGAAACCATCAGTAAATGAATAGGCCTCATTCCCTCCAACATTGTCAAGTACCTCATCTATAAACGGAGTAGGGAATGGGTCATGCATAGAGGCATCATTAAGTTTTCTAAGATCGACACAAATCTTGATCTCGCCCTTCGTCTTCTTGTCCTGGACAACCATAGGACTGATCCATTCGGATTCCTCGATAAGTTCAATGATTCCTGCCTCTAACATTTTGTCCAACTCTGCGTGGACTCTCTCTTTATACCGTGGAATCAGTCTATATGGTTGCTGCTTCATAGGCTTAGCGCCTGGCTTCAAAGGGATCTTCATGACTCCTAAGTCACCCAATATTCCTTTCATCTCTGTAAACTTGGTTGGAAATAGCTCTTGATATTCGTGTAAAGTGTCTGCAATCTACGCGATAGTCTGATCATCCCAGTAGTCTCCGATAGATGCAAACTTCGGCTCTTCACTCGTGCCGATGTTCACCTTCTGTGTCTTAAACGGTCCACTCATGTCCAGTATTTCCAATGGCGGTCCTTCTATATCACTCTCACCGTCTGATTATGGTATATTGATACTACGCGGATCATCTTCATCTTCTTCTCTTCCATGGTCATCATCTTCAGCTAGATTATAACACTCTATCGGATGTTCTTCATGTCTGTCCATTTTGAGTGTATGTTCGCAGGACTGTCATCTGTGTCAAAGAATTCTTCCCATGACACATCTTCGCGAGGACAATCTTGTCTGAATACACGTTCCTTGATTATCTGCAGTGCTTCGTGTATCAAAGGGTTCTCATCCTCGAAGCTGAAATCTTTCTGGAATTTCGCAGTTAATGTATCCCAATCTGTGGTCTCCCTGCGTAACTCCAGGTCTAGATACCATTTCTTTGGAATATCCTCTTCCAAAGTATGCACGAACAAGTGCACCCACTCTGCAGGTGGCCTTTCTTCCCATGCCTACAAGCAGACTTCCAAATGCTAACTAGGATCTGTCATCCCGTTGAACTTCTCAAAGGGTAAGGTAACCCTTTCTATGAACTGAATCTGCATCTTTGTTCTGCATTGATCCCAAGTGATCAATATCTGCTTGTGCGAAGCCCACCATCTGGCAGGTATGCCATGCAGTGCCATATCCAATGCTGGCAACCTGTGCTCTTCTGGAACTGTTGCAGTATAGTCTTGAATAAAAGTATGAACATTAGCAGAACCATCAAATGTAGGGATCGGGATTACCTCCTTTCCAATCCAGTGCAGTGATTTCGTGACCTACGCGCACCTTCTAGCTGACACTTCATGCATGCGATTCTGCCATATTTCCATTCTAGCGTCTGAGTTAGAAACGCAGGAGCTATCGCATCTCCAGCTGAGTGCACCGTCCACAGTAGGATTAATGTAATCCTCCTGGTTCGCAGTCATTTGGTACAGTCAGTCCAAATCCTGGGCCTTAGATTCTTCCTGAATCGGCTCACTATATTAGTCCCCATTTGCAGGATCCAATGGTGCGATAACCCGTAGATGCTTGCCTTCGAATATCATCTTCTTTGTTTTCAAATTTATAATGGCTAAATTGTCAATAGCCCAGTCAATTCCTAACAATGCAGGAAAGGGATGGCTATCGTCAACAATCTCGATGACATCAAAGTCCGCATGGCTCTGTACTCCGTCAATATCAACCACAACATTGGCTAAGTAGCCAAATGGTATAACTTTCTCTTGGTTGGCCATTCTCAGCTGGATAGGTGACCACGACAGCTTTGGTCGACCCATCTGCTGCCATGTCTGCTTGGTCAAGACATTTACTTCTAATCCCAGATCAAGGATAAATTCGTCCATCTCAAAGTCTCCTATCTACGCAGTGAGCCTCATCTCTCAGCCCGACCTATTCTGTTTCTTTATATGATGTAGTGCGCCATCAAATTTTTTTGCTTCTGTCTGTGGTTCGTATAGATTTATTAGCTTCTCTAGCTCTGCTATCGCGTTTTCATTTTTCAGCAGCTTCATGCAACTTCTTAGGAACTACGCAATAGAGGTGCTAACATTTGCTGTGTGTCTTGTCTTGTCATATGCAGTAGGTGTGTCTTCAACACATGATACTTCGCTGTGCAGCGGGATCCTTGGTGATTGAGGTGCTGGTTCTCTGAAAGTATCTCATGCGTCAACAAAAGCTTCTTTGTTCTTCTTCAAATCTAGAGCAGGCGTCTTTCCTGGGGATTTTCTTACCCATATTGTTTCAAGAGGGCCCTGCTTTGCATGAGCCTATCCTGAAGTGGAAGCCTCTACTCCCCTATCACGGCTTGTCTCCACGCCACTGCATGTGACTACTTTAATGCTAGGATCCGCAGGTCTGTTCTCTGTTGCGATCCACTGGATGTTTGGGGATGGCGCGTCTGTCCTTCTTCTTTTCTGCATCTCTACCTCTAGAACCGGGCAATATTCTATAACATGCTCAAATGATTTACAATAATTACAGGTGGTGCAGGGATTTACACAGTCTCTGGATACATGACCTGGCTGGCCACAGTTATAGTAGATGACCCCGCCGCGGCCTCTTCCTTGTGCCGGGCCGGTATTTCTTCCTCTACTGCGGTATCCACCACCACGGCCTCTGTAGGCAGATTGATCATAATGTGTGTTTTCTTGCTTTGGATGGTTATCTTCTTGCACTTTGTACAAGCCAGCGCCTCTCATTGAATCCATGTCGCGCTTTCTTTCATTCATTAGTTCATAGGCGCGGCAGTTGGATTCATCATGTCCAACTGATTTACAGAAATTACAATATAGATTCTTAGGTGTCTTCACATATTTATGTATTAGGTAACAATCTTTAGGTCTATGACTGGTAGTTCTACAGATCTCACACCAAGGTGCCTGGTTTTGATTGATGGGATTAGGCGCACCACTACCAAGATAGTCGCGGTATAGGGGACAATGTTCATGGTCATGCCCTTCTCCTTTGCAACTCGTGCACCAGATCTCATGATGAGGTTCATATCACTGCTCTTTTCCATTCTTCATGCTCTGCAGCTCCAGTGTTAGGGTGGTAAGCTGGTTCTGAATCTACGTCATCCCAGAACTAGACTCACCGATCGACGAATATTCCAACTTCATCACGATCTCTAAGGCCTCTTCCTGCGACATAACCTTCTGCTGCATCAATGGTAATCTAATGTGGGGTAACAACGCAATAATGAACCATTCCTTGTGCTGATTCAGAGCTATAACAAAGCTTACTTGGTCTAATAAGGTCTTGAACTTCTAATCAAACTCCCAGACCGATTCAGTCCGTCTCTGCTTGATTTCCTTCAGCTCAGTTATACACTAAGATTCAGACTTTGGTTTCTTGAACTTTGCTATCAGCGCAATTTTAATCTCTGCCAGGGTTCTGGGCTGCATGGTAGAATACTTCATGAACCAGTGCAGCGCTCTATCTCTGAGTGTGGTAATAAACTGGTATTTCTTCTCATCATCATCCCGGATCTGTCTGACACTCCAGACAGCTTCACAGAGGAGCCAGTGCTAATCAGGATCTTCTAGACCCGTCCCTTTGAATATAGGCAACTTCATATCCGTATGGGCCATGGCTCTAGGGGGAGGTGTAGAACTCGAGGGGGCACCTTGAGGTGTGCCCTGAGGGGTGCTAGGGTGTCGTACAGGACTCTGCGCAATGAAAACAAATGGGCGTATAGGGGTAGACGTACTAGGATGTATATTCGGCAGGGTTGGCTCTACAAGTGGAGGATTCTTAGGGGTAAATGGGGGTGCGGCTTCATTTTCAATATCAGAAGGAATCTCAGTATATACGTGGAGTCCAGAGCCTCCATGATTCTTATTGAACTTGTATATTTTCCCACTTCTTAAGTTGTGATTATCTTGGTCGGAATCGCTATAAATGCTATTTACCATGACAACTTGAAAATATTACTGCATTCTTAAAACGCCTTTCTCAGCTAACAACATCTTAATGTATAGACTGAGATTGTTCAGGAATTTACCTTGGAAACCTGCGAAAAAGTGTGCCTCTGCTTGGCTGTAGGATTTGACCGTATCCACAGCAAACTCTGTGACAAAGCCTTCTAGCATATGATCGACCCAAAAGTCCACTGCGTGCATCAATGCGCTGTCTATTGCTTTGAGCTGTGATATGAGCTCAGGATTCCACTCTGTAGGAACGCTTCCTTGAAAACAGGTTTTCTTTTCTGCGAGCTGCGAGATCCACGCGTGCAGCTCATACAGAAATGTAGCCCAGAAAATCTCGTGAATGTCGTCCAACAGATATCTATCCGACTACTATGTGTCACTTAGACGCGGATGTATGTTCTCTTGTCTTTTAAAGTCTCTTATGGTCTTATCCCACCAAGCCTAGATTTCTATCTTCTTACGATGCCAATTCAACGAACCTTCCGGGAACTTGGACTCTTTGTCGCTCATCACAGATTCTAGCACGGCAACAGAACCATTTGTTGGCTATACAATGCTAACCATAGGTTTTATGAAGACCCAGGTTCTGTGTGGTTACCTTAAACCAACAAAACCCTTTTGCACCGGCCCTTTCGGAAACAACCCACGAGCAGGCTAAGGTCTCACCCGAGGTGTTTCTAATGGGGCACTGTGGACTCAGATGTCCACAGTGAGTGATGAGTTGATGACTGTGACGAAGTTCGCGGCAGCGCACCAGCTGTGTGCTGTGATGGTCGGACTACGCGGCGATGGCCAACATCGCGGTTTGCACCACTACCTTCTTCCTTACTGCGGGGCTTAATATGACACTGTGAACACTGCCACTTGACTTCCTATTCTTGGACTAAGTGCAAAATGCTTAAGGAAGTGAGCTGAATACCACTTATCCACTTAGTCATTCACTTAATTAACTTACTATATAGCGCTCATAACACACACTTAGAATGTTACTATTTTAGGCATAACCCTCAGGTGCAAAATAACTGTTATACATTCATCGACTACATCCATTTAAACACGTAAACAACTTTCCCCATGCTTAAGCAAATGATAGATTCACTGTCCTTAGAAGCAAAGCTAATACTAACCATACATCCATTCATGCAGACCTAACATATCATTCCATACTCTCTTGATGGCGAATGCATATAAAATCCTTCTCATAACAGACTACAAGCCAATATTCAGACATCCACTACAGAAACAGATAAATATAAACACACCTATAAACATTCAGTCACTCGACACACTATTTAACGTGGTTAGCTCCCTCGGATGGGAAGCTATGTCCACAAGAACTATGTTTGATATTTCTTTTAAGGAAGGGTTCACAGTTCTTAGCCGCGCACTCAGCTGTGGCTCTCTTCTTGCTCAGATATGTCTCTGCGCACTCAGCTGCATATCCTTTACAATATTTTCTTGACTCAAAAGATATTACAATACAATATGGTCACAATGACCGTTCTTTCCTGTCTTGAGCAACTAACCAAAACCCAACAACTCCTAACCCACCTTTACCAACCCTTCCTATACAAAATCGTCTTCTTCATCTAGATCACGCCCGAAGGTCATGAATTTACAACAATGAAGACCAAAACCCTTAGGGTTTCCAAACCACTATGGTCCCTCTGGACCGTCATGTAGGCTTCTGGTAGCGATTCTGCTATCGTGGTAGTCCTCCACGCCTTAGATCCGTCGCTTTCAGCCTTTCTGTTGTGCGCACACCAATAGGTCATCCACTTCGAGCTTCCCTTTCACTAACGGACTCGTGCGACTGGCTCAGCTCCCAGTCGCTTTCCCTGCAGGTCGTCCGTCCTCTAACAGCCGTGTACAACTAGCTCAGCTCCAGTCATTGTCCATCCGCCGTTTTCCTCTTAACGGTCATGTACTCTGCTGTATGCCGAACTGTCACTTTCCCAACCCATCCTCTGTTTAACGGACTCGTACAGTCGATCTCCTTCCTGATCTACTTATGCCCTCAACTCGACATCTTTCTAGCAGTCTTACCAAAAGTAGACCATCGCCGGTCTATCCACTCTATCTGGCCATCCTCCGTCCAGTACACAACTTTACTGGATCCATGTGGCCTACTACCTTCGCAGCACTGAACCTGTTCAATGCTGATCTTCATAGCATCCTTCAAAACTCGGTACTACGGACATCTTCGCAGTACCCCCAATACTTAGCCAAAATTTACTTATTTTCTAAGCAACGCTCAGCTCAGCTCCATCTAGCCTCAAAAATGTTATAAAAAATGGCCCTGTTGGGCCAGGCCCAACACAGACCAAGGTCGATGTGGCATGCAAATCGAGGTGATGATGGGGCATGAAAAAAATGCCCGAAAAATCTGGTGTTGAGAGCGAGAAATGGTCTCAAGCATCGTCACGAGCGTAGAAAAATGAATCCGGCGACATAAAGATCGTCAAAAACGGGTAGTGATCAATGTGGCACACAAACCGAGGTGATGAGTGACATTTTGAAAAAATTCCCAAAAACTATGGGGGTGAGAGCGAGAAATGATCTCAAGCATCATCATGGGCGCAGAAATTTGAATCCGGCGATGCAAAGGGTGCGAAAAAACGGAGGTCAAATGACTCCAGAATGGTCAAAAGAAAAAACGAGGTTAAAAAATGGCTATAAATAAAGGTGGCCTACCAAGCCAAGGATGCAGTGGTGGGGAGAAATGATGACCCATGGGGGCGAAATACTATGTGTATCAAATCAAATCAAATATACAAGTGACACGTGACCTCAGAAATGGTTGAGATCACGAATGTGAAAAAGTGAGCAAGGTTAATGACTTGCCCCCATGCGATGTGCATGGGGTTTGTGATTGTCGATCACGTATGTGTTGGTTTGAACGATGGGCTCATTGAGGTGTTGAGATAGAGGTGATGGGGTAGGGTTAAAATGATTGATCACACCCCCTATCCCAGGTTCGAGGTAGTCTGTTATGTCCCCGAACACAGAGGTGTCAATGCAGTGTAGATGCTGTCTTAGAGAGGGATCAAAAGGGCATTGACCAACTACTGGAGGGGGGGTGTACCATGAGGCTGTGGGCCATGGTGGCATACTGAAGTGATTATATGATGATGGGGGATTCTCCTTGTGGGGTGGATGCCCCCAGTATCGCCGATGAGAATGACGATGATGATGAGTAGGAAAGGTTTCGAGCTTGCCCCCATGCCGTGGACATGTGGTTTCCTCTTTGATTTGAAAAGGTTGAATATGTGGGTCAGAGGGATCAATGGAAGGGGTCGGCCGGACATAAGGGTCTCCATTGGAAACCATGTAAATTGTGTTAATATCTTCTAAGGAGGAAGGTGGTGGGGGATGAATTTCCTCAATGAGAGGAGGGGATATCTCTAGGTCGGCATTATTCAATTCGTATAGAGCTACTCTATAATCTAGGAGATCAGGGCAGTTATGTGAGTAATGGCCGTAAATGCCACATATCGCACAAGGGTGATTGGTACGCAACGATTTATCATGAGGATGAGGGTCAGTTCAAGTTTGACAACTGGTATGTTAGTGTCATCATCCAACATTTTCATGTGTTCTTGAAGTGCCGGTAATTGTGGACATTGATGGGTAGCATGGCCTATATCGTCGCACAAAGAGCACTTGGGGGGAGCACTAATTGTTGGGGGATTCTTCGCCAACTTGGGAGTCGGTGGGGAGGTGCGGTTTGTGGGTCCAATGGTGTAGGTTTGTGGGCCTATGCCCCCATTGTAGTGGAGTTCAGGGGGAGCATTACTAGATGTTGATGCAGTGGCCCCTATTGGAGGTGGCCAGTTCTGGATGTTTGCTACACCAAGGGGTGGACGATTAGAAGTATTGATGGGTTGCACTGGTTTTAAAATGATGTTTGGTATCGGGGGAGGGGTTGGGGCAGGTAAGTACCACACAGGTAGTCCTAATGTTAATCCTGGGAGATTAAGTGTAGCCATGACTGGTGTGCTGATGGTGCCTGAAGGGGGAAATAAAAGTGGGATAGTATGAATTGGTGTGGCTCCTACGTGAGTTGGCACTGAGGGTGGTTGCGGGAGTAAAGGGGGTTGTTGGTTTGGTACCTGTGTGTTATGCGAGAGGGTACACAAATCAGATATCTCGGTTATCTTCAAAGGGGGTGGGATGGATTGGAATGTGGAAGTCATAGGTGATTCCGAGTATAATTCGGGTTTGACTGTGGAGATGAACGATGTAGGTGCGTTCTGAATGGGTTGTTCAATCATAGGGAGAACATTTTTAGGTGCAGTGGGGGCATATTGGTATCAACATGTTTGGGGATTGATGTCGGACGATGACATCATAAGGAGATGATGAGTACTAGAATCCATCGGTTGGTTTGTGTGTGCAGTGTATGTGATTTGCTGTTGTGGTGCTGTGGTTCCTTGAGGAGGATCTGTCATGTCCCAAATTTGGAATTGGGTCACAATGGCCTAATCACATTAGCCATATTCATTAGAGTTTGTAAAATTGATGTTAAGGGTCAAATAATTGCCAAGGAGGAAAATTACTAGTTTCCTAGGTTTGGGGTGGAAGCTTTGGGATTTGGAATAAGGGGGATAATAAATGATGTTTAGACATTAGAAGGGTTCAAGTATTTAATAAATAGAGTGAATAAATAAATTCAAGAGAAATCCTAGGTGACAAATGGTTTTGGAGACATATGGAGGATGTGGGACCCACACTAGCTTGATTTTTCATAATACATGGTATCTCTCTTTTGCAAATTTGAATTAATGGGAATGTGAACACTCTTGGGTGAGTTGGTAAGTCATAACACATGTCATTGAGCATCTTAGGTCTAATTGGGAAGGATTGGTAACCTCCATGGAAGATAAAGAGTCAAAGTGGAAGTTTGTGGACACTTGGGCTAGATTCCCTAGCCCCTATGACACCAATGATGGAGCATCTATGACAACTATGACAAATTGCAGACCTGACCTCTGACATCTGACCACTATGACATGTCAGCCCCAAAAATAGGCTCAAATAAGGCGAATTTGGGAGTTGGAGAAGCCAAAGAGACTCAAATCGAATTTGGGAGAAGATGGAAGGTTGGAACTAGGAGACAAGTGGCAAATGTGGAATATTTCCTAAATGGAAATCTATTGAATCTATTGAGAGGATTTCGACCCTTAGAAGGCTAATGTTGGTTATAAAATGTAGAAATGAAGTATGAGAATGGCTTTTGATCATTTGTAGAATTTGCAATTGCACTTGTGAAGAGGGAGAGCTAGTGGATGACTAGTTTCTTGCCTTAGCCAATTTCGAGGGTGAAAGATTCCCATCCAAGTTGGTAATTGGAAAGGCCATTCAGAACTTTAATTTAGAGCTTTAATGGAGTCTTTATTTGCAGGTGTAAGCTACAGGGCAGCTCATGGTTTCTTCTATTGCAGCTCACTCCTTCAACCATTTCCAGTTTTGATGGTATATTCTTGATCCTTGAGGGAGGGCGTTTTTGGTGAGCTATTGTACTCTTTGGGGAAGATTTTAATGCCCCATTTATTTTGTAATATGAATTAAATACTCTTTTCTTCATCTCCAAAAAGTTTCAGGTCGAAATTCCAAGTAGAAATGTATAAATCTCATTTTTAATGGAAGAACAATGCCATTTCCCCACTACCTTGTTGTGATCCAATGTATTGATGATGATTTCGAATGAATGGATGATTATATGATATATTTGTGATCAATATACTACCATGGATGTATTATACAATTTTCATGTATTGTACTTGAGCATTTGAAGCATTTTTACTCAGTTTAGTTGTATTGGGAGGTGAAATAGTGCCATTTCCCCAAGGGTCGAATTGGGGATTTTTGCAGTTGAATGGGAGAGGGTGAGAACAGTTGTAATAATCCATTAATAGTGCATATGATACTTTAATAAAATAATTAACACATTATATACCTCTGTTCATAAATTTGAGTGGGTTTGGAGGCATTTGGGAAGCCATTTTCAGTACTTACCCCAGGGGGATTTGAACCCCAAATTACTAGTAAAATTGCATAATTGGTCCAGAATATTAAGAGAGTTTGTAGAGGTATTTTGGTGGACATATGTCATACATAAACATCATATTCAAGTTCTAATATCATTCATACACCTTCCTTGAATATTTGAAGGCATTTGGAGTCAATTTGAGACCTAGAGACCAATACTAGTCAAAGGAAAATCACTAGTAAAGTTACCTACATTGATCAGAACTGAAAGAGGATTTGCAGAAGTATTTTAAAGGTCCAAAGGCATCCCTGAAACACATATTTATGTTCTAATATCATTCATATACCTTCTCAGAAGATTTGGGATCATTTGGGGCAAAATTGGGACCCAGAGATCAAAACTAGTCAAAGGTCGAACCAAGGAAAAAAGTGGAAAATTGCAATTTTAATAAAATTCTTAACAAGAGACATTACAGTGGTATCAGAGCATGGTCCTTGCACCTGTGTATTAGGTACATACATTCAAGAATAATTGGCAGCCATGTCTTACTATTATGATGAATCCTATGAGTATAATTCTTATGAGGAATATGCAGATGCTTATGAGCAATATGAAGCCGAATGTGAATGGTATGAGGAAGAGGTGCCATCATGCAACACTTCTTACAATTTCAAGAGAAATGAAGATTATTCTTATGACTTTAAATCTGATGAATATGAGTGTGTCACACCAACCAATGATAATTCTATGAGTGAGTTCCAAAGATGGAGAGCAAAATATAAAACCTTGCCCCAACAATATCAAAAATATCAAGAATATCTTGCTTTTAGCAAAAATACACAAAATGCCATGTCTTTTGAGTACTTTGCTGAACATGTTTTTGAAAATAGGCCCAAAAATGAAGATGTGGAGTTAGTAAAATTTGGAATTAGTAAGATGTGAAGGATTGGTAACCTCCATGGAAGATAAAGAGTCAAAGTGGAAGTTTGTGGACACTTGGGCTAGATTCCCTAGCCCCTATGACACCAATGATGGAGCATCTATGACAACTATGAAAAATTGTAGACCTGACCTCTGACATCTGACCACTATGACATGTCAGCCCCAAATTTAGGCTCAAAGAATGCGAATTTGGGAGTTGGAGAAGCCAAAGAGACTCAAATCGAATTTGGGAGAAGATGGAAGGTTGGAACTAGGAGACAAGTGGCAAATGTGGAATATTTCCTAAATGGAAATCTATTGAATCTATTGAGAGGATTTCGACCCTTAGAAGGCTAATGTTTGTTATAAATATGTATAAATGAAGTATGAGAATGGATTTTGATCATTTGTAGAATTTGCAATTGCATTTGTGAAGAGGGAGAGCTAGTGGATGATTAGTTTCTTGCCTTAGCCAATTTCGAGGGTGAAAGATTCCCATCCAAGTTGGTAATTGGAAAGGCCATTCAGAACTTTCATTTGGAGCTTTAATGGAGTCTTTATTTGAAGGTGTAAGCTACAGGGCAGCTCATGGTTTCTTCTATTGCAGCTCACTCCTTCAACCATTTCCAGTTTTGATGGTATATTCTTGATCCTTGAGGGAGGGCGTTTTTGGTGAGCTATTGTACTCTTTGGGGAAGCTTTTAATGCCCCATTTCTTTTGTAATATAAATTAAATACTCTGTTCTTCATCTCCAAAAATTTTCAGGTCGAAATTCCAAGTAGAAATGTATAAATCTCATTTTTAATGGAAGAACAATGCCATTTCCCCACTACCTTGTTGTGAGCCAATGTATTGATGATGATTTCGAATGAATGGATGATTATCTGATATATTTGTGATCAATATACTACCATGGATGTATTATACAAGTTTCATGTACTGTACTTGAGCATTTGAAGCATTTTTACTCAGTTTAGTTGTATTGGGAGGTGAAATAGTGCCATTTCCCCAAGGGTCGAATTGGGGATTTTTGCAGTTGAATGGGAGAGGGTGAGAACAGTTGTAATAATCCATTAATGGTGCATATGATACTTTAATAAAATAATTAACACATTATATACCTCTGTTCATAAATTTGAGTGGGTTTGGAGGCATTTGGGAAGCCATTTTCAGTACTTACCCCAGGGGGATTTGAACCCCAAATTACTAGTAAAATTGCATAATTGGTCCAGAATCTTAAGAGAGTTTGCAGATATATTTTGGTGGACATATGTCATCCATAAAAATCATATTAAAGTTCTAATATCATTCATACACCTTCCTTGAATATTTGAAGGCATTTGGAGTCAATTTGAGACCTAGAGACCAATACTAGTCAAAGGAAAATCACTAGTAAAGTTACCTACATTGATCAGAACTGAAAGAGGATTTGCAGAAGTATTTTAAAGGTCCAAAGGCATCCCTGAAACACATATTTATGTTCTAATATCATTCATATACTTTCTCAGAAGATTTGGGATCATTTGGGGCAAAATTGAGACCTAGAGATCAAAACTAGTCAAAGGTCGAACCAAGGAAAAAAGTGAAAAATTGCAATTTTAATAAAATTCTTAACAAGGGACATTACAGGATCCAACGGATGAGTGTTTTCCACTCCTTGTGTGGGAAAAGGATTCTGTAGCACCATGGTTTTTGGTTGAGGAGGTGGCGCTGGTTGTGCCGCGTTCCCTTGGCATTGGGTGTCATCATTCCACAGTTGGTGCGCTCGCTCCAAATGGGGGCAAGGGTGTGTGTAATGGCCGTATACTCCGCATATGGAACATGGGTGATTTGTTCATAAATTGGGGTTCTAACCCTGTTTCGGTGGTCGATCAGGGTTTTGGTTGGCGGGGGTGGTGTTGTTGTTGTTTGGTGGATAAGTCTGAGCGACTGGGGGTTGTGGTACATGAGGTGGGTAATAAGCCGTTGGGGCTTGTGAGTGAACAGGAGCATGTGTGGCCTGTTGATGGTAATACATAGGGGGTGAAACCGGAGGTGGATAGGCTAAAGGTGCATGACCATAACACTGTGGTGGACATGAGGGTCCATGAGTGTGGTGGGGGTGGGCCATGGGAGCATACAAAGTTGTAGCTCCGGAGTGAGATGTGGCCTGTGAAAGATAGGGGCCGGTATTATTGTGCATAATGGAAAAGGGTTGGTTGTGGGATGCAACTTGTCCAATGATGCCGTCGATGGCATGGGATACCCCTGGCGCATCAGTCCGGGAGGAATCACCGCGGGGAGCGTTAGGTAAGATGGTATACAAGTAGCCACATTGGGCATAGATCAGATCAAATTGCCGTGCTTTTAGAATGGCTTCTTCTTCCGATTGGGGTCGTTAAGAAGCTACGTCTTTGGTTATGAGAGGGAGGAGTGATTTGAGGAACCAATCCAAAAAGATACGGTCGTCAAACTTTATCTTGCAGAGACTACGGCATGTACACCACTCATGGATATGATCGGTGATGTGTGTAGTGGTGTTCTGTCTACAAGACCGTAGTATTTCCACTCCTGCATCATAGCGAACAGGTAATTGGAAGAATTGTAGGAAAGCCAAGGCAAGGAATGTTAACATAGGGTGTGTCCTATGGGGTTGATCTATGTACCATTTGGCTACCGAGCCGGTAAAAGTTCGTTGTAATAAACGAAGACGAATGGAATCGTCTACTATGGAGTTTGAGGAAAACCATAGGTGAAAGGACATGATGTGGTTTTGGGGGTCTTCCCCAGCCTTCCCTTCAAATTTTGGGATGTTTGAGGGGAGCTTTGTGGGCATGGGGGGCCAAGTGGGGTCATGTCTGATAGGATCATTAGTTAGTCTTTCCAAGTCTGGCAAATTCAGACTTGCCATAAATGGAAGACTGGCCGAGGGGTGTGATGTAGTGGCTGGGGAATATGTGCTAATGGTAGCATTATGGATTGGTCCAGTGCCCCCTAAGGGTATGCTAGGTGTGAAAGGGATGTGTCCTCTAGCCGATGTGGTGTGGGAGGGGCCTGCGCTCCCAAGTGCAACATGGGTTGCAGATGGATTAGGAATGGTTCCAGTAATTACTGGGATCTGGGTAGTGGCTATGAGGGGGGCGGTGATGCCCATGTTTGGCATACCTAAAATAGGCGTTGGTCCTGTGTTGGGCATGCCTAAAGGGGGGGTGGCCCCCATATTAGGCATGCCTAAGGGGGTGTGGCTACTGTGGATGTCACGGTAGTAGTGGGGTTTGTTGATGTAGCTCCAACAACACTGGTGAAAAGGGGGTCATATTGTGATCCAACCATGGGGTTGGTTGGTGATGTCTCGATAGGGTGTTCAAATTCAACCTCAGAATCGGATGTAAAATGAGGCGCGTCAGAATCAAATGACTGGGTTCTAGGCCGATGACGTGTGGAGTCAAGGGATAGCACTCTACGTCTATGACGTGTAGATTCAAGTGTACCGAACTGAGGGGGTTCACCCTGAAAATGGCGGGATCGTCTTAAGTTCTCAATGGTGAGAGATGTCTTGAAATGCCAATGGATGGTGGTGAGATAAAAAACTCAAGACCCTGATGCAACAATGTGTGTAGGAGGGGAGTGTGAAAAAATAATGGCTCTCAAGCCCACAAGCAACCTCAAAAGCACTTATTATAACAACTATGCTATAATAAGTGGAGGAATCAAGAAAAGTGGTCAGAATACCAAAAATCAAGCAGCTCCTAGAAACAAGTGGTGTTCACTAGACCAAGGGGGGTGGTAGAGCATGCAAACGCCTAACTAAAAGTGGTATTATGACTCAACTAAACATATCCTCCGCAAGGTGATGAAATCCAAGTCAGACAATATGGGTAGTGGAATAAAGGGCTAGATATCCCCCTATCGGGAGGGACACTGGGTAGACAATCCTAAAAAATGGCCACTAGGATACCCCGTTCATGACACGTTCGGTTGGGTGAATCTGCAGTTTGGTTCTATCGCTGTTGTACTCCCATACGGGTGGTACACTGATAAATACAAAAGGTATCCTTCGGTTACTGAATGGATAGCGGTATTCCACTCAGGCTTCCGGAACCAATCTGGCTACTTCAACCCTCCTAAGGGAGAGGCCTTCCCGATAAATTGGTGTATAACCGTGTCAACAAATAATAAGGGATTTTTGGGTTCCCTAAAAGTCAACCACTATGTCTCAGATGTAAATAATTGAGGGGTGTTATTGGAACACCTATCCCCCCCAATCCTACCTATCTACAAGATTCTTCAAGTGTTCCCCAAGTGGGGTTAAAGTGCTTGTTGAGTTTAGGTAGATTTTAAGGCTCAGTTAATTAAAAATGTGGCAGATTGGGTGCAAGTGTGATTATTTAACTGAAAATGAATTTGCCTCGCTTGGGTGATTGATTACAAATAAAAAACAAGACGATTCCAATTTGCAAAAAATAAAGGCGTTTTCTGAAATGTAAATGCTTTAACAAAAATAATTAAAAAACTATGGACTTTTGAATTTTTTTTTGAAGGAAAGCAAATATCAGAAAAATTGCAAGAAATAAATGGATTTATAAGTGCTTACTTGGGAAAAACTATTGAGCAAATCGGAAAGATGGTTCGAAATTTGCAAAGAGAGGAAATCTATGATCTAAACAAAGTGCTAAAAATCTTTCTTTCACTTGTTGAAAATTTTTAAAAAGATTTTAATTGAGCATATGTAATAGAAAAAAGATTTACTATTGTTGCACTATTTAAAACAGAATGATGGAAAAAATGGCAGAAAAAATAATGCTGGACAAAAGAGGCTGAATGGGAAAAAATGCAGCAGAAATTTTCTAAAAATTGGGTTGAGTGAAAAATAACAGCATCGCGGGTTTTAGGGAAAAAGCCACGATGTGCATCGTGGGTTTGAGCCGCGAAGTCACGATGTGCAGCGTGGAAAAAGGGTGCGAAGCTGAGATGTGCAGTGCGGAAAAAGGGTGCGAAGCCGCGATGTGCATCGCGAAAAAAGGATGCGAAGCCGCGATGTGCAGTGCGGAAAAAGGACACGAAGCCGCGACGCGCCGCAAGGTCACGATGAGCCGCACAACTGTCGGGCGAAAAGCCGAGATGTGAAAACGGAAAAAAGGTTGCCGGAAACGAAACCGAAAAGTGAAATTTTGGTCTGTTAAAGGATACAGAAAGGGCCAACAAATAGGGCAGCAATGAATATGTTGTCTATTATGACAGATTTGCTAATTGGAATGGTAAAAACAAGTAAAAAACAAAGATCTAAAGCAAAAACTTAAAGCTCGAAACCCAGCGGAGTCGCCAAGAACTATTGCTTGGTTTTTCAACCAAGCATGTGCAAGGATGCACATATTAACAAAGTAATAGCAGTTTCAAATGAAAAGCGAAAACAATTATAAATTTAATCTAACATTAACATAAACATGTGTAAATAAACAAGAACTAAATCAATAACAATAAATAAAGAGATCTATGGGAAGAATAAGAGAAAAAATAATAGATTTTTTGTATTTCCTCAAAGGTGAGGATGTTTGGTGTTGAGCAGCTCCAAGGTTGAGGTGCTCCAAGCTCCAATGGTCTCTTCTCCAAGATGCTGAAATGGGGATCTTCAAACTCGAAATGGGAGGCAATGGCTCTCAAAAGGAATTTGGCAGCATAAGGATAGGATGAAATGTGGATGAAAAGTGAGGAGCCCCTATCACCTTTTTATAGTTTTTGGTGACGGGGAATACCATTATGGTTTTAAGGAAACCAATGGTATTAACCAACATGGTTTAGGTCTTTTTTTTCCTCTTTTTCCTTTTTTGAATATTTTGAATATTTTTATTCCCTTTTAATATTTTTGGGAATTTTGGACCCTTTTTGAGGGTTTTTTGTGTATTTTGAGGAAAAATATATATTTTGAGGGGAAAAAATGTGTATTGTGGTCTTTCTGGTGACCTTTTGATGGCTTTAGAGGCTCAAATGGTGGAAAAGTGGACAAATGGGTCATGTGAATAAGGGAATGAGCTAGTGAGCACTTTTTGGGTGTTAACAATCTCTCAGGACTGATTACATTGCCTCTGCAAAACCTGTAAGAGAATCTCAGGACTGATTATATGCCTCTGCAAAAACCTGTGTACCCAAGTGTCACATCATTGTCTTCAGATCACCATATGAGACCCAGTCAACCAACATGCGAGGACTTTCCTACCAGCATGTGAGACACAACACTTACATCAACCGACATGGGAGGACTTTCCTACCACCATTCGGGAAAGGCTCAGCACTTACATCAACGACCATGGGAGGACTTTCCTTCCACCATGCCGGAATGGCCCCAACACTTATGTCAATTGTCATGGGAGTACTTTCCTACCACCATGCCAGACTAGCTCCATCCCTTACATCTTCACCATGGGAGGACTTTCCTACTACCATGTGAGAATGGCTCAACCCTTACATCTACACCATAGGAGGAATTTCCTACCACTATGTGAGAATGGCTCTAGCCCTTACATCTTACCATGGGAGTACTTTCCTACCACCATGTAAGAATGGCTCCATCCCTTACATCTTACCATGGGAGGACTTTCCTACCACCATGTAAGAATGGTTTAGTGTGCATCTGTGTCTCCGGACTCATCACTTCCCTCTGGAAGGCATTTCGATCTGAAGTACACCAAGTCTCCCTCTAAAGTATTCAAACTTCACTCTGGCAAGCAACTTGGTCAACACATCGGCTATCTACTCGTCTGTCGCAACATACAGGAGCTTCACTGCTCCTCTCTGCACCATATCCCTGATATAGTGGAACTTGATCTCAATGTGCTTCGACTTGTCATGGAACACTGGGTTCTCTGAAAATTTCATACAACTCTGGTTGTCACAATATATACAAGTAGCACTCAACTGGAGATCAAACAAATCAGACAGTAGCTTCCTAAGCCATACTGCCTCGCAACTAGCTGAACAAGTTGCAACATACTCTTCTTCGACTGTACTCAGTGCCACACATGACTGCTTCCTGCTAAACCAAGAGATCACACCTGATCCCATACTGAAGTAGCACCCCGAAGTGCTCTTCCGATCAATGGCACTTCCAGCCCAATCCAAATCAACATAACCCTCCAGGTTAAACTTTTGATTCGCCTCATACTTGAGCCCATAATCGACTGTACCCTTCAGGTACCTAAGAATATGCTTTGCAGCTATCAGGTGAACATGTCTCGGATCTGTCAGATACTGGCTCAAGGTGTTCACTGCAAAGAAAATGTCTGGCCTTGTGTTTGTTAGGTACATCAAGGACCCAATCATCTTATGATACATCGTAGCATCAACCGGCTCAGATGAAGCATCACATAGAAGCTTCAGGTTTGATGCCATAGGTGTGGCCATGGCCTTGCAGTCCATCATCCCGAACCTCTTCAGGATCTCTACTGCATACTTCCCTTGTCCAAGGAAGATTCTATTTGCACTCTGCCACACCTCCATACCAAGAAAGTAGTGCATCATACCCAAGTCCTTCATCTCGAACTCAGCAGCAAGCTTCCTCTGCGTTTCGGAAATCAATCTATCCTCACCTATAACAAATAGGTTATCCGCATACAAAAGTAGTATCATTGGATTGCCTTCCTCAACCTTGTAGTAAGGGTTGGAATCCGCTTTACTCTTGGTAAAGCCCAAACTGGATAGAAAGCTATCTATCCTACCATACCATGTTCTGCATATATGACTTCCCGTCATGTGTCTCAAAACCAAGTGGCTGCTCCATATACACTTCCTCTTCGACTACACCATTCAAGAAAGCTGTCTTGACATCCATATGGTGTATCTTCCATTTCATCACTACAGCCAAAGCAAGTACTGATCTGATGGAAGCGTGCCTGGCTATAGGTGTAGAAGTCTCTTCATACTCAATCCCTTTTTCTAGGAGAAGCCATGAGCTACAAACCTCATTTTGTATTTCTCCATGCTACCATCTGCAACATGCTTGATCTTATAGATCCATTTGGAAGTCACAACAGACTTCCCTTCAGGTCTTGGGACTGCATCCCAAACATCATTCTTCATGATCGACTGATCATGGCATTCTTCCATTACTTCATCCCAGATCCTGGGAACTTTAATATCTTCAATATCTTCAATAGATATCTTTGTTGCTGGAACAAATGTTGTAGTCCTTCTTTTGTAGGTGAAGGTATACAATCTTTCCTACAAAACAAGTTAAATTGCATGATTATAAACATCTCATAGTTTTCAGAACAAATTCTTACACATACAGAAATATGCCATACATTCATGCAATTATTTTAGCCAATGCTTCAATACAACATTCATCCATATACTGTAACTTTCTAGATGCCTTCCAATCTCTACCAGAACATTGTTAAGAGTTTGCACTACTCCCAACATGTCAGCAAAGAGGTTTCATTCTAGATAAGTAGCAATGGAATGTTGTACAGTGCCATAGGCCACTTACCCATCACATGCATATTAGTAGTATATTGTTTATTAATGCAATTATTCTAATATGCATAATACACAACCTAAGTCTAGGAACATAAGCATATACATCATTGAACAACATTATTTAAACAAACAAATATGTAAGAAATGACAATTCAAATACTTATCTTTGTTTGTTTGTTGGGTTGACTCCCTCTTAGTCTTTGCTTCCTTTCCACAACTCCATTCTGACGTGGATTGTGAGAAGTGGTCAACTCCCTTTGAATATCTGCATCCTTGCAGAAAATACTGGAGTGTTCTCCCTCTTGATCTTTGCTTCCTAGATTACCTGTCCTTGAACTTATATCCATCCTCGATCACTATGCATGCTTACAAGTATCATTATTGTGATATCCTCAAGATCTCATACATAATCATACATTTATTAGTATAAACACAATAATCTTAAACATATATAATAATGATCATTTTAAACACAGATAATAAACATTAGTATTCAAGGTTTATATAGGACTCTTCTGGTTAGTCATATCATCAATTAAAGTAAGAAACATAATATGCCTAAACCCGTGATTACTCAAACCTATACTTTCATGACTCTTCTAATTAGTCATATCATCAATTAAGATAAAAAACATAATATGCATACACCCATGATTATTCAAACCTATGAATAATCATTATCAATCATGCCATGTATACTTATATAAGAGATCCTATCACAAGGTAGGATTCTAACTTGATATAGGAAAAACATACCTGGATTAGTAGGTTATCTAGTTATGTCTAACATACCCACATAATGTCTTCTTGTTCTCTTCAATGACTTGTGCTAGTAACCTGCATATCTCATAAGTTAACCATTATAGAACCAAGTTATACATACCTCGTAAGTAGATCTTCTATGTGATCCATGACAATGGATGAATCTTTGTCTTCATGTCACCATGATCATATGTTCTTGAAGTAGAACATGATTTGTTTTTCTTGGTGTACCTTTTATGTTAGTGAACAACATAAACCTCATACAACATCACAATGCATTAGTACAATCATAAGTGTCAAAACCTTAATCAATGAATATCTTCTATTAAGGTGATACGACAAGTCTAATAATTAATCAAGATTGTACTAACCATAATGATATGAAGACAAACATATCATAAACTCAACCATGAGCATAATTCGAAACATACCTGTAAGCCATACCTGTCGAGATTGCTTGTAATCTTCTTATGTAGGGACTTAGCCTCATCTCCCTCTGAAACAGGAACTTCTTTACTTATGCAGGTGACCAATCCATTCTCTTCTAGGATTAACCCAATCTACTTGATTTGCAGAAATTGGATCTCGAGCTAGATTAGGGTTTGTCAGAGAAACCCTAAAAATTCAAACTTTGAATTTCAAACTTCTGAAAGGATAGAAAGATGCGCCTTTCTAAGCTGGTCAAGCAGGTATACTCAGAATTTGAAAACTGCAAAGTTTCACCCCTTGAAATTGCCTTTTAGATTTCTGGATTCACTAGGGAGGACCCTGAATTAGGGTTTGAGTTTCCCGGAGCTTCACCCAACCAAAATATTTGATTCAAAGCTCTAAGCTTTGATTTTTCTGAGGAGCTTCGAGCCGTGGTCACAGATTTCCAAAATTTCAATTTTTGCAGAAGCCTTAATTTTCCATCTTTCCGATCAAAGTCCCGAACTGGGGTTTGATCAAGACCGGCCTTCTGCCCAACCAAAAAATCTGTTCTTGGTCTCTAAATTTCAATTTTGATGAGTATCATCCAGCCATGGTCTTCGATTACAAAAATTCCAACTTTCTCCGAAACCCTAAATTTCGTAATCCATGAATGAAGGTGCTAAATAATAATTCTATTTTGACAGAAATATGTACCTGAATGTTTCTGGTGTAACTCTGAACTTTCCACAGGGTCTGAAAATTTTTCCGGTGAAAACCTGACCTGTCATCTTTCCAACCCCATAGGTCTGACCTCAAATGGATTCTCTGAGAGAGAGTTATGCCAAGTTTTGCAACGTGACCTGTTTATGGGATAAAACAGGAGAGTGAACTTGTACGGCGTGCCACGTGTCACTGGTTCCATTTTGGCCTCTGAAAAAGTTACCTGAGAAATCAAAGTTCGTGCACTACCTGTAACTTTTTACGAAATTTCATTTGGAGCTTCCTAGCCCAAGTTATGACCTTTTTTCCTAGGTCACCTATTTATGACTCAGATCTGGAAGAGGCAGAAACCCTAGATTGTACATATCATAAAACACAAAGTACAACGAATTAGAAGTTTTCCTTTGGACACAAGGTACATGGGGATCCAATATTCGACTTGTAAAAGTTTCTGATCCGAAAAATTCTCCAAAATGGATTTATAGAGAAAGTGCTACGATGACTGGTTTTTGCTATATCAAGCCCTAGCATCGTAAGTGCAACAAGTGTCATACATGCCATACCATGCCTTCTTATAGGCTAGCTCTGATACCATGTTAGATTTTCAAAATTTACTTCAATCGAATCTAGGATCTTAACTAAGAGAATAACATGTACAGCATAACTACAGCGTATCAATCATGGACACAATAATGCAAGCACACAAGAGACACAGAGTTTACTTGGGGACAACCATAAAGGTGAAAAACCCCAATAACTTCTTCAGAGATAGATAGAGCAATGATACAACCCAAGCATAAGAGATAGACATCTCCTAGCAGTAGCTTCTCCTCCTCCATAAGTGCGCCACTCTCCAAAGAGTGTGTGTGAGAATAAAATGATGAAATAGAGTGCCTCTCGCACTCTATTTTTAGTTGACTTGACTTTCCTAATAACCTTTACTAGGTCGACCTTAACTTAACCACATAACATAATGCTGACTAGGTCGACACCCAATAGGGTGGTCTAATAACCCTTTGAACCACATGTCCGACCCCCAATAGGGTGGTCTAATAACGCTTCGACCCACATGACTTATATAGGGCCGACCCCAATAAGGTGGTCTAATAACCCGTAAAGTATAAGTTATGACACTTACAATATAAATGACGACACTTCTGTATAGAGGAATAATAACATCTCTATAGGAATACAAACACTTCCGTATAGAGGAATAATACCATCTCTATAGGAGTACAATATACATATATGAAATACATTCCGAAGTTACATATACATCAACACATCTCAGGACTGATTACACTGTCTCTGCAAAATTTTGTGTACCCTAATGTCACCCCATAATCTTCAGATCGTACAAGGATTTCTTCAGTTTGCACACATGAGTCTCCCTGTCATGTGTCTCAAACCTGAGTGATTTCTCCACATATACTTCCTCTTCCACTACACCATAATGATTCAAGAATCCTGTCTTGACATCCATCTGGTGTATGATCTTCCTTTTCACGATCTTCATTATCTTTTGGCTTTACTTCATTCATTGTTGCATATCGATTCTTGAGTACTTCTGGTTCTTCAAAGTCTTCTTCTTGACTTGATCAATCTTCTTGCTGAATCATCATCACTTGTTCTCCGAAACAAGTCTCTCTTGTAGGTGATGGTACAAGGTCTTTCCTATGGGACAAGTTCAATTGCATGATTAGAAACATCTCAAAGTATTTAGAACAAATTCTTACACATAAAGACATATGTCATACAGTCATGCAATTATCGTATCCAATCATGCTTCAATACAACATTTATTAATCCTGTAACTTTCTAGATTCCTTCCATCTCTACCAGAACATTGTTAAGAGTGTGCAAGTCTACTCCAACATGTCAGCAAAGAGGTTTCATTCTAGATAAGTAGCAATGGAATGTTGTACAGTACCATCGACCACCAATACCCATTACTTGCATATAAGTAGTATATTGTTCATTAATGCAATTTTTTTCTAACATCCTAATATACTCAGGGATGACCCCACTAGGGAGTCTGATAACCATATCACATACAATGATGAACTTTCCGATCGGAGGAATGAAACCTCTCCGTTGGAAGTACAATGCCATATGAATACAATATAAAATATACAAGTGAAATACATTCCGAAGTTACAAATACATCAACACTCCCTCTTAACTAGGAAGGTATTTCTCGACACAGTTCTTTAGCACAATTCTTCATCGTCGACTACACCATTCAAGAAAGTTGACTTGACATCCATTTGGTGTAATTCTTCCACTTCATCACTGCAACCAGAGCAAGTACCATTAATAATGATGGAAGTGTATCTGGATACGGGTGCAAAAGTTTCTTCATAATCTATCCCTTCTTTTTGGGAGAAGCCACGAGCCACAAACCTTGCCTTGTATTTCTCCTCCTACACTTGTGCGCATGACTCACTTGAGAGAATGAGTGAGTGAATGAATGAATAAATAGAGAGTCTAATAACCCTACCTCCTCCACTTATTTATACTTGTCTTCCACTTGCCTTTTACTCTACCTGGGCCGACCTTTATAGGAGGGATACAAGTGAAATATGATGAATTAATAAAGCAGGTTACAAGTGCGACCTCCCTACAGGAAGCAAAGCAAGTCATTTGGGATGACATTATTGTGGAGGCAGAGAAATTAAGGCCATATCTCGATTTCATTCTAAACAAAGAGGGTGTAATAAAGTTAGTTAGGCAAAGCCTAACAGCAGTCAAGGAAAAGTTCAACAAGAAGCCCATGGACTGTGCAAAAAAGAACATAGAATTTCTGAATGGGCTAACAGAGGATGAGGTGAAAACAACTAGCATAAACTTAGGATAGAGTGTCTAGTATTATTTGGGAAAAGAAAGTGGTGAATAAGTATCACCAGATGAACACAATTCAGGCAAGGATAGACATTTTAGCACATCAAGTAAAACTCTTCAAAGAAATGTTTGATCCATTATTCAAGAAGGGACTTCCTATCTTTTGGGAGGAGGATGGCACCACAAGGACACATGAAGAAGAATATCAGGGCAAGTTGTGGGGATGTCGATTCAATTTGGATTATGTATAATTTAGGTAAATTTATTCTAATGTTTATGTATTGATTCATTGTATTTTTTTGCATAATTAATGAAATTCAGTCGGTTTCTCTTGGCCATCTTTTTTGGATATTAATTTGTCAAATATCTTTGAACTATGTTTTATGTTTCCAATTTAATGAATACATCGATCTGTAGGTTGGATTTCTATTAATATACGATTCATGTGTTAAATGAATTTCTTCATTAAATTAACTCATTTTATCTATAATTTTCTGCAACTAATAAATAGCCACACATTTATATTGATGCTAGTAAGTGGAAAAGTGCTCTTACAAAGCCAGTTGCTTGGATATGTGTTGGATAAAGATAAGTAATCTTATGCGTTTGATTCTGATGTGTTTTTATTTCATTCTTGCATGTTGTGATTGTGTAATTGAAAGGTTTTTAATTATGTTGTGATTGTGTTATTGAAAGGTGTTTTCCACTGTGCATATGCAGGTTGACGTGGAGAAGCCACATGGACAGGAAGTCTAGCGCGGAGGAGACACATTTGCAGAAGCCCCGATGTGGAGGAGTTGCGTGGGAAAAAGGTGTGATGTATACTAGCCACATCATATCCACATGTGCCATCAACTGTGAAGGATGGGCGAAGGTGGTTTCGCAAATGGAGAACGGTGGTTTTCCTTACCACCCTTCCAACTTGCGAAATCATGTGGTTCTACCACGTGGAGAGCGGTTTCATATTTCATAACCACCCATCCTCTCGTCCTAGCGTCCATGTTGGGGATGCGGAATGGAAGTGGGACCCTAGATTTTTCGTCACCCGATTGATCTTTTCATTCATTTAAAATTGTTTGTACGTTGGCATGGAGGTGATCTTTTCCTTCATTTAAAATGGTTTGTACGTTGGCATGGAGGTGATCTTTTCAACCATTTAAAATGGTTTGTACGTTCGCACGGAGGTGATATTTTCGAACATTTAAAATGGTTTGTACGTTGGAATGGAGTTTATCTTTTCCACCATTTAAAATGGTTTCTACAACGATAATGGTAAATGATGGATTGTATCACTCGTGTGAATAATCTCATCACGTTTATGAGGCGCCTGTTTATGATGGATTGTGTTTATGTGTCACGACGTATAGATGATATTTCCTCCACATTGTGATAATAAATGTCACGAAAGTTTCTGCATTGATATCCCACAACACTGCTCTTCCCGCCCACTGCCTACATTGAAACTTATCCCTCCCACTACCTACATTGAAACTTAAAGTTCAAACTCTCTGTGTTTGACAGTTTGGAGCTCTGTTTTTCTCTGAGGATCGAGGTTTGCTTTTGCTAAGGTGGAACCGAGAAGAGTGTTGGGCGGGTAGAGCAGTAAGATTGGTTTGAAGAATCGACTGCTAGTTTTTCAATTGGCAGGTATTTATATTATTCAAACCATAAATCTAAATCTGTAACAGAGCATGCTTATTCAGCCTCCGGGCTAAAAATCCATATCTTCTATGGTTGTCAAAAATCAATGCAATGACAGTTTGAAGTTCACAGTAATTTAAAGTCGCTGAACGTTTTAGATTCTTTAGATTTCCTTCCACCATTCAATTGCGGGTAGTTATCTTCTTACAGTCCATTAATATGAATTCACAACGTTATATTTGAAAAATCGTGCGTTACTCATTACTGGGCTAAATTAACAGGTTTAATGTCGATTCCCGCCAGCTTGCATACGTTTTTTGTTTGGTGATGTAGCGTATTATTTTCATATATTCCATATTGTTTTCTGCAAATCCTCTATCATTTGGCTAGGTTTGTTGGAAAAGATAGCGAGAAATGAACTCGAAAAATTGAAACATGTATTTTCTTTTTAATATCATTTTACAGTTAATATTCACTATAGTATACTGGTCTATTTAAACGTTAATACTTTATTTGAAATATTTGAAATTGATAATTTATGTCTTAATTTATATAATATTAATTACATTTCTTTTAATATAAATATATATAATTTAAGTATTTAATTTAATTGAATAAAATTAAGCAATCAAATACTAACTTTAAACAATATTAAGGTATAATTGTTTGCCAATACAGTATCTTGGCTCGAAACGTCCCATGTATTGCGTAGTTTGACGTGGTGTATGACTCAAATTGTTGGATGCAATGAGAACATATGTGAGTCTTGCATAAGATAACAAGGCATTTAGTTTTAGAGATAAAGCTGATAAAAATGTTCTTAAAATTTAGGCAGGAGACCGTGTTGGAAAATGAATTTAACAGTGATGACAATGCAGATAGTGATGCCATTAGTTGGAAAGATTCTGACTGCGATTTAATAACCAGACAAACATTCTTTCATACTTTTGGGCCAATACTGCGGTGAATGATATAGCAGCTTCTACTTCGACGAGGGTAGCACAGATCAATTTTGGAATAATCAAAGCCACGTGGCACAATCTGAACATTCCATGTGTCACCCTGGAGACTAGATTTTGACATTTGAACGAAAAAATTTACAGACGTTTTGCTACAAAGAGTTTTCCGTCAAGTCAAAATTTTTTCAAAGAAAGCGAGGTTGCTCTATTTTAAAGTTGTTCCATTTCGGGGTGTTGGAAGTAGATGCTAAGGAGAAAGAGCGTCTGCTCCTTCCTCCAGGGATGCATTTTCGGAGGGGCTAAAGTAGATATCGACACTCTAAACACATATTTCATAGGAACATTGCTTCGCACATTTTGATGAAGAGTGGAAATATCCAAAGAGAAAGATCGACCGCGCATTCTCCAAGTTCTATTTTTAGAATTCCCTCGTAAAAGAAGGGGCGGACGATCCTTCTTCTTCCCAATATTCTTTTTGTTATAGCTTGAGACTGCAAGAAGGTCAGTCTATCCTTCTTCATCTTCACCATTCTGGATATCTTTCAATTTCTAGATAAAGGTTTTGACAATTATCTACTAAACGAAGGGGTGTCTGATCCTTCTTCTCGAAAAACAGAAGTCGGGGCAAACAATTTTATATGTTATAACTTAGTCATGCTCAGTATTATTCTGGGGTTCACCATTTTAGATATAGATGAATTGACGTACTAGCCTTCATAGGTTGAAATTTTTTACAATTCCCTCATAAATGAACACGCGGCCGACCCTTCTTATTCCTAGTATTGTATTCATAATAGTTCTAGAATGCAAGAAGGGTCGGTCGATCCTTCTTTCTTTCTCCATTTTGGATATAGGTGAATTGTTGGATATAGTTGTTCAGAATTATCTCCTAAACGAAGGGGCGGCCGATCCTTCTTCTCGAAAAACAGAAGTCGGGGCAAACAATTTTATATGTTATAACTTAGTCATGCTCAGTATTATTCTGGTGTTCACCATTTTAGATATAGATGAATTGACGTACTAGCCTTCGTAGGTTGAAATTTTTTACAATTCCCTCATAAATGAACACGCGGCCGACCCTTCTTCTTCCCAGTATTGTATTCATAATAGTTCTAGAATGCAAGAAGGGTCGGTCGATCCTTCTTTCTTTCTCCATTTTGGATATAGGTGAATTGTTGGATATAGTTGTTCAGAATTATCTCCTAAACGAAGGGGCGGCCGATCCTTCTCTTCGGAAAATGGAAGCCGGGATAAACATTTTTATATGTTAGAACTTAGATGATGTTCGAGTCCCTACTATTTACAGCGGAAGTTGGAAGCCGAGAATTGTCAACATAGCCTTCGTAGATTAAATATATTTAAATTTATTTCATAAATGAAGTGTCGGCCGACCCTTGTTGTGCTCAGTATTCTTCCCTTGTTCATAATTTTGGAAATACATGTATTGAAGGCCTAGCATTCGTAGGTTGTGCTCATAAATGAACGGGCAGGAGACGCTTCTTCTACCCAGAATTCTTTTTGTAATATTTCTAGACTGCAAGAAGGGTCGTTTGATCCTTCTTGTGTTTGCTTCTTCTACAAGAAGGGGCAGCCGATCCTACCATTCGAAAAATTGGAAGTTCGGAAAGCCATTTTTTATATATTATAATCTATGTTATATCTTTGTTTAAAATAAATATGATTGTTAATGTGCTCCTGTTATTTTATATTTCATAAAATGCTTCTGAACTGGATTTTGGTTTTGAACAATGTGTGTTGTTATTTTATATTTTAGATATTGTTTATGAAATGGATTTATATACTCAACAATGTGTGGACCTACTTTTGAATGGATTGAAAGTTGCTGAAGGAATCTCGTTTCCAGAAAGAATTTTTTTGCATAATATCAGCATTAATGAAGGATGTATCATTGTAAATGTTACCAAGTCTTTGAATGCAAGTCTTCCATTTCCCTATCGATCAGAAGGTGCAGATACATTGTCAGAGGCTATTGGTGGTTATATTCAATGTCCTGTATCTGAGATCATTAACCAGATTGGGTCCACTCTTCGCGAGAACGAGGTGAATGATATACCACCTTCTTCTTCGACGAGTGTAGCACATATCATAACAACTGAGAATGAGGTGAATTATATACCAGCTTCTACTTCGATGAGTGTAGCACATATCACAACAACTGAGAATAAAACTTCTTTTATTATGAGAAAATTTAAGTTGTTACATAAGTGTTCAGAAAAAAAGGATTGCATTTCCATAGGATTTGTAACAAATGTGAGTGAGACTGATTTTGTCAGGGGAACATTTTTGGGTGACTTCTCCTTTGGTATTTTGGTCGATGAAGTGGTGTTTTCTTGTATGGCATGTTGTCCAGGGGTGAGCAGTGGATCTTTTGTTGTATGGCCAATTAAAAGAATCATCGATTTTAATATAGAAACATTGCTTTCTGTTCCAAGCGCTTTCAACAATAATCAATCTGAATCTACTAGTTAATTTGATACATCAATGTTCTTTAAAGCCACAGTATGTTGCTCGGGGATTAATGTCAATTGTTTTTAAGGGAGACATTGTACAATTCAAAGTACTAGATGCTGGTGAGTTTGGTATTTAGTTCATAAAGTCTTCCGCAATTGCGAGGATTGTGGTGTATTTGAAGGCTCTATTATAAGATGGCCTGCAAACACTTTGCTTGACCTTGATAATGTTCCTTTGGATGTTTTTGAAGAATGTCCTTTACAGATGGTCCTTCCAGGTACTCCCCATTGTGAATATACACATGTTAAAGGTAATCGAACAAGGCCATACAATTCCGTAAATGAGGTAGCACATATCATAACAACTAAGAATGAGGTGAATGATATACCATCTTCTACTTCGACGAGTGTAGCACATATCACAACAACTGAGAATAAATCTTATTTTATTATGAGAAAATTTAAGTTGTTACATAAGTGTTCATAAAGAAAGGATTGCATTTCCATAGGTTTTGTAACAAATGTGAGTGAGACTGATTTTGTTGGGGGAACAATTTTGGGTGACATATCCTTTGGTATTCTGGTCAATGAAGTGGTGTTTTCTTGTATGGCATGTTGTCCAGGGGTGAGCAGTGGATATACCAGCTTCTTCTAAAATTTCCGAATGAAATTTAAGATCGTTACCTTATAGGCCTGTAATAAATAAGGGTGCACACCTTTCAAACATTGGCACCAAACATTGTTGCTCAAATTTTTGTATATAAAAAATTCCACTTCGATCAATAGTTAAATATGCTAAGAAATTTGATAGTTGAATGTTACAAATTCTATGGGATCAAATGCTCCTGTGGCCAAAGAAGGAGATGACAGAAAAAGAAGCTTGTTTACAATGAGATTAGACACAATAGACATCTATCAAAATGCATGGTATAAATGCCATCAGATAAAAAAGAGCACTTTGGGTAAGGCGATTGGTGATATTTATTAGGAGTTAGATGCTAGTACTGTCATATTGGAACCGTCATGTTAAACTATCACATTTTTTTCCAAAACTTATTTTTGATGGGCACTTTATTCTCTAAATCGTCATTAATTTTTGTGGGTCACTCTTAGCAGAATTTGGATTTACATTTTACAACTAACCTTTCTAATTTCTTTTAATTTTTTTTTCCATGATCATTAATTTGTTTGATAAGTTAACATAAACAACTTGGCATTAAAATAGAAAACTCCAAATTGTTAACTTGACACGTAACCATTGGACCTTTCTATGCACATCATACCTGGAAATAAATGTACACTTTGAAAATATTTTCAGCCATGAGAATTTTCTATATAGTTAAAACTTTTATTTTCTATGTAAATGTGAAATTTTAATCAATTTTAAAATATATATTAATAAAAAATTTACTATGGCAGGTAATTATTTTATTTGCTGAAGGGAAAAATTTAAACTAGACCGTTTTTGGACAGGGAATATATATACTTAACAAATGCTTAGATAGACAACAACAATGGGTTATTGGTGTAGAAGAAAACATGAAGATCGATGTAAATAGCATCATATGGGCATGGTCACCAAGAAGGGCCTTGCAGTAGAAAAAAATAGAATAAACGAGAAGGGCCTTGCAGCAGTCAAGGAACAATGAGAAAATATGGGGAATAGTGTTCAGAGTGGTGGATGTTCTCAAGGGTTGATAGTAGACAAAATTGGTTTCTAAATTTTTTTCTCTATGTGGCAGTTTTAAGCAACAAAATTGTTGTGTTTCTAAATTTCCACTTGGTCAACAAAAAGTTGTATTTTCTCATTTTCATTAAAGTTTTATAAAAGGAAACTGATACAACTTATAGCCATTGAGATTGATAATGGATGGTTATTTGTTACAAAATTGGATTTGTGATAAGTGTCGTAATTTGCGCACTAACTGTCGTTAAGTGTTGTAATTGTGCTTAAGAATAATTGTCCTTTAGAAGTGGTTTATCCACTGCACTTAAAATCAAGTAATTATCCTCAGAGTAACTACCTAAATACTAAAATATGATCCACTATACTCAAATTGCCAAATTCAGCGGTGCTCATAGGAAAAAATATTCTATACGAGCCAATATTCTATGCGAGCCAACTATATTTCTAATACTGAATGTGCCAAATCAAATATGCCATGTGTCATAATATGATCGTTTCGCGTGTCACTCCGGGATATTAGATATCAACATTTAAAAAACAAAATTGATAGACGTTTTGCTTCAAAGACTATGCTGGCAAGTGGAAGTATTATCAAAGAAAGAGCGGCCGCTCTTTTCCAAAGGTGTTCTATTGTTACGATTCCCTCGTAAATGTAGGGTTTGCGAACCATTATTATTCCAAATATTATTTTCATAATAGTTTGATACTGCAAGAAGGGTCAGTCGATCCTTCTTGTGTTCTCTATTATGGATATAGCCGAATTGTTGGGTAAAGGTTTTCACAATTAACTACAAAAAGAAGGGGTGGCCGATCCTTCTTGTCGGAAAACGAAAGTCAGGAGAAACCATTTTTTATAGGTTAAAACTTCCAAGGTGTTTTATTTTTAAAATTGCCTCGTAATTGAAAGGTCAGCCGACCCTTCGTATTCCCAATATTATTTTCATAATAGTTCGACACTGCAAGAAGGGTTGCTCGACCCTTTTTATTCCAAATATTCTTTTCATAATAATTCGCCACTGTAAAAAGGGTCGGTCGATCCTTCTTGTGTATTCCATTATGGATATAGCTGAATTACTAGATAAATGTTTTCACAATTCACTATGAAAAGAAGGGGTGGCCGATCCTTCTTGTCGAAAACAGAAGTCGGGAGAAACGATTTTTATATGCTATAACTTAGCCGATTGACTGGCTATTTGGAAAACAAAAATTGGGACAAATGATTTTTATATGTTATAACTTAGCCGATTGCGAAATCTTGGTTTTTGGTTTTGATATATTTTCTTTCTAGAACCTGCAACCCGCAATTGCGGATTGAGGATTGTGGAAAGAATGTATATATTTATGAAATAAAACCCCGCAACCCTTCTTTTCCTTCCAGTGTATTTACATTTTAACCGTCGATTTGTCTTGATCCTGCGGATGAGATTACACCGGGTGATTAAAATGAAGTTTAGCTTGCCTATTTAGCTTGTCGGTGTTAGCACTAGCGTAGTCCTGGATAAAACTTGGAGGCTCAATTTCTAAAAAGAATGGAGAAAGCCTCGGTGGTCTGAGAAAAATAGAATCATCAAGGTAGGTATTGACGGCCTCAAGGGTGAACTAATCAAATCCCAAGCTTGAAACTTTGCAAGGAGAATTAAATTGCTGAGGTCTTCCTACAGTTACATATCTGCGCAAATAAACGGTCTAGATTGGCAGTGGTGAAGATCTAAAGGCATGAGCACGCTTCATGCAAAAAAGGGTGAGGTGTTCTAGACGGAGGCGGGAGGTTTAGCCCACAAGCATCTTAAGTAGCAGATCAATGGCCAATGGAGCAGATCGACGGTCGGGAACTACTTCTCTGATACTACATGTGTGGAGCAAACAAACTTTCGGATTTGCGAACTTTTGGTAGAGGCCCGCGAGTTTGGACGACGCAGATCTGAGGAGGCCGAGATCTATGGTCGAGGTTTTGTTCATGGATCTAACTTGCATGAAACATCAACGCAAGCCAAATTCGTGAAGTTGGTAAAATCTGCAGCGTTTGACGTCTAGGATTCAAGGCGACATGTGGTGCGATTCGAGGCCACCAGGGATCAGGAAAATGAATGGCCAAGGAAGCTTCCACGCCGCAGGAGATGCAGGGGTGATAGAAAAGGATAAATAATATAAAAAAATCACCTTCACGGAGAGCTGGATTCCTATTTTGCATCCGAAAGTGACAGGAGCAAGCTATGAAGAAACAGACAGGTCAACCAGGGGCCCAAGCTAACCTCAAAAAAATAGGTAGGTTATATGCTCTACAGTAAACTGTTTAATGGCTGAATTGAGTGATACAGAACCTGTAGAAACACTATTTACAGACAGAGATGCAGAGGTCTACGACACTATGACGACCGATGACCCCATGGAAATTGTAAAAAACAAGTTGAAACTGGTTAGGGAGTGAGGTATAGATGTGCACCAGGTCCACCAGTCCTATTTCCATCTGTTTACAGTCGGTCAAACCCCTGGTTTTATCGAATTTGTTGAATGGTGCGCCTCTAACTACTCTTCTACCAAGAGGGAAATCATGGATGCTTCCAAGTCTAATATCCTTCATGAAATCAATACCCAAACCCTTAGAAAATCCCTGTCAATCCCAAAAGAGTTTTTCCAGAAAGCTATAGGGTATACTGAGGAAGCCCTAATCTGGTTTTTTAGACAATACCCTGTTGAAGTAAAATAGAATTTCTACAGGTCCTGTCTGAATCCTATTGTCCAAATACAAGAGCAATATTTCCCAGTTGAAGCTAGACTATTCACGGAAGAATCCAGAGGTGTTATCACCATGATGAGCCAATTCCTAGGTCTAGACTCTGATATGTATGTCACAGAACCTCTAATAAGTTTGCTTTTTGTCCTAGGCACCTGCCCCCTAGAATCAAATGACCCAAGCCAGTCTACCCAATGTGCATGGCTCAGGTTTGATGAAGTTTTGGTTGAAAGTATACACTCCCAGGTAAAGAATTTCCAGGAAACAAGGATTTTTAGATTTCAGTCCTAATTACTAAAAATGTTCTTGGCATTCAATGAGGAAAACTTGCAAATGCCTGAGGTACTACTACTTAGGATATGTACACTGATTACACCAAGTTCCATGACGAGCTCATGTTTGAGGTTTATCAGGTCATTTTCCAAAAGAAGCTGCCTAGAGTATTGCCATAAATGCAAGAGTTACTACAACTTTCTCCTGAGAAGAGGGTCGGAGATTGGTTCCTTTCAGAGCATGGCACAATCATCAGGGTTTATGGGTTTGCTTATGCACCCTACGTGCTACCAGTTTTCCTGACCCCCAGAATGTTTGCATTAGAATTCATCAGAAAAAAATTGAAGGCAGAAGCTGAGCACTTTCTAGATCATAGAATGGGCTATGATATTGTGTTTCCATGGGCTGTAGGTCCATTCTTAATAAAAAACAAAGGATCTCTTATAAATATCGAATGCAAGATAAAGGAGATGGGTTTCAAAACAGAAGCAGCCTTAAACTATGATCCCCACCACATCATTTCCAACAGGAGGAAGGAAAGCAATAGGAAGGCTTTTGTGCATTTCAAAATTCCAGGCATGGCAGAAGCTGCAAATTTATTGGAATGTCCTAGCAGGAGCCAGATGGAAATAGACACACCTGAGAGCTCCTCCTTGTTGACACAAGGGAACACACCCACAGTGCATGGCTCTTCTAGCCTAGTCCTATTAGTGCTAGCAACCATGCCTATGGCCATCAACTTAATAAACTCCAGCAAGGAAGCTGACAGTGTCCTTATGGACATAGAAGGGGAAGCTGAGAGAGCCCCAAAGAGGTAGAAAAATGATGAATCTGAGCAGCAGCTAGTACTAGTGGGGACTCGTAAAGGAAAAAAGAAACAAGTGGATAAGCTACCGGCATTTGAGATCAAAGATTATGTGTTTAACCTAGCATCCACTCAGCCTGCTGCCTTAGGAAAGACTAGAGATGAGTTGATAGATGAATACAAGGTGGACTCATGGGAATCCTCAGAGGAGTCCAAGTTATATACTAAACTAAGGAAAATTTCAAGCAAAGAAGTGTCTCTAGTGACTAGCAGGAGCCTCACTCAGAACACCTTGAGTTTGGCCTTGGCCACCAAGAGCAAGGCCACTGAGCTAAGGATGAATTTAGATGACATCCCTGTCCCAGATGTAATAAACTTGCACATAGAAACCGGGGATGTTATTTCTAATAAACTGTTGAGGATAGCTTTGGAGCTATCAAAGATACAGGTCAGTAAGAGTAAGGTTTCCAGCCAGCTCAAGCAGGAAAAGATGGAAAACAAATCTCATAAGGCAAAGATAAAAAAATTGCAGGGTAACATAGTGGCCACTGAGGGCTAGCTTCATAAAAGAGCCATTATTCAGAACCTACTCAACGAAAAAGACAACATCATCTGATCTCTAAAAAAGGGGTTGAAAATCCCCTCTACCCAGCTAGTAGCAGTATCTGAGCTAACAAAACTGGAGGAAAAGACGAAAAAGTTGTAGAATGACTTGACAGACTGCAGGGCCAAGCTATTGAAGCTTGAAGCGAAGGAAAAACAATGGTAGATAGATATAGCCAATGTGGTGGCAAGTGATAAAATCTCAAAGGCCAGAGTGGAAGAGCTTGAGAAGAGACTGCAACAGAAAGAGCAAGAAGTAGAAAGCATGGCCACTCCATCCATAGAGGCTGGTGATTTCTCCCTGGTAGGGGATATAGTCGAAGCTAGTCTGGAAGACGTGGAAATAACAAGATTAAAAAAGCATAATGTGAATCTGAAAACCCTGAAGGATAATGCAGAAAGAGAAAAGGAGGCTTGGAAAGCCAAGCACCAGGAGTTGCATGGTAAATATGATGAGTTGGCAAGACAAGATACAGGGAAGACTTCCTTTCTAGAGACTAGGCAGGTCATCTAGGATGGCATTGTTGAAGAAGCAAGGAAATTGAGGCCCTTCCTCGATTTTGTCTTGGACAAGGAAACAATGATAAAATTAGCCAAGAGTAGAGTGACAGTAGCAAATGAGAAATTGAACAAAAAACCTGTAGAGTATACTGAGAATGCCATCGAATTCCTGAATGGCTTATCTGAGGAGCAGGTCAAGACAATTGGTGTAATAGATAGGGTTTCCATCATCATTGGAGCCAAAAAAGTGATGCACAAGCACCAACAGGTAAAGGCTATTCAAGCTAAAATAGATGTCATGGCACAACAGATCAAGTATTTAAAAGACATGTTTGACCCTTTGTTCAAGAAAGGGTTACCTCTGTTTTGGGAGGAGGATGGAACAATGCTCACAAAAGAAGAATATCAAAATAAATTGGCAGGATGTAAAGTGCATTTCAATGATTTTGCAGGTATGGATCAGTTGCTATCAGGGAAGACAGTGGTGGATAAAATGGAAAAGGATTTTGAGTTAAGCATGATGTTCAAGGAGGCTATTGCACATCTGCGAAGCTACTCTTATAGGGACCACACTGAGATCTGAGTCTTAATGAAGGAGTTGGCCACCTCAGAGCTTCCAACTGCCGAGCTATGGAATCTCGTTGATAAATATGGGAAGGGAAAGCTGATATTGAACCGCTGAAGATTTGATGATCGTGGGCTAACATCATGGAGGAAATATTCGCTGAAGCATTTTGTTTATTTTGTTAGAGTATGTTATCTTTCTGTAAAAATGCTCAGTAATTTTGTAAAAGGAAATTGAGCCAGTTTTACTAGCATTGTCATTTTGTTGTAACTAATTCTTGAGGGTGGTGAACCTTTTTGAATAGGTGTCACCTACATTGTAACAACTTCCTATTGAGGTAGCTCGAGCCGGAAGGCTCTGAGCATCTATGTAAGCAATGTAATAGAAGGAGAAGGGGTTGGAAAATTTTGTTGGACTCGTGAATTCCCTGTGTTATTAAGCACTCTGAGATATATTTTAATAAAATCTAGCTAGGTCGAGCAAGGTTTTCTATCAGATATTCCTGTGTTATTCGTCTTACAGTCTGTTTACTTCTTCTCTTATGTGAATGTTTCTCTCACTGTTTAATTCATACTGTTATGCTTTTTCATGCTTGGATAAGTGTTGTATCGGGACATAAGTCATAAATATTATGCTCTGTTGCTTTCATTTCAAGCATCCACTACCATTTTCTGCTAAAGTTGGTATAGAATTCATTATCATAAGCTTTATATTGATGGGTTTTTCATATATTCTTCTTTTAAATCACCAAACAAAAGCTCTTTAATCAGCTATCCTTCCTCTGATTAGTTTTCTTTTCATAGCAGTGTCATGTTTAATCATATCCTGCCTCCTGCCTCTGATTAGTTTGATCTACAGTTTGGATTTGTCTTTACTCATGATCTGTGTGTGTTTTATGTTTTAAGTGAATTTATTTAATTAGAACATTTATCTATTTCTGCAAATTATTAACATAAATTAATAAATTCATGTTAATTTTTCAATTAGCATTCCAGCTACAGGGTAATCTTGCATGTGCCTAATCCTTAAAACTACTGAGTGAATTTTAATTTCCTGATTGTGTTATGGTTAAACCCGCATTAGTAACTTTGCTATACTCAATGTTCCAAATCAAATAAAAAACAGTAACCTCCCTATACTCAGTGTGTCAAATCAAATATGCCATGTGTCACAATATGATCATTCCACTTGTCACCCTAGGATACTAGATATCAACATTTTAACAACAAAATTTATAGACGCTTTGCTTTAAAGACTTTGCTGGCAAGTGGAAATATTCTCAGAGAGAGAGCGGCCGCTCTTTTTCGAAGGTGTTCTAGTATACAATTCCATCCTAAATGAAGGGTCGGCTGACCCTTCTTATTCCAAATATTCTTTTCATAATAGTTCGACACTCCAAGAAGGGTCGATCGATCCTTATTGTATTATCCATTATGGCTATAGCTGAATTCCTGGATACAGGTTTTGACAATTAACAACAAAAAGAAGGGGCGGTCGATACTTCTTGTCGTAAATTGCAAGTCAGGACAAACCATTTTTATATGATAAAAATTCCAAGGTGTTCTGTTTTTACAGTTCCCTCGTAATTGAAGGGTCGCCTGACCCTTCTTATTCCCCATATTGGTTTCATAATAGTTGGACACTGCAAGAAGTGTCTGTCGACCCTTATTACCAATATTCTTTTCATAATATTTTGACACTGCAAGAAGAGTCGGTCGATCCTTCTTGTGTTCTTCATTATGGATATAGCTAAATTGTTGGATACAGGTTTTCATAATTAACTACAAAAAGAAGGGGCAACCGATCCTTGTTGTCAGAAAACAGAAGTCGGGAAAAACTATTTTTATATGTTATAGCTTTTCACCTTAAAATTTTGAACAATTACAAATGAAAATTGCAATTTTGAACACTTTTCAAATCAGAAATTGCATTTTTTGATTTTAAATTCACATTTGAAGGTTATATATTCATACCTCCCTTCTAGCATGAAGGGCTTTAATTAAAAAATAATAATAACTAACAACACTTTTCATTCTTTTTATGAGATTTCATTCTATTTAGAAAAAAGGAAAAAAGAAATAATGCTTCGATTTAAAAAAACTAAAGTAAAGAATGTTTCTATTTAAAAAAAAGAATGTTTCTATTAAAAAAAAGTAAAAGAAAGAATAGAATAGCTTTCGTATAATGCTACTATGATGATACTAATGTAAATGTTTAATGTTACTTATTTACAATTACTTCCACAAGTAAACTTCAGTTCGAGGAGCATTATCCCCCGACCATGGATGTCAGCATGATCTATGGGGCCACCCCCCCAGCACGTGGAGAGAACGAGGGGAGGGATCCTAATATAAGTTAGAATATATTCTAAGGAAGACTTGTTGTTGTGCAGATCGGTCTTGATGTGAAAGGAACAAGCATGTTTGCCAACTCCAACAGAAATGTAAAAGATGCATTTTACTTGTTTACTTAAATCATCACCAATTAATGAAAATTAAAAGAGAATAATTCAAGTCATTTAAACCTATTCAAGATCAATCTGTGATCACTGTGTCAATTGAAAAATTAACATTGATCAAGTAGCATGTGAATCATTTGCAGAAATCGATAAAGAAAAATATCTTAATTAAAGAAATTCAACAAGATATTTTATATATAGATCAACCATAAGAGAAATTAGTACAACAGACCTGTGCATTAATTCATAAATGCAAAAGGAATCACATACTGTAGATAACAATTTGAGATACGAAATCAGGCGTTGTCAAAGAAACTTGAACAATAAACAGGAAAAGATTCAATGAGATTACTTTACTGTATTAATGAGTTCCGCAAACAAAATTACAAAGCTCCAGTAAGACAAAGAATCCCCAGTCGTCTCATGTTGATTCCAAATCCCAAAATTATCCACCCCTTTTCAAAAGAGGCATCTGTCCAATAAGAACTACAACAGGGTACAAAAATGGAGATCCACAAAAAATAGGGATTACAAAAAAAAATAGCCTAATGTCCTAGGACATCTTGCGATTTGCCCCAAATCTCTAACAACTCATCTATCATAGGATAATTTGCTGACTTGAGTCCCAACTGTGCATTGCATTCGAACGTCTCCATCTCATTCTTTGCCAGCTTATGCCATATACAAATGTAGACTTGGATCTTACGTTCCAGGGAAACCGGCTTCCTAATCAACTGCTCCACATCATCAACCTTGACTTCTTCTAGAAGCTGAATTTGCTACTGAACTTCATCAAACATATGCTCAACTTCCTCAATCTTCAATTTAGGTGGACAAGCATCTTCAATGAGTTCCATGCCAGGCAACTGGAGAGCCAACATAACATTATCTCCTACATAGCATCGCCTGCTACAGATGGCTTGGGTTTTTTTTAAGAATATCTTCAACTGATTTGTTTATTTCCAACCAAGTATTCAACGCACCTCTGATCTTCTTAAATTGAAAACTGCTAAGCATGGGAAATCCTTCTGGAATGTCTTTGGTATACTTCTTGTTAAAATTCAATATGCTAAGACAGAAAATAGCAGCATTACATTCCATTTCACAATAATAGCATATACAGGATCACTGAAGAAACAACAAGCACAGCATAAACACAAGAGACAGAGATTTATCCTGGGAAACCCTCATGGGGTAGAAAACCCAGCAAAGCTTCCTCAATATAGATGACCAGCAATATACAAAGATGAAACCCTGAGACATGATCTCCTCCTCCACAATAGCAGACCTCTCCTCCACAAGTGCGCTATCCTCAAGTGTGTGAGTGTGTCAAATGAGGAACACACCTCCTCTATTTATACACTACACTGACATGTATTTTACATAGGTACACGTAGGCTCGTATTTAACCAATGGGTTAAATACCCCACTACAACTGACTGGGCCGACCCCTCTAGGGTGGTCTAATAACCCTTTGACCCACATAACACATAAAGGGCCGACCTCCACTAGGGAAGTCTAATAACCCAAGTTACCACATTCTGACGGAGGAATAAACATCTCCGGATATACAATAAGATCTTTACGGAGGAATGAAACATCTCCGGAATAATAAGGTACAATTATAATATTCTTTGAAGTTACAATATCTCAACACTCCCCCTTAACGAGAAGGATATTATAACAACATCTGCACGAGCAAGGAGTCATCAACATCATACATGATACATCTATAAATCATTGGAAGCTTTCTCAACATCATCAGTAACTCAACTAGTTACTGGAACATCTTCAATACTGGAACATCAACATCATCAGAGTTGATAGTACTCAATCATCAGCATCGTCAACACGCGATCAACACAATCATCAGCATCATCATCACACGATCATCAGCATCGTCATCACACGATCATCAGCATCGTCATCATACGATCATCAACATCGTCATCATACGATCATCAGCATCACGATCAGCATCGTCATCATACGATCATCAGCATCATCATCACACAATCATCAGCATCGTCATCATACGATCATCAGCATCGTCATCATATGATCATCAGCATCGTCATCGCACGATAATCAGCATCGTCATCACACGATCATCAGCATCATCATCACACGATCATCAGCATCGTCATCACACGATCATCAGCATCGTCATCACATGATCATCAGCATCGTCATCGCACGATCATCAGCATCGTCATCGCACGATCATCAACATCGTCATCGCACGATCATCAGCATCGTCATCCCACGATCATCAGCATCATCAAAGGATGATGTAAACCAGTCATGTACATTTTGAACCGAAGTCCAGGGGACGATCGAGTCCTATCATGTTTTTGGAGACCTCACGTCTACGGCTCAGTTTACAGGACCAAAGTCCAAGGATGATCCAATCCTTACCGTACATTTAGGACAGCGTCCAAGTATGACTTAATCCTCCACCGTACATTTAGGACCACGTCCAAGGATGACTTAATCCTCCACCGTCTTTTAGGACCACGTCCAAGGATGACTTAATCCTCCACCGTCTTTTAGGACCATGTCCAAGGATGACTTAATCCTCCACCGTCTTTTAGGACCATGTCTAAGGATGACTTAATCCTCCACCGTCTTTTAGGACCACGTCCAAGGATGACTTAATCCTCCACCGTCTTTTAGGACCACGTCCAAGGATGACTTAATCCTCCACCGTCTTTTAGGACCACGTCCAAGGATGACTTAATCCTCCACCGTCTTTTAGGACCACGTCCAAGGATGACTTAATCCTCCACCGTCTTTTAGGACCACGTCCAAGGATGACTTAATCCTCCACCGTCTTTTAGGACCACGTCCAAGGATGACTTAATCCTCCACCGTCTTTTAGGACCATGTCCAAGGATGACTTAATCCTCCACCGTCTTTTAGGACCATGTCCAAGGATGACTTAATCCTCCACCGTCTTTTAGGACTACGTCCAAGGATGACTTCATTCTCGAAGACATACGTCTACGGCTCTTCTTTCGGACTGAAGTCCAGGAATGATCCAATCCCTTCACATGTTCACCAAGAACTTCATTTTCGAAGACATACGTCTACGGCTCTTCTTTCGGACTAAAGTCCAGGAATGATCCAATCCCTTCACATGTTCACCAAGAACTTCATTTTCGAAGACATACGTCTACGGCTCTTCTTTCGGACTGAAGTCCAGGAATGATCCAATCCCTTCACATGTTCACCAAGAACTTCATTTTCGAAGACATACGTCTACGGCTCTTCTTTCGGACTGAAGTCCAGGAATGATCCAATCCCTTCACATGTTCACCAAGAACTTCATTTTCGAAGACATATGTCTACGGCTCTTCTTTCGGACTGAAGTCCAGGAATGATCCAATCCCTTCACATGTTGTATACCAAAAACATGTATTCTCATCATCAAGACATGTATAGCCACGACATGTATCATCATCAACAAAACATGTATAACCACAACATGTATCATCATCATCAAAACATGTATAATCACAACATGTATCATCATCAACAAAGCATGTATACATCTATCATCAAAATCATCAAAAGTATGTATACATCTATCATCAAAACTAACATCAAAAGCATGTATACTAACATCAAAAGCATGTATACATCTATCATCAAAATCATCAAAAGTATGTATACATCTATCATCAAAACTAACATCAAAAGCATGTATACTAACATCAAAAGCATGTATACATCTATCATCAAAAGAATATAAGAGTCCTAAATCTAAATAATTCTAGGTAACTAAGTGCAGTAAATAGGTAACCTCATCATTGATGAGATAGACTTGATGTCGGATACTGTGCTACTCCCCCTTTCGAGGAGAGTCCTTCTAAACTACACCAAGCTTGTCTCGGAAGTGTTCAAACTTTACTCGAGACAGAGGTTTGGTCAGGATATCATCAATTTGATCCTCAGTGCTTATATACTCGAGCTTGATAGCTCCTCTCTGCACCATATCTCGTATATAGAAGTATCGGATCTCAATGTGTTTTGACTTATCATGGAATACAAGATTTCCTATCATCTTGTTGCAGCTTTGATTGTCACACACAATCATAGTGGAATCCATTTCTAAGTCAAACACTCCATATAATAGCTTCTGAAGCCACATTGCTTCACAGCTGGCAGAGCAGACAGCTATATATTCTGTTTCAGTAGTACTGAGAGCCACACTAGATTGTTTCTTGCTAAACCATGAGATCATGGTAGATTCAAGACTATAACATCCACCTAAAGTACTCTTTCTGTCTGAGACACTTCCTGCCCAATCAGAATTTGAGTAACCATGTAAACGGAGTTCATGACCTCCAAGATTATATAGACCAAAATCTAAAGTACCTTTTAGGTACCTCACTATATGCTTTGTAGCTATTAAGTGAACCTTTCTAGGTTATATTAGATACTGACTTACGGTATTTACAACAAAGCATATATCTGGCCTAGTATTTGTTAAATACATCATTGGCCCAATGATTTGTCTATATAGGGTTAGGTCCACTAAATCCGATGAGTTATTAACTAATAACTTCAAGTTGGAGTCCATGGGAGTGGCCATGGCTTTACACTCCAACATATCAAATCTTTTAGAAACTTCACAGCATACTTACCTCGATTTAAAAGATTCCTTTTGGATCATGCCATACTTCTAGACCTAAGAAGTAGTGCATTAATCTGAGATCTTTCATTTTTAATTCTGCAGCCATTTTCATGATCTGTTTCTCATTCCTTGTCAGAAAGAGATCATCGACACATAATAATGGTATGATAGGTTCATCATCCACAACATTTAGGTAAAGGTTAGGATCAGCTTTACTTTTGGTAAAGCCCAAGCTTTGTCATGAAGCTGTCAATTGTCCATTATTCACACTCTGCATTGAGTGATCTTCTGCATATCTATCTGTGCCATCTCTCGTCAGATGGGTCTACTAATATGAGCCTCAAAGTCATTCGAACTCTATGGTGAGTTTCTTCTTGCATCCATATCATATGTGTATAGAAGCCATATTCAACCTTGTAGCAAGGGTTGAGATCCACATCACCCATGATGATCATTAAGCTCATCAATTGGCTACCGATCCTGGGAACCCATACAGAACCTGATTACATTATTAAGAGAATGGTCAAAACATCTCATGATGATTCTCTTCCTCTTTCTAAGAGAATCTCTTAACCATAAGCTTTCTATAGTGTGTTTGATTTGTAAATCCTTTTGTTGAACATCCATCGCTTGTTCATCATTCATCATGATTCTCCCTACAAATCAAAATTAAGTACAGGATTAGTAATACTTCATAATCATCAAATCATATTGACATAATAACCTATTATGCATACAGATATCATTTACATAGTTATGCAACTAATTTGACCAATACTTTGGCACAACACTTTCCCATATCTTGTATGCATACAGTGGCTATCTATATGCCTTCCATCTCCACCAGAACATACTATTGAGAGTGTGCACATCTCTCGGCATGTCAGCAAAGAGGTTTCATTCTAGAAAAGCAACAATGGAATGTTTGTCCAACTTACCAATCATATGCACATTAGTAGTATACTATTCAATGCTCTATGAATGTTTATACTCAGCATTATATATTCTAGGAATACAAATATGCATACAACCTATTACAGGCAATATCATTACTATTTCAAATAACAACTCAAATACTTATCTTTTATGTTGCCACCCGCTTGAACTTTTGTATGTCTTTTGAACTTCTATTCATTCTGTACCACTGTGCATGCTCAAGAGTCATCCTCATGATCTCATGCACAAACATACACTCATTAGTATATTCTAAATGCTATCAAAACATTATAGTACTAAATAATCTTGAAAATGTATAGTCATGATTATAGTTAATAAACATTAGTATTCAAGATTTTAGGGAAATCTTCTTTTACTCATGCATATCATCAATCAAGATAAAAGATATAATATGCATAATCCCTTGATTACTAACTTTATGAATAAGCATAACCAATCATTCCAAGTATACTTATATAAGGGATCCTAAGACAAGGTAAGATTCATGGGAAACATACCTGGATTAGTATACCTACTTGGTTATGTACAACACACCTAAACAATCTCTTCAATGATTTAGAGATCCTGAGCTAGAACCTGCATGTCTCATAGGTTAAGCATAATATAACAAAGTCATACATACCTTGTAAGTAGAACAAAGATTATGGATGAGTCTTTGTCTTCATGTTTTCATGGTCATGGAACCTGATTTGTCTTTTGTGATGTACCTGTATCTTGTTAGCAGACAACATCAACCTCACACAACATCATAATGCCTTAGTACAATCATAAGTGTCAACACCCTAATCAATGAATATCTTCTATCATGCATTCATAATTTTGTTAAGGTTATACGACAAATCTAAAATCAAAATTGTACTAACTGTAATAACCTGAAGACAAACATACCATAAACTTAATCATGGACAAGTATCGAAACATACCTCGATGAGTCATACCTGTCGAGATCGCTTGTATTCTTCTTATGTAAGGCCTTAGGAACTTCTTCACTTATGCAGGTGACCAATCCATCTTCTTCTAGGATTAACCCAATCCACTTGATTTGCAAGAACTGGACCTGGAGCTGGATATGGGTTTGTCAGAGAAACCCAAAAATTCAAACTTTGAATTTCAAACTTCCGAAAGGATAGAAATATGCGCCTTGATGAGCTGATCAAACTAGTATATTCAGAATTTGAAACCTGCAAAGTTTTACTCCTCAATTTTGCCTTTGAAAGTTTCGGATTCACTGGACGTGCCCCTGAAATGGGGTTTGATGAAGCCCACTCTTTTTCCCCATCAAAAGGTTTGATCCAAAGCTCTAAGCTTCTATTTTTCTGAGGAGCTTCCAGCCGTGGTCACAGATTTCAAAAATTCCCATTTTTACAGAAGCCCTAATTTTCCACTTTTCTGATCAAAGTCCCGAACTAGGGTCTAATCAAGCCCGGCCTTCTGCCCAACCAAAAATTCTGATCTTGGTCTCTAAATTTCTATTTTGATGAGTAGCATCCAGCCGTGGTCTCCGATTACAAAAATTCCAACTTTCTTCAAAGCCATAAATTCCGGAAGCCATGAATGAAGGTACCAAAAAATAATTCTGTTTTGACAGAAATATGTACCTGATTGTTTCTGGTGTAACTCCGAAATTTTTGATCCACAGGGTCTGAAAACGTTTTTTGAGATATCCTGATCTGTTAGCTTTCCATCCTGATAGGTCTGACCTCAATTGGATGTTCTGAGAGAGAGTTATGCCAAATGTCGCAACGTGACCTGTTTTGGGAAAATACAGGAGAGCGAACTTGTACGGCGTGCCACGTGTCATTGTTTGACCTTCGGCCTCTGAAAAAGTTTTCTGAGATAGCTCGGCCTGTTATATTTCCATCCTGATAGGTCTGAACTCAATTGGATTCTCTGAGAGAGAGTTATTCCAAGTGTTGCAACGTGACCTGTTTATGGGATAATACAGAAGAGCGAACTTGTACGGCGTGCCACGTGTCACTGGTTCAACTTCGGCCTCTGAAAACGTTTTCTGAGATAGTCCAGTCTGTGTACTACCTGTCACTTTTCACGAAATTTCATTTGGAGCTTCCTAGCCCAAGTTATGACCTTTTTCCCAAGGTCACCTGATTTTGACTCAGATCTGGAAGAGGCAGAAACCCTATATTGTACAGATCATAAATCACAAAGTACAACGAATTAGAGGTTTTCCTTTGGAAACAAGGTACCTGGAGATTTTAGCTTTGTCCTGTAACAATTTCAGATCCGAAAACTTCGCCAAAACGGATTTATAGCGAAATTGCTACGATGACTGGTTTTTGCTATGTAAAACCCTAACCTTCAAATTGTCGTAAGTAAAGCAAGTGTCTTTAGTGCCATACCTTGTCTTCCTTCAGGTTAGCTCTGATACCATGTTAAAATTCAATATGCTAAGACAGAAAATAGCAGCATTACATTCCATTTCACAATAATAGCATATACAGGATCACTGAAGAAACAACAAGCACAGCATAAACACAAGAGACAGAGATTTATCCTGGGAAACCCTCATGGGGTAGAAAACCCAGCAAAGCTTCCTCAATATAGATGACCAGCAATATACAAAGATGAAACCCCGAGACATGATCTCCTCCTCCACAATAGCAGACCTCTCCTCCACAAGTGCGCTATCCTCAAGTGTGTGAGTGTGTCAAATGAGGAACACACCTCCTCTATTTATACACTACACTGACATGTATTTTACATAGGTACACGTAGGCTCGTATTTAACCAATGGGTTAAATACCCCACTACAACTGACTGGGCCGACCCCTCTAGGGTGGTCTAATAACCCTTTGACCCACATAACACATAAAGGGCCGACCTCCACTAGGGAAGTCTAATAACCCAAGTTACCACATTCTGACGGAGGAATAAACATCTCCGGATATACAATAAGATCTTTACGGAGGAATGAAACATCTCCGGAATAATAAAGTACAATTATAATATTCTTTGAAGTTACAATATCTCAACACTTCTGCCATTCAAAAATGTTATTATATGCCTTGGAAGCCTCAATCCTTTTACCTTCCTGCCTTTCAAAGGCACTAAGCATCTTACCAAAAGTGATATGGGTTTCTCTAATTTCATCCAATGTGCAAAACAACTTTTCCAGGCATTCGTGATAATCTTTATTGACTTGAGAATCCAAGTCCTTGAATTCCTGAGATGTCATCTTGAAGAAAGTAGAAGAGGCTGCACTTGTAGTTGCATCCTCACAGTGTTTTTGCAATAAAGCAATTTGCTAAACATTGGCAGAATTCTCAGCTTTTAACCTTTGAAGTTCAACTTGCAAAGATTGGCTCTTGCTCTCCTCATCTCCCAACTTATCTTCCCAAATCCTTCTAAGATCATCAACATAAATTTGATGTTCCTCTTTATCCTTTGCCAACTCTTCTTGAAGCTTCTCCACTTCTTCCCTCTTCTGATCAATTTCTCTATTAAGAACCTGTACTGAATCAAGGTTTGCTCTTGCAAATGCCCCTAGGGCTGTAGCTGTCTCAATTTCCCTTGTTTGAGGGTTATTGGCTTGTTGAGCCTAGACTATCTGGTTAGGAACAGACACTTCTAAGCCTTTTTTATCAATGCTTCTCTTCTTACCCCTCTTTACCACTACCTTATTATCCTTATTGTAGAAGTAATGTCCAAGAGGGACTATTTCATCATCCTCTCATTCAGTTATTACTTCAAAAGTGACTGAAATAACATTTTCTGTTGAAACCAATGAGGGAGTTTGAATGACCATGGCATCGGGCATAGGCATGGTAACTTGAGGAACAATCATAGGGGTAGAAACAATTTGAGGAATGGATGAGAGAATAGTAGGAGAAGGGATTGAAGTGATAGCTTCAGAAAGGATAACTTGGTCACAATTAGCAGCTGATGGTAATGAAGAAGTAGTTGTGACTGAATCTCTGTCAGTGGGTAATGATGAAGTAGATGTGGGTAATTGTAGGAGGCCAGTCAAAGACTGGGATTCTGCAAGTATAGAGGATGGAATGGAAAAAGGAACTGAGTTACTAGGAAAACGGGTGGCCCTATGAGTCAAAGTGTGAAAAAACTGTGAAATAGAGAGTGGTGGTATTTCCCCTGTAGGAAAAATAGAAAGATCCTGGATAAGTGGCAACAAAAGTGATGGAAATGTGATGTCAGGGTCAGAATGGTCCATTTCAATACTGTCCAACAAGTCTGTAAGTGACTGTGAGTTGTCTGTCACTTCCCTAGTGACTTCTTCCACAACTTTGTCAGTTACCTTTTCAGGTACTTCTTCAGTCACTTGAACTGCAGCCTATGGCTCATATTCTACATCACTGTTAGTGAGATCAACAGTAGGAACTTCAGATGTGGAAACCTGAACTTTCTGTCTCTTAGTAGGATTATCTTCAATCATTGTCGAGTCATCAACCAACTGTAAAGCTGCAACAGTTACTTGAACACTCATAGCAACCTTGGGCGATTCAGCTATCTTGGTACCCAACACTAAAGTCAATTTTGCCAAATGTTGCTGAAAATTCTGAGATGTCTGCAACAAGGCTTTAACCTACTCAGTGGTATTAATCTGAGGAGGTTCCTCCATGGGATTTTTACCTTTGTCTCCATCTGTATAAGTAAGCATTAAGGGAGCATTGGCTAGCTGAATTTTCTTTTGTTCTCTGCTCCTTCTAACCTGTTCAGTGATATTCAACTCCAAGGTTCTTTGCCCATAAACCTAAGATTTTATTTATTTCTGAAATGCCATAATCTGTTGCTGCTCATCCAAGCTCTTGGCTCTTGCTAACACTTCAGGGAATGTGTTCACCCCTTGATAGATAGAGTCATCTGGCAAATCTTCATGGACATAGTCCATTTTCCTGTGATATTGCTTGAAGTGTGCATCCAAGAATTTCTTGGGATCATGCTTTCTTATGGGTGCTTTTCCCAACTTCAAAGGAGCCAACTAATCACCAAGTACAACAGCCCAGGTTGAAGTAGGAATAAATAGTGGGCCAATATTTAGAGAGAACTTAGGCTAGCATGTCTTTTTAGGACCAGTAAGTTTCTTTAAGACTCTAGCAGTGACTGTCTGATAGGAAACTTCTTGAATAACCAACATGTCAAGTACAATTCTAGGAAACAGGTGAACAGTGTCACTTCCCCAAACTCTGATATATGCAAAAGACTCATAAACATACCATTCCCCAATGGTGTTGATGAAGGTTCTAGCATCTGCTGCGAAGGTAGGAGCTTCTTGGTGAAATAATTTAAAATAAATGGTACCCATGAAGTGGTCACAAATTTCATAAAGCAAGGGTAGATAATTGATTTCTCATAATGCAGAATGATATATATGAACTGGTGGAGCCTCAGGGGTCCAATTCCACCCCAACTTAGGATATTGAAAGTCAGCGCAGAAGACATCAAGGATGTAGGATGATAGATAAAAATGTGGCTTCTTTGAGGTGGGTGCCTTTTGATAGTTTTGAATTTGTGTCTTAATTTATGATGACAGGATGGATGCCCAGGGAAAGGATTCACCTATTGTTAACACATGATGGGCTATGGGAGCCCATTCAGCCTTGAAAACTGAACAATTAGGGAGACCAAAAAGCCTGCAAAGCATGGCTGCGAGTAAAGAGTAAGGTTCCTTGAACCAAATAATAAGATAGAGACCATCCACCTTGGGCACGAAACTATTAGGTTTCATCATCCAACATTTCATCATCTTGTCAAAATTATTTTTGGTCTTGGAGGATTGAATAAAGTCATAAATCAGGGTTTGTATAGCTGGCTTGAGAGCGAAAGCTCTGATAAAAACCTCCGAGCGAAAGGTAGTCAATTGCAAACCTGCGCAATCATTGAATGATCGGTCTTTGGTATTGGCATTTTCAACAATCCATTTTACAGGGTCTGTATAAGGTAATATGGAAGGGCAAGTAGCAATGGAATGAATTTGGGAAGCCCTAATTTTTTCATAGGCTAGCAGGTCTTGTTTGATTCCTGAAAGGTCATGGTTGTCAAAGATTGAATAAATTTTTGCCCAGTCCATTTGATAATCCTTAGTCACCCTCTCACTAGTGTCTGAGAAAATGCCAAAATTGGGATCCTTGGTTAGTGAATCCCTATATAGTGCCTTGGACCGGGTAGTTCAAGACATTCTGATGAAGGTTTCGGGAAATTCTGATAAATAAACAAACGAGAGTCAAAATCAACCCATAAACAGTAAAAGCACGAAAAGAAGATGCAAAATTCATGACAAACCAACCTAATTTCAGCTGAAAACCGTGCAGGTGACCCTGGTAAAAACTCCACAGTAAAATCCACGTAGGAGCATAAAAACTGACAATAAAAATGATAGTGAAAAATCAGAAAAAATCGTTTATTTAAGCTTTTTTCGACCGGATGAGATCTGGACCGTAGACCTAGGAAGAAACGAACGATTGAGATTACTCCTACGGGATGCAGGACACAGGGTAAAGTTTCAAAATCTTGCTTTATTCAATGTTCCCGAAATCCGCAATCCGAAAATGTGGGTTGCAGGTTCGGGTTCTCGAAACTTTACCAAATAAGCAATCAATAATCCACACCGTCTATGAACACTATTTAATTTTTGCAATCAATAATCCACACTGTTTAATTTTTGCAATCAATAATCCATACATTGATCTACAGTTTGGATTTGTCTTTACTAAGATCTGTTTGTCTTTATGTTTGAAGTGAATTTATTTAATTAAAACATTTATCTATTTCTGCAAATGATTAACATAAATTAATAAATTCATGTTAATTTTTCAATTAGCATTTCCAACTACAGGATAATCTTGCATGTGCCTAATCCTTAAAACTACTATTAGTGAATTTTCATTTCCTAATTGAGTTGTGGTTAAACCAACATTGGTAACCTCACTATACTCAATGTTCCAAATAAAATATGCCACGTGTCTCAATAAGATCGTTCCACGTGTCACCCTAGGATAGTAGATATCAACATTTCAACAACAAAATTTATACAATTTTTGCTTTAAAGACTTTGCTAGCAAGTAGAAATATTCTCAGAGAAAGAGCGGCCTCTCTTTCTCCAAGGTTGTCTATGGTTACAATTCCCTCCTAAATGAAGGGTCAGCCGACCCTTCTTATTCGCAATATTAATTTCATAATAGTTCGACACTGCAAGAAGGGTCGGTCGATCCTTCTTGCATTCTCCATTATGGCTATAGCTTAATTGTTGGATAATGGTTTTCACAATTAACTACGAAAAGAAGGGGCGGGCGATCCTTCGTGTCGTAAAACGGAAGTCGAGACAAACCATTTTTATATGATATAATTTCCAAGGTGTTCTATTTTTACGATTCTCTCGTAATTGAAGGGTCGGCCGACCCTTCTTATTCCCAATATTATTTTCACAATAGTTCGACATTGCAAGAAGGGTCGGTCGACCCTTCTTATTCCCAATATTATTTCCATAATATTTCGACACTGCAAGAAGGTTTGGTCGATCCTTCTTATGTTCTCCATTATCCATATAGCTGAATTGCTGGATAAATGTTTTCACAATTAACTACGAAAAGAAGGGGCGACCAATCCTTCTTGTCAGAAAATGGAAGTCGGGACAAACAATTTTATATGTTATAACTTCCAAGATGCTTTATTTTTACAATTCCCTCGAAATTGAATGCTCGGACGACCCTTCTTATTCCCAATATTGTTTTCATAATACTTCGACACTGCAAGAAGGGTCGATCGATCCTTCTTGTGTTGTCCATTATGGATATAGTTGAATTGCTGGATAGAGATTTTCACAATTAACTACGAAAAGAAGGGGAGACCGATCCTTCTTGTCGAAAAACAAGGATCGAAGATAAAAGTCGTCAGAAACCATTTTTATATGTTATAGCTTACAAGGTGTTCTATTTTTACAATTCCCTCATAATTGAAGGGTCGACCTCCCCATCTTATTCCCAATATTATTTTTATAATAGTTCGACACTCTCAAAAGGGTTGACCGACCCTTCTTATTCCCAATATTATTTTCATATTAGTTCGAAACTGCAAGAAGGGTCGCTCGATCCTTCTTGTGTTATCCATTATGGATACAGTTGAATTGTTGGATAAATATTTTCACAACTAACTACGAAAAGAAGGGGCGACCGATCATTCTTGTCGAAAAACGGAAGTTGGGACAACCATTTTTATAACTTTTCGCCTTACATTTTGAACATTTAGAAATTCAAATTGCAATTTTCAAATAAAAAATTGAATTTTCTGATTTGAAATCCACACATTTCAAATCAGAAATTGCATTTTTTAATTTTAAATTCACAGTTTCCAAATGAAAATTGTCATTTTTTATTTGAAATTCACCCTTTTCAAATCAAATTTTGCATTTTTTTATTTGAAATTCACACTTTTCAAATCAAAATTTGCATTTTTTGATTTGAAATTCACACTTTCTAAATTGAAATTCATAGTTTTTTAACAAAAAACTACAATTTTAAGGTTCATAGGTAGTCGAAAAACACACTATTTGAATTGAAAAACACACTTTTCAAAGACAATATTGCCACTTTCAGAACTTGTTTTTGCACTTTAGAAATATTGACACTTTCAAAGGCTAAAGTTGCTCAACATTTTAGATTGTCCTTGTCAGTCACTGAACGTTGGCGGCATGTTTTATTCAGACAGATGCAAGCTCGTTTGAAGGGACGGTAGTGGAGTTGTCGCATTTAATACTCTTCAGCTCAATGCTTAGCTTTCACCATCTACACCTCTATCAACCATCATGACAGTACTATCAACCATCATGACAATACTATTTGGACAGATGCAGGTTGGTTTGAAGGGACGGTAGTGGAGGATGACACGGGGCAGGGGTCAGCCAAACTCCCTGTAATGTCATGCCTCCAATAAATTATGCCCTCAATCATTATGCTGATGCCGGTTTACACAATTCGTTTCTATCATTGCTTCCTTATGCATAACTGCCTCCGTGCTGAAGGCAGTAATTCTGGTTGTACCGTGCTGCCGAGCAAGTACTTCAAATTGATTTTCAATTGTACGAGATGGCCTTTTACATGGATTTTGAGTCATTCAATATCTACAAAGCCATTAATGGCAATCCTCTCATATGTGTGGGCTTCTGTGAAAATATCTGGGAGTCAAGTCGACTCTCCGCCCTACTTTCCATAGAAATTCCTATAAATATTTTCAATGGAGTAGGCGACCTCCATTCGAGAGACCTGCAATTTAAAGCTTGGCTGAACTTCTGGCTGGATTTCTGGTGGTTCAGTTTTTTTAATTGGTATATCATGGCTGCCCATATGAGGGCGTGTAGACGCAAAGGATCCAGCAGGGGTGTAGGGTCTTCACGACCTGAGGGGGAAAGTTGCTCTCACGGAGAAGGATCGTCTCAATAGCACACCATGGGGATGGAAGAGTCTGCCCCGTAGACCTTCAATTGGGGGGCTCAGTATCTAGCAGAGATTCTTGCTCTGATAGAGGCATAGATAGCACACCGCAAATTATCCCTTCTCCAGGAATATGAAGCCCACTTGGGCCGGAAATTAATCTCCAATGAGGAACCAGCTAGCTCACGGCCTCCGTGAAGCCCTCCAAATTATAAAAGGCGGCCAACAAAATCATTCGGTCAGTGTTCGCTTGCTCAAGTCTGCCCTGAAAGATTACATGGATAGTACCTCATGGGACTTCCCTCATGAAGAACAAGTTTCCCCACAGGGGGAGCACCCTGTTCTTTGATTGGTATTCCTGCTCCGGGTTCGTGCTGGTCTTGGTGTTCAGTTTCCGGCTCGCTGGTGGCTCATTGTTTTTTATGTGGATTTTTTGCTGGTGGCTCACTGTTTTTTCTGTGTATTTTGCCATGTCTTTGGAAGTTCAGTCTCGATGCAGACTCCAGATGCTAGCGTGGTTTTGTTATGGGGGCTGCTCGGTCAATATTCAATTGTTAGAATCGGTCAATATGGACCATTGAATAACATATAAGTAGAAGTGAACTGTAAGCCTAAGGGCAGATTAGAAGAGAGAGAGATAGTGGAGAAATCCTCTTTTTGGTCTAATTTGAATCCGCAACATTATGTTTTGATTGTTCCTGCGATGGGTTTACTACAGAGTTTAATAAATGCATGAAGATGTCCGATTATTGTTCTAATTATGTGTCTATGCAGTGGTGAATGTTGCATTATGTCTATTATGTTGTGGATTGAATGTTAGTGGTTCATGCGATTAATTAGAATGGATATGCTATTGTGAATGTTTACTTTATGTTGAATCTGCGAATTGCTTACATAATATGCAAATGATTAGTAAATAGTATGCTGTCAAGTTGATGATATCTAGTTAATTTTCTACGATAAGAGATTTGTCGATAAAGCATATTCTCAACGCCACTGCGGAAACTTGGTTCCTGTAGCACCCTCCGCAGGTGTTGCTGGGAAGGGTAACTCCTTTCCGGGCTGGTGTATAATGGATTGTTGGTGCTTGTTGACGACAGTGAGAACCCCTGTCAAGAAGAGTTGAGTCAACACGTGTTTTATCTGCAGTTAGCCTGGTTGTATGCTCCTCATTTTGATCTACTCTGGATTTTTGACCATACTCAGTATGGCACGAGCTGCTGGGCGCTCGTTTGTAATTGTATTCAGTAATTGTGTCTTCCATTTTGATTTTGGGCGCTCATTTGCAATTGCATTCAGTAATTAAAATTTAAGCAGGATACTGTGTTGGAAAAGGACATTCCCAGACGACAATGCAGATAGTGATGCCATTAGTTGGTATGATTCTGACTACGATTAACTAGACAAAAACATTCTTTATTTTATTTTATTTTAAATAGAAACAATATACTTTTGGGTCTGCACAAAGTTCCAAATCAAATATGCCACATGCCACAATATGATCGTTCCACGTGTCACCCTAGGATACCAGATATCAAAATTTTAACAACAAAATTTATATAATTTTTGCTTTAAAGACTTTGTTGGCAAGTGGAAATATTCTTAGAGAAAAAGCGGCCGCTCTTTCTCCAAGGTTTTCTATTGTTACAATTCCCTCCTAAATGAAGGGTCAGCCGACCCTTCTTATTCCCAATATTCGTTTCATAATAGTTTGACACTGCAAGAAGGGTTGGCCGATCCTTCTTGTATTCTCTGTTATGGCTATAGCTGAATTGTTGGATAAATATTTTCACAATTAACTAGAAAAGAAGGGGCGACCAATCCTTCTTTTCGGAAAATGGAAGTCGGGACAAACAGTTTTTATATGTTATAACTTTTCACCTTAAAACTTTGAACATTTAGAAATGGAAATTTCAATTTACAAATAAAAAATTCCTCGTATTATTTTCATAATATTTTGACACTGCAAGAAGGGTCGGTCGACCCTTCTTATTACCAATATTCTTTTCATAATATTTTGACATTGTAAGAAGGGTCGGTCAACCTTCTTGTGCTCTCCATTATGGATATAACTGAATTGTTGGATAAAGATTTTCACAGTTAACTACGAAAATAAGGGGCGACTGATCCTTCTTGTAGGAAAACGGAAATCGGGACAAACTATTTGTATATGTTCGACCGACCCTAGTTATTCCCAGTATTTTTTTCATAATAGTTGAACACTGCAAGAAGGGTTGGTCGATCCTTCTTGTGTTCTCCATTAATATTGGGCATTGGTCATAAATGAATCCAATATCAATTTTAGCATAAGATTGGTGAATACTTAGATGCGGTAAACTAGAGAATAAACATATGAATTTTGATTTAATATTACTTTCATCCAAGCATGAATAATAACACAATGGAAAATATCTACTGGAAATAACAATTAACAGAGAAAGGAAGGAAATTTATAGACACACATAATTTATTGCAAATAAAAATTAACAAAGAAAGGAAGGAAATTTATAGACTATCATTGCGGGAAATAAAAATTAGCAGAGAAAGGATGGAAATTTACTGACTGTCATTACTGAATAGTTTTTTCAAGAGTGGTACAATTATATTCAACAAATTCCATGTATAATTTCAAAAACAAGCAACTAATTCATGCCTTCCCAGACACACTATAATGCTAATTACAATTTAACATTGATCGACACGACGGTTTGACATGTTCTCTGAAGTGGTCGAACAGAGAACCTAGTCGGGCGGTCGACCTAAGATCCTCCAACATCTCCCCCAAAAACAATCCGTTTCTTCATCCAGAAGAAATTAGAAAATAACTGGAGTTGAATGAATAGAACGTTGTTGACTATGAAAGCACAGTCCTTCTACCTTCTACTTGGCGCAGTAAGAAGAAGTTGATAGCATGGTCTGGTACTAAAACAACATTTGATGACTGCTACAACTGTTGACGACTGCATGTGATGACGGCTCCATCCCATATACATCCATCTATCGCAGATCTATCTCACCGGTCACAGTTTCATGTCGAATTATTGCGTGTCATCACATGTATTGTTCCATAGTTGCATATTCTTGCTTGATTTCAGTGATTATAAGTTTTGCGGGCGAATTCAGATCCTCTATTAGAAAACAATGGCTCCATTTTGTCCATATATCCATCAATGGAAGACCTACCAATCTCTTCCGGTCATGTTGTCAGATGGCTAACATTCCAAGATCAACATTTCTGTGTACAAATGATGGTTCTTAACAGAGATGAAATGGGTTGCTTCATAACTACATTAAGCTTTTCATTTAATGACAAATCCATGTATTGGGACTTGGCTGGAAATGCCCATATATCAACTATGGGAAATAAAATAAACAAAAAGCTTAACGTAGTTGTGACGCAACCCATTGCATATCTGGTAGGAACCATCATTTGTACACATAACTGCTCATCTTGGAATGTTAGGCATCTGATAACATGACTGGAAGAGATTGGTAGGTCTTCCATTGATGGATATATGGACGAAATGGAGCCATCATTTTCTAACAGAGGTTCGACAAATGCTCCATCATTCGCGGGAAAAAGTTATAATCAACTACGGGCAATAAGAACAATACATGTGATGACGCGCACTAATTCGACCTGACAACGTGACCAGTGAGATAGATTTGTGATAGATGGATGTAAGGATGGGATGGAGCCGTCGTCACATGTGGTCATCAACATTTGCAGCAGTCATCGAGATAGATAATTAAACGAAATGCTCCATTGTTCACGGGAAAAACTTGTAATCAACTATGGGCAATAATTAAATGAAAAGGTTCGCGGGAAAAACTTATGATCAACTACAGGAAATAATTAAATGAAAAGGTTGGCGGTAAAAAATCATATATCATGAGGAGAATTGGGGAGCGATCATCCGACTCAAGCATTTCTCATAAAACAACAGAGGAAGTAAAAGAAAATTCAATGGCTTCCCGGACGATTTCAGTTTGCTGTGATATGGGGCATTGTTAGCCTATATATAATGAGTGGCCTGTTGATCGGATCGCGACCTCACAGTCGACAGGGGTTCACCAACTATCGACAGATACCGCAGTCTCCCTAGGCACCGACTCGGGTAGGTTTGCGCCCACCCAGCAACCCCCGCAGAGCGGATGAGGTCTCACTCGAGGCGTCCAGGAAGAGTAGACGGAACCATGTTTCTGTCGAGGGAGGAGGTGATTTGCGGCAGCATGGTACCAACAACAATTCTAAATATTCATCATGAAGTTATAGCACATCACTTTAATCGTAGCATTTAACATTACAGTAAACAGATATCTATAACATATTGTTGCGGCATTCACATCATAGCAACAGAAACAGATAATTGCATCAAGAAAAGGAAACAACATAAGTATCGAGCAACATTGCACACAAATTGCACCAAATCATCATCCTTATATTACTGTGGCAAACCAAAAGCAATACATAAATCTCTGCGCAACTCCCGCATTATCTCTTTGTTAATCTCCGCATACAACTCTATTTCTATCTTCTATCCATCGACTTCTTTCCTAACATTTACAATTCTCATCTACTTATAGGCTTTCGCCAATTACAATACTTGTCCACTTTCCTAACCGACACTTATGGACAATCGACTAATTGACTTGGTCTAATAACCCAAAAACGCGCATACCGTGGTACAATTGACTTGATATTACAAAATACATGACCCAAAACTCGCCGACTGCGGTATACTTGACTCAATATTACAAAATACATGGTCCAAGTGACCCAAAACCTGCGAACTGCGGTCTACTCTGGTACAAAATACTCCTTTCGCACCTTTATCCAACATGTCGCAACATCGGTGGTACCGCGACACGACCTCATCAACTCGCCTGCCAATAGGCCCCCAACACAATCTTGTGGCTCGCCCTTGAGCCACATCAACTGCATCTGTTCTTGCTGTCTAGATCACACAATGTTGTCTCCTTCCTTCGGCTGTACAGATCCTCAGCCACCAATTCTGTAAGCCCTACATGAGAGTAGGCAACCCCTGACTCGCTGTCAGGTACGTCGCGAACTCATCCTCCAGTCGCATGGAATAGTGCAGACTGAAAAGAAAAGAGGATGAACAGTACCAAGGGGTGAGAACAGTGGATGACTTTGGCACATCTGTTTTGCGCCAGCGCTCGTCTTCTACTGAAGTCAGGGAGCTACCGCCCCAACCAACGTTCTGATAAAAAATAGCACAACCCTTCGAACAACTATTGCATACTGAATCATGCGGGATTGGCCAGGGGTCCACCTCACCGTCGATGCATACTGCAGTCGCCCTGGCACTGGCCCGAGCGTACCCAGCGTAAGTGCACCTGCCGTATCAAGGCGCTTAGGGACACTCGTCGTTCGGGCACACAGGGCCCTGGGGTGCTACCATGGGAAACAAAGTGAAGCATTTCCACAACCTCCTTGGAATTCCTCACCACTCAACTCGCACAGGGATCAAATAGCATAACCACTCTAGGTCAGAACAACTTCTGTATGTTGAACTACCAACTTCCTCGGTTACTTATAGCCATACCCTCCCAGGTCACGACGGGGGGAATGATGCCCCAGTACGTCACATCTGTGTGTGTGAGCCGACCGAATGTCATAGTGGGGGGGGGGGAAACCATGCTGCCAACAAAGATCCCACATGACACCATGTGAACAACCCCGTTGCTCTTCCCGGCCCAGCGTGCCATGTGCAAAACATGTTGTCGTCATGTGTGAACCGAGCCGAATCGGTCAAGTGCAATCATGTGTAGAGAGGGTGGCCAACAATCACACCACTTCGCCGTACTCTCCCAAAATCGTCATAATAAATTTATCATCGAGCCTATGCGCAACACTGTCATGAGTGTTGGACTATGCTAACCTGGTGGCACAAGTCTCTTCCTCTTGCGCATACCTTCTGCTATTGGTGCACCATTTTCCATCAATCAACTTGCAACAATCATCATCATTTTTTTTTTCATTGCGACTTAGACATCGCACTGCTCCAAGCTCGCGTGATAGGGCTTCAACCTGTGACCATTTACCAGCTTGGGGAGCATCCCCCCATCCAATCGCTGCAACTGAACCGCTCCTCCTGAAGTAATACTATTGATGCGGTAGGGACCCAGCCAATGCATCTGCAACTTGCCTGGATGTTTCATAAACTTACTGTCGTATAGAAACACTAAGTCGCCTTGCTGAAACTGTTTGTTTTTGATGTGGTGATCATGCCATGCCTTCTAGTGGTCCTTCTCAACCCCTGGGTGAAAGCCAGCGATAAATCGATCCTCTTCAAGTTCCACCAATTGTACTAGGCGTTCATCTAATGCTGCAACATCATCCATGCTCGTAACAGCTGCAATGCATAGACTTGGAACAATGTACTCCATAGGCATAATTGCTTCCTTCCCATATACTAGCTTGAAAGGTGTCTGACCAGTCAACCTTTTACATGTGGTGCGATAGGCCCACAATACCGCTGGAACTTTCAAATCCCAGTCATCTCAGTTCACATTGCACACCTTTGTCAACGCATGCTCCAATACCTTTTTAAACGCCTCCACCATTCCATTCGCATGTGGGTGATAGGGTGTACTCTTCTTGTGCTGTATCTGCAATTCCTCCGTCAATGCGGTGATAGTGTGATTAAAAAAGTGGCTACCTTGATCACTCAGTAATATCTTGGGGCAGCCAAAACGAGTGATAATGTGATCAAACAAGAACCAGGCAGCCATTGCTGCGGAACAATCAACGACAGGTGCTGCCTCTGCCCATAGGGTCAAATACTCTGGTGTGGTAATGATGTATTGCGCACCCGTACGTTTCCCTGGTGGATTGATCGACCCCACAAAATCCACAACCCATTTATCAAACAGTTGTAATGCTAATTGAGGCAGTAACGACATCTCGTCACATCTGGATGGCTTTCCAGTTCGTTGACAAACATCACAAGACCGCGTGTAGTCTGTTGCATCATTATGTAATAAGGGCCACCAAATCCCTGCACGCAGTACCTTCTGGGTAGTCGCTCGACCGCCATAATGTCCTCCCACAACTCCACCATGTGCCTCGGCCAATATCTGTGCTTGCTCATGCGGCAAGACACATATACGCAATATCTCATTAGCACCCAATTTATACAACTCTCCCGTGATCAGTTGAAAGTTGGCAGCCTTGACGACCAATCGTTTCTTCTGGGTAGTGGTAAAGTCGTCGGGTGCGGTGCCGGTCACCAGAAACTGAAGGATGTCATCAAAATAGTGATCAGCAACAACAACATGAAATAGTTGGGCATCCGACAACCCATCGTCGATATTAGTCGGTTCCTCCCCTGTATCAATCCATGACAAATGATCTGGTCCAGCATTCAACCGCCCCGGCTTCACAACAACCTCAAAATCAAACTCCTGAAACAACAATAGCCACCGATAGATCTTCCCCCCCAACACAGGCTTATTGACCAAGTACTTTAACGCAGAATGATCCGTGAACATTTTAAAGCGGCCACCCAACAAATTATGCTTGAATTTCTGCAGCACGTAAACCATGGCCATGTTAGAAAAACAGGATCGCAGAGCAATAACAATAAACAAAAATGCAAATATAATCACATATACACATTACAAGAGAGACACAGATATATCGTGGTTCACCCAACTTGGGCTACATCCACACTGAATTTGCCAGCCCTTATTATTATTACCGTCCAGCAAGTCGAAGGGATACAACCTGCAGCACAACCGCTGCACTTCCTCTTCTCTGTTTTACAGTCTCTCTCCAGATCTCAAAGATCTTTACAATGCATAAAACCTAATACATCAACCCTAGCCGTATTACAATGTCTTTCTTTTATAAGGGAAATACAATGGGAAAATACCACGGGATACCCAAAACCATGGGCCCACAAAACAGCTGGCGAAAACAGCTATTTTCGCCAGCTGTTTTCGCCAGCTGTTTTAGATAATCATTAGATAATCACTAGTATTATCTAATGCAAGAATCAAAGCATCTTGTAACACATCACCTGCTACATTTGCTTCCTGGGTAGTTTCCTTCTGTGCATCTCCTTTCTTCTTTAGAGATTTGCAGTCTTTCTTCAGATGTCCTTTCTTTCCACAGTTCCAGCACTCTATCTTTCCCAGTCTGGACTTAGATCTGCCCGTTTTAGACTTTCCACGATTACCTTGGCTCTTTCCTCTCTCCTTTTGTCTTCCTCTGCTCTCCATGGTCAATGCATTACCTGATGTCTCACCTGTGCTTTTTCTTCGCATTTCCTTGCTAAGAATAACACCAATAACATCATCAAATTTCAAGGTGTTTGAACCAGAGACAGAGTTACTTACAGCCATGACCAAGCTATTCCAGCTTTCTGGCAATGAACACAAGATTAGAAGAGCCCTAACCTCATCATCAAAGGTCACACTTACAGAACTTAGCTGATTTCTAACCGTATTAAACTCATTTAAATGATCAGTAACAGATCCACCTTCAGACATCTTCATATTAAATAAACGCTTCATTAGAAATACCTTGTTAGAAGCCGAGGGTTTTTCATACAGCTTACCCAATGCTTTCATCAAACCCTCTGTTGTCGTTTCTTTTGAGATATTGAAAGCCACCGACGAAGCCAGGCTCAACCGTATTGTTCCCAGAGCCTTTCTGTCAAGAACCACCCATTCTTCGTCCTTCATAGTCGTCGGCTGCTTTGCTTTTCCTCCCAACGGTAGGTATAGATCCTTCTGGTACAGATAGTCCTCCATTTGCATCTTCCATAACCCGAAGTTTTGGCCGTTAAAATTTTCGAACTTAAACTTTCCTTCTTCTGCCATTGCTCCCACTCGAACCAGAAACCCTAGCTTCCTGCGGGTTTAACTGCCAAATAGACCTTTGGCTCTGATACCAATTGTTAGAAAAACAGGATCGCAGAGCAATAACAATAAACAAAAATGCAAATATAATCACACATACACATTACAAGAGAGACACAAATATATCGTGGTTCACCCAACTTGGGCTACGTCCACACTGAATTTGCCAGTCCTTATTATTATTACCGTCCAGCAAGTCGAAGGGATACAACCTGCAGCACAACCGTTGCACTTCCTCTTCTTTGTTTTACAGTCTCTCTCCAGATCTCAAAGATCTTTACAATGCATAAAACCTAATACATCAACCCTAGCCGTATTACAATGTCTTTCTTTTATAAGGGAAATACAATGGGAAAATACCACGGGATACCCAAAACCATGGGCCCGCAAAACAGCTGGCGAAAACAGCCCTAAAAATTTTCTTCGGGGGCGCTGCCCCCGAACCCCCGAACCCCCCAGCCAGGGGGGATGGGCCCCCCTGGAACCCCGTGGGGGGGCGATGCCCCCCCACACCCCCCCCGCTGGGGTGAGTGTACAGTCCACCTACACATCATATAGAACTGGGGTACAAACACGGCTAATACAATATCATCTATGAGACTAGAAGATCTGGCTCCACAACCAACAGGCCAGACCTTTGAGTTTTGTGGTAGTGTAATTACGTTCTGCAGAGGACAGCTTCCGACTCGCAAAAGCAATGGGATGATCAATGTCGCCTTCTCCTGGTTGAGCCAATACAACTCCTAATGCAACCGATCAGGCATCAACATGGACATGGAATTCCTTACTCCAGTCTGGAAAGACCAAGATTGGGGTCGATGCCATCTTTGCCTTGAGCGTTTGGAAGCCATCCTGACATTCCGGGCTCCACTGGAATGCTACATCCTTTTTCACCAACTTCTCCATAGGGGCAGTAATCGCAGCATACCCCCTAATGAACTTGCGATAATATCCCGAATGAACCAAGGTGGCGCGCAACTGCTTAATAGTGGTCGGTAGTTGCAACCCCAAAATAAGCGCAATATTGGATGGATCAACTAACAACCCCTGCTTACACACGATATGACCCAGAAATATCCCAAAGGGAGCACAAAAAATACATTTCTTCAAGTCAAGCGATATCTGGTGTTGTCAGCAGCGCTCAAGCATCAACCGTAGATTGGCCAAATGATCACGAATCAATCCATAAACAATCCAATCATCCATATATACCTGTAGAAACTTCTGAATAAAATCTTTAAATGCAACAACAACGACCCGGGAGAATATCGCAGGTGCATTCTTCAAACCAAACAGCATGACCGTGTACTAAAAGCAACCCCATTCAGTAACGAAGGTGGTCTTATGGTGATCTTCTTTGGCAATGTGAATTTGATGGTAGCCAGAGAATCCATTAGTGAAAGAGTACATCTCCTGGCCACCCACTCCTTCAAGTACTTCATCAGTAAACGGGGTCAGAAAGGGGTCATGCAAGCAGGCATCATTCAATTTCCGCAAGTCGACACAAATGCGCACTTCGCCTATTTTCTTGTCCTGCACCACCATAGGACTGATCCATTCGGACTCTTCCACAGGTTCGATAATACTAGCATCCAACATCCGATCAAGTTCCACCTTGACCTTTTCTTTATGTCGCGGATTCAACCAATAAGGTCACTGTTGGACAAGCTTAGCATCTGGTTTCAATGGAATCCTCATCTCTCCTAAATCACCCAGGATGCCCTTCATTTCAGAAAAATTCATGGGAAACATGTCCTGAAACTCATGCAGTAACTCGGTAACCTTACTCATCATCTCATCATCCAAATAATATCCAACATTGGCAAACTTGGGAGTAGCTTCAGTGCCAATATTCGTCTTGCATAGCTGCAATGGTTGACTGAACAGATTACTTGGTGCAATAGGTGGGACCACATTGCGACTTCCTTCGGATTCGGGAATGTTAGTATTCTGGGGATCATCATCATCCTCTGGCCCTCCATTGACGTTGAAGCACTCCATGAGAGACTGCATCTGACTGTGGGTGTGTGGGTCAACAGCGCAGGCCACCAAAACAACCTGAAATATCACATCGCAGATGAGCTCCAGGGCATTATGGACATCAGGGTTGGCATCCGCAAAAGTGAACGTATGAGTGAAACAGACCATCAACTCCCCCCATGTTGTAATCTCACGGCGCAACTCGGCTGCAGTATACCATGAGCACGGTATCTCCTCCAAAGTGTGGATAAAAGCATGAACCCACTCATCTTTGGGTCGCGTTACCCACAATTGTTGGAATTCCATCACATGATCACCGGGATCATTTCGGCCATCATACTTGCCAGTGTGATAAACTTGAGTATTGCCAAATCGAACCATCATCAAACTTCGACACTGTGACCAATATTTAATGAATTTCTTATGTGTCGCCCACCAGCGTGTTGTAGCAGCCTTCAATGCTTCCTCCAAGGCCAGCAATCGCTATGGTTCTGGGACGCAGTCTTCAAATTCTACTAAAAAGGTGTTTAAGCCAGGAAACCCCTCGCAGATCGGCAATGTGATCGTTTCCTTCGTAACACGACATAAGGATTGCGTAACTAAGCCACATTTCCGGACCGATACTTCATGCATTCGATTCTGCCAATGTTCCAATGCATCATTAGAGTCAGAAGACGCAGAACTCTCGCTGCGCCACTCTAGCTCACCGTGGACAGTGGGATGAATGTAGTCCTCAGAAATATTAAATGCATGATCCCAACCAGTGTGATCATCATCTTTGACAAGATCAACATATCAGCATCCTTCAGCCGGATCCAATGGAGCAATGACTCGAAAATCGTGATTCTCAAAGGTCATCATGTGCTTTTTGAAGTTAATGACAGCTCCACTATCGTTAGCCCATCCAATTCCTAAGAGCGCCAGATAAGAGCTTCATCCCTCAACCACTTTGATAACATCAAAGTCAGCATAAGTTTTCATTCCCTCAATATCAATCGTGAGCCGCGGAACTCGCGCAATAGGTGTAACCTTCGCATGGTTAGCCAACCAGAGCTGCATAGGAGACCAGCTCAATGGGGGACTCCCCATCTTCTGCCATGCCTGCTTGGTTAATATGTTAACATCCGAACCAAGGTCAAGAATCACAGAGTCAACATCATAGTCACTAATCTGAATATTCATTCGCATTTCCTTGCCAGCCTTTCGTCGCTATAGGGAGTTTACTGCCGACTCCTGCCGTACTTTTGGAAATCACTGCAACCATCCCTCAATCTCAACCAGGGCAGCCGAGTGTCGTGCTAATGACAGACAGCTTTCAAGAAACTTCTTCAATATCCCTGGTGGTGGTCGATCTGCGTCTGATGTGGCATCAAAGAAAGGCGGCATATCACAAACAACAGCTTTACCACGGTCTTTCTCCAAAGTGCGATGCGTCTCCAGGAATGTCTCTCACTCCGTGTCGATGTCAAAGGGTACCATCTTCTGACCAGCTAACTGAATCAATGGTCACAAACCATCTTCCCCAGTCGTCTTTCCTCCACGAGTGACAACAGCCATTGAAGCGTCTTGTGGTCGCGGTTCTGTAGAAATGGTCGCAATATTCGCTCCTTGCGTCTGGTTCTGCTGCAGGTTCCCTGGTGGATTTACTTTTGGATTAACATTCGGCAGTGTTCATGGGGGCTGGTTCTGCACTGGTTGCTACACTGGGTTCTGTACCGGTTGCTGTATTGGGTTCTGTAGTTGTGGAGTGTTCCTAGCCTGCCATCTTGCAATCAACTGTGGACAATTCTCGACTGTATGGACATTACCGGAACAAAATGTACACTGATTCTGTAGCAGTGGGCAATCGCGCTGATAATGCCCCCATACCGCACAGTGGTAACATTGAACAAGTCCACGACCACCTCGGCCTCCTCCTCCACGACCAAATATGCCACCCGCGTCCGCCCTTGTAGCCTCCCCGGTAGCCGCCCTGCTGCTGATACCGAGGTTGGTTAAATTGTTGCTGCATGGGTGCTGGAAGCATCCCTTGCCCTTGTGGTGCATACTATAGTTGTTGCACGTACTAAGGCTGCGGGGGGTTCACCGGTGTATATTGCGGTACGAACTAGTGCGGTTGCTGCTGTTGTAGTACAAACTGCATCTGTGGTTGAGGTATCGGATGAGCTACCTGCGGCTGTAGCAATGCAGCGTGCTGATCATCTTTGACATAGAATGCATCACACATTCTCTCCTGTAGCAACCCATATGCACGACAATCCTTGTCATCATGTCCTACCGACTTACAGAAGGTGCAATACAGATTTCGTGGGGTTGTGACCATTTTCTGCATATATGGGCAATTATCATGACCATGCCCAAACACCTGGCAAACACGACACCACAACATACTACCGCCATTCAATGGGTTTGGTGCACTTGACACCAAATAATTATGGAAATCTAGGAAATTATCTTTCGTATGCCCTTCTCTTCGGCATCGCATACACCATACTTCATCGTGTTGTTCCTTGTTCTTCTTTAAATCTTACAACTGTATAGTCAGGTTAGCGAGCTATGTCTGTATCTGCGACATCCCAGCTGCATTATCTCCAATTGGTGATGCCTCCAATCGTATTGCAATCTCTAGAGCTTCGCTAGGCGTCGATATGTTTTGTTGCATCAACGACAGCCGAATGTGGGGTAGTAGTGCTGCAATGAACCATTCTTTATGTTGGACAACACTCATATCAAAACTAACCTTTGCCATCAACGTCTTGAATCACTGGTCGAAATCCCATACCGTCTCATTGGGATACTGTTTAATTTCCTTCAATTCAGTAATATATTGAGCCTCTGACTTAGGCCATCTAAATTCAGCATTCAGCCCGTCCCGAATCTCATCCAGTGTCTTCTCTGGGGCCCCCGTAGGGACTAAAACAAAATTCATGAACCAATCTAATGCACAACCTCGCAGAGTCATGGCTAACTGTCCTTTCTTAGTATTGTCATCAGTGATCTATTTCACAGTCCAGACCGCTTCACACAAAAACCAATACTGCTTTGGGTTGTCTGTCGCACTTCCATGGAACAACGGTAGCTTAGCATCATCGCCCGCCATCTTGGGCTTCCTTCCTCCTGTCGCTGTGCTACTACTACCAATTAAATTCTGCGGTGTCAACGTACTCGGCGGTGTCGAAGTAGTGTTTCTTGCTGGTTGAGAGCTAGTGAGCGAAGGTGTGGGTACGTTGGTGCTGGGGTTTGGTCCTACTTCTATCCTGGGTGTAGCCTGGTCATTCCTATCAGGACTGTGAGGTCACTTCATCCCATGTGGTCTTCCTTCGTGGTTTTGCGATTCGATCGCAGTAGGACCTTCTCTCGTCCTCTTCCTCTTTTCCTGTCGAAACCCGCTCCTCCTCTTGTAAGACCACTTTCTTCCTCAGCTTCGCTCACAGTCTCCTCATGGTCTGCACCCATCTACCCCTTTATAATTCCATGTACCATTCCCCATCAGTCGTGATACCCATGGCCTTCGCCCACCAGGCTGTCTACTGATCAAGGTGCATCTTTAATATACCCTTCTCGGAGATTAGCATCTTAATCGACAGTTGAAGCGACAGCAGAAACCTTCCCCTTGGTCCTCGGAAGAAGTATATTTAGGCTTCACTATAGGATTTCTTCATGTCGACCGCAAATTCCATGATATATCCTTCCAAGATGCTATCAATCCAAACTTCGACAGCCTATGATGCCTTATTATCGACTTCCTGCAATTCCTAAATCAACTCCGGGGTCCAAGCCATTGGCTCACCACCCTGGAAGTTCTTCTTCTGAAAGGTCAGCTTCGACAGCCATTCATATTGAATGATCGGAAATTCACAGAAAAACCATTCATGCAGACCATTGTGAATATATCTTTCCACCTAGTGATCTACCGTCAGTCGCGTATTCTGACTTTCTTCTTCAGCAAACTCCTGCAACTTCTGATCGAACCATTTTTGTATCTCCAGCTTCGTCGGGTGCCACAACATGACCTCCTTCTACTCTGCACACGGTCCCGACAACGGAACCATTTGTTGACCAAATCGCTACGTCACAGTCGACAGGGGTTCACCAACTGTCGACACATACCGCAACCTCCTTGGGCACCAGCCTGGGCAGGTTTGAGCCCACCCAGCAACACCCGCAGAGTGGATGAGGTCTCACTCGAGGCATCCAGGAAGAGTAGAAGGAACCATGTTTCCACTGAGGGAGGAGGCAAGTTGCGGCAGCATGGTACCAACAACAATTCTAAATATTCATCATGAAGTTATAGCACATCACTTTAATCGCAACATTTAACATTATAGTAAACAGATATCTATAACATATTATTGCGGCATTCACATCATAGCGACAGAAACAAATAATTGCATCAAGAAAAGGAAACAACATAAGTATCGAGCAACATTGCACATAGATTGCACCAAATAATCATCCTTATATTACTGTGGCAAACCAAAATCAGTACGTAAATCTCTGCGCAACTCCTGCATTATCTCTCTGTCAATCTCTGCATACAACTCTATTTCTATCTTCTATCCATCGACTTCTTTTCTAACACTTACAATTCTCATCTACTTATAGGCTTCCACCAATTACAATACTTGTCCACTTTCCTAACCGACACTTATGGACAATCGACTAACTGACTTGGTCTAATGACCTAAAAACCCGCATAACACAGTACAATTTACTCGATATGACAAAATACATGACCCAAAACCCGCCGACTATGGTACACTTGACTCAATATTACAAAATACATGGTCCAAGTGACCCAAAACCCGCCAACTGCGGTCTACTCTGGTACAAAATACTCCGTTCGCACCTTTATCCAACGTGTCACAACGTCGGCGGTACCGCGACATGACCTCATCAACCCGCTTGCCAACATGGCCACTGTGTTGATGGATTAAAAACATTTTGCTAGATTAATCATACATGTATCACTCCAATCGATTCCTTGAAAATCCAATGGCCAACATGCCTGCTGCCAGTGCATTAAATGGCCTACAGCAGGCTCCTACAACAGGCTGAATAATATTCGCCATAGGTTTCCCTCGTAATTGAAGGGTCGGTTGACCCTTCTTATTCCCCATATTATTTTCATAATAGTTCGACACTGAAATAAGGGTTGGCTGACCCTTCTTATTATCAATATTCTCTTCATAATATTTTGACACTGCAATAAGGGTCGACCGATCGTTCTTGTGTTCTCCATTCTGGATATAGCTGAATTCTTGGATAAAGGTTTTCACAATTATCTACGAAAAGAAGGGGCGACCGATCCTTCTTGTCGAAAAACGGAAGTCGGGACAAACTATTTTTAGATGTTAGAAATTCCAAGGTGTTCTAATTTAACAATTCCCTCGAAATTGAAGGGTCGATTGACCCTTCTTATTCCCAATATGATTTTCATAATAGCTCGACACTCCAAGAAGGGTCAGTCGGTCCTTCTTGTGTTCTCCATTATGGATATAGCTAAACTGCTGGATAAATGTTTTCACAATTAACTACGAAAAGAAGGGGCGGATGATCCTTCTTGTCGGAAAATAGAAATCGGGACAAACTATTTTTATATGTTATAACTTAGTGGATTGACTTGTTATTGTAACAATGACTGGATATTTTAAACATTGAATTTTTCACATTTACAAATGAAAATTGCAATTTTTAAATAAAAAATTGCAGTTTTTTTATTTGAAATTCAGACTTTTCAAATCCGAAATTGCATTTTTTTTTTAATTTGAAATTCACACTTTTCAAATCAAAATTTGCATTTCTATATTTAAATTCACACTTTTCAAATCAAAATTTTCATTTTTTGATTTGAAATTCACTTATTTTGAATTGAAATTCATAGTTTCATAAAAAAAAACTGCAATTTTAAAGTTCATAAGTAGTAAAAAAACACACCATTCGAATGGAAAAACACACTTTTCAAATCCAATATTACCACTTTCAAAACCCGTTTTTTCACTTTAGAAAGGTTGATATTGACACTTTCAGAGTCTAAATTCACACATTCTTAGTCCAAAATTTGCCTAATTTGTCCAAATTTAATGAAATAAGCATTTTAAGGGATATATATCATTGTGTTAGTATTTAGGAGTTTTAAGGGCTATACTAGTTTATGATTATAGGGTGCCAAGAGTTATAATGGTTAGTTGTACTAGGGACTAGGGATTGCAGTGGCTAGGGACTAATGGCCAAGGGTTTGGGGATTGAGATATAGGGGTCATGGATTTATGGTCACAAGGATGAATATTTATATGTACATGAGGATAATGTGAGTTAGTGATTTTGTGTAATAATATATCTCCTAACCCTTCTGGTGAAGGAGAGAAGAGAGGGGTGAGGGAGGGAGGAGGGATTGGGTGGATAGGAAGAGAGGGGGGGTGGGGTTATAGAGAGGGATGGGGGTTTAGGGAGAGATAGATAAAAATCAATGTGTAAAAACGAACAGGTGCATGCACAGAAACACATGCGCGCCTGTACGCGTGTGCGCATTCGTGTTTGGATTCATTTTTTTTAGGTGCCCTTGCAGGTTTGTTATTAGCTTCGGATTGCAAAACCTTAATGCTCAATTTGAGTTATGGCAGAACACACCAATTTCTTTAACTTCATGTTTTTCACGCTTAGTTCCGCATATGCTCCACTTGGGCACTATTGATGAAATTGCAAACACTTGTCGATCTCTGTGTGCACATTCTAACTATATATTTTTTGAATATATTTGTTATTGTTTTCTATTTTTAATTCATTTTTAACTACAATCATGTCAAATTTGTAAAAAAATAGGTCGTTTATTTGGGCTATAACTTTTGATTGGCTTACATATTTCGAAAATGGAAAAGAACCCACACAAGAGTACAAGAATACCTACAAGATAAAAAAAAGGTTGATTGATTATGTTCAGACCATGATATGGCGGACCAACACTTGACCATGTCATTTTAAGGCTTCACTAACTTTCGTTATTTAAAAAAAATATAAAATTAGCTTTTAAAATTTTGGAAAAATAGCCCTGCACAAGATCCGTCTGTTGCCTACACCTCTACATATTTTTTCCTCATAATTTGAAAATTTACATAACAAACGGTGGACCAACACGAACATATGCATTATGTTTTAGAGAAACAATAACATACCAATCTTAAAATAATGATATTTTGGGGTGCTTATACAACTTTTCTATACATAAAAGTTATATATTCTGGAAGGTGATCCGATTTTCTACGTTTCATATTTTTACACCTAATTCTAAAAAGCTTTGTAGGTACCTCTAATAATTCATTTTAATGATAATATTTCTTTTTTTTCCAGCATGCCATTGCAACTAATGTGTCATAAGTGGATATCATTACCTTGCACCAGCCCATTAGTTATGTTGGATTGGGTCAGTTAGTTGGGATTGTACCCCTTAGTCTCCTATATATAGGAAGGAGACCTTTCATTTGGGGTATCTTGTCTTGTATTGTCTTGTGTACTTAGTACATTGTATAAGGAGGTTTCCCTCTCGAAGAGGCTCGCTATTCAACTATTTTCTTCAATCAATTCGTGTAGTACTCTTTATGATCTATTTCTTCTCTTTTCATACTCTTTTTGGAAATTTGTTGTATAACATAGCCCCAGTGTTTATTAGCCCAAAAGGAATTTCCCTATAGGAAAAATTTCCCCATGAGGTTCTAAAAGCAATTTTTATCTGATCTAGGTGTGAAACTAATACCTAGTTGTAACCCGAAAATTCATCTAATAGAGAAAACATCTATGATCCAAACACTCTTTGTAACATTTGATCCATAGGAAAAACTAGATAGTTGTCTTTCTCAAAGGCCCTATTGAGATTGTGGAAATCAACACAAAGTCATATGTCCCATTCTTCTTCCAAACATGTACTAAATTAGCTATCCACTGGGTATTTCGCACTAGAAAAATGATCCTAGTGGCTAGAAGGTTATCCAAATCCTTTTTGAATGAGGGTTCCAGATTGGGATGCGCCATTTTTTCTAAGTTTCTGTTGAAACAAATTAGATTAGGGTTTCATCGAGATGTTGAGTTGCATTATATTTGGGTCAAATGTTTTTAAATCGTCATAGGTACAGGTGAATACATCCTTGTATTCTCTGAACAACTTGATGAACAATGCTTTTTCAGTGGGTGTACACTTGATTCCAAGATTAATGTTCTAGGGGTTTTGCTCAATGCCTAGGTTGACAGTTTCATAATTCATTCAGGAACTATTTGTTTTACAATTAGTAACTTTTCTAAATTTATCCTGTAAATCATAAAATTTCTCTATCCTAACAACTAGTTTTGGAATCAAGTTAACAAAATTTGAGGGTTCTGTGCAGTATTTACTATAGTCCATTGAATTTTTAAGAGATTGATCATGTGCATTTTCATCAATCGTTGTATCCATTTGAAAGTGTCCCAATAAGTAAGAAAATAAACAATCTGTTGATCATCATCAAAGACCTTCCAATTGGTCAAATTGTCTGGGATCAAAGGCATGTAGACCAACTTGACAGAGAAATCATTTGGGGCAAAACCTTCTGGTGGGATAATCTCGAATGTAACATTAGCTAATAAATTTGCATCAAAGTTTTGGGATCTGGGTATGGAATTTATGTTAAAGGCTTGATAATGACTAATCAAATTCTACACTTCAATTTGATAATTTTTTAGATGGTTAGAAACAAAATGAATTGAATTCCTAACCTATCTAATGATAATTTCAGAATCTCCAAAGACTATGATTACGTTAGCGTTCAAATCGATTACCTTCCAGAGGCCTTGTATGAGGGCCTCATACTCATCTACATTATTAGTGCACTCAAACTCTAACCTACAAGTAATAAAAATTTTGGTTCCTAATGGATCAATTAAAACACATCTGGCCCCAACTCCTTCCTTGGATTTGGAACCATAAAAAAATAAAGTCCAACAAGAATTGTCTAATCTAAATTTGGTATTTACATTATATACATTGTGTACAATCGAAGAAGTAGACTCAAATTGAGCATAGTGCAGAATATTAAACTGATTGGAAGAATTGACAAAAGGTGATATTTCTGTAGGAAGGTCTCCAAAAAATGTGTCAAGAATGTAGTTACCCAAAGGTGAATCAATTAACAGAACATGTTCACTAGGATCCTCAAGGTCAATTACAATATGTTTAATATAAGGTTCTTTGTCGACCCTAATTTTGTTCTGTTGTCCATTATGTGGTAACCATAACTGTGACCAGTTAGTAGCAAAGTAACCCTTAATTTTCTCAGACCAGTCTCTTCTCAACCATAATCCATAGGCTTCTAGAACATCGGCCACAATAATATCTATATTTTGATGGATTCGGGAATTAGATGACAGTCTTATCAACACACCCTTCAATTCATCCACAACTTTAACTTTTGAACTATCCAATTGGATTATTTGTGTAGGACAAGGTTTCATATTAGCATTAAGATTCCTACAGACAGAAAGGGGCATAACATTGGATGATGCCCCAAAATCCATCATGCAATTGTGTACATTCCTGTTAAAAATTTCAAAGGTGAGTAAGAAAGGTGAGGTACCTAAATTATTACCTGTAGAAGGAGTGTTAGAAGTGGATTTTATCTATCTATAGTCATTATTCCTTGTGGGTGTTTCAAGATTGTTGTTTTCAACAGTTTTTCCCTTACTATAACTGTATGCAGCTAGACTTTGGAGGACCTTTTCTTGGATAGGAGGAAACTTAAGAAGTTCAAACATAGAAAGGTTAACTTTGAGCTTATTGAGGTATTCCAAAGGATCATAATCTATATTGGGCATGGTCATTGCTCTAAGGGTTCCAGGATTTGTTCAAGTATTATATAGACAGTTCATATTGGAGTTATATGAGGATGGAGGATCTTGGGATATCTGTTTGTGACTGTGGGTGTTGTAAGAGTGTTGAATAACATAAATTGACCCTGGGTCTTCTTCTTCATAAATTCTGAAAAATGATTACTATTTTGAGGATATTAGTCTTCATTGTCATCTAATGCTTCTCTTTGATCTCCCATTTATTCATTGAAGTTTCCTTCGGCTCTTTCAGAAGGGGGTTGAGGACCTAGGATTAAGGATTCAAGATGTCAGTTACTTCATTATTATTCATTCCTTCCATAGGGGGATCCTAAAATGAGGTCTATAAAAACCTAAGTTTGAGGGGCCTTCACCTGAATTCTTCATCGGGTCAATTACTTCATTAGATATATTTGTAATATTAACCCTTTGCATGCTTTCAATATCAAGTGCATCCTGATCTTTCTTGTCTACTGGATGTTTGGGAATTGGTTCAGGTTTCTTGAGAGAAGTACTAGGATGATCATTTTCAGAACCAAGGTTTTCTTTCAAATTGAACATGTCTCCCTCAACCAGAATAGCCTCCTCAAAAGTTTCCAACAAGTTTCTTTACGATAGGTACTTTTCAGGCTCTAGAACCTCCACCTTCAAAGGATGTAGAAACATCATAGTTATGCAGTATCTCCTTTGCTAAACCTTTCTCCCATGCTTAAGCTGTGCCCCCTCCCGACTAGTTATGTAGGAACCATTGGGGAGCCATGCCTATTCAACAAATCACATTCCTATTTCCACCTTCTAGAGTAGTGAGCACAACTATGATGGTGCCAGTTAATCTTATGGGTTTGATCCTAGTCCTCCCTGTTTGGTACCTCACCCCTAAAAATATCCCCCCCACACCATAGGTTGTCTTAACACCTATGTAGCCAATTGGTACTTCCAATAATGCTACTCTTGGAATCACTAAGGAAGCATCACCTTCCACCCAACCTCCTCCCAACAAGAAGGCTAGGGGAAAAGCTAAAAATGGGACTATGATGACAAATAAGAACCAAGTTGTGAAGCCCCCTCCTACTGCTATAGGTCGATCACCCCCAACTTGTGCTATATATGATGTCTTGGGTCATGCTACCTAGCAATGTATAGAATTTCCCATCTTGGCCGCTCATCTGTAGACGCTATAGGAGGATACCATTGGGAACATTCTAGTCGTCCATCTCCCTAGTGTTCCCAAAACACACAATAAATCATTGTGTACCAACCATCCTTGTGCATTGTATGGCGTTTATGGTCGGTATTCACACCATTGTCCAAGTCTACCCGAGTATCGATCTATGCTAGCATACTTGTGTCAAATTTCTTTAGAATCCCAAGTCATCACCATTGAATAATTTTTCCCCCCAGTGTCTTCTTCAAATGGGACGTCCACCATTTATTACACCTCATCCTCTAATGAGCCTTCCTCATCATCTCATGATTGTGTCAACAAAACCAAGTCCATATGAACTTTATGTTCACTCCTTTCAAAGCGATGAGGAAATTCTTGAAGAAATTATGGAACTTGACTTTCCTTGGGATGATATGCACGATCATGTGTATTTCATCCCCAAAGAAACTGTCCTCCCATCTTTGTCTTTAGATCAATTATCCATTGAGTCAAAAGAATTCATTACTCACAGAAACATTGATTGGTTCAAGAATACAATCCCGACCCGTGATACCTTCGAAGAAGGTAATATGGATAATATATCTACCACCATCCATGTGGACATTTCAGTTAAGCCAGGTGTTACTGAAAATATCCTTTTAGTGACACCTCCTAAAGAGATTTCTTCCTATAAAGCTCTATTTTAAGATTTTTGTGACGTATTCGCTTGGTCTTATATCGAAATGCCCGATCTCGATCCCACCATCATTTAGCACCATATTGATACATGGTTGGAGGTTACAGTAGTGCACCAGAAATAGATATTCATTCACCCGTCAAAAGCACCAGCTATAAAAGCTGAAATCAAGAAGTTGTACAAATATGGATTCATTTATTCAATTTCGTAAGTATCTAACCCAGTCCTAGTCAATAAGAAACAAGGAACCATACATGTTTGTACCAACTTCCACGATACGAAATTGGCATGTACAAAATACAACTACCCCACCCCCTTCATTGACCAAGTTATTGATGCATGTGCCAGGCATGAAGTCCTTTCTTTCATGGATGGATTCTCGGGGTACAACCAGATTCAGATCCAAAAAGAAGATCAGTATACTACTACTTTCACCACCCCATGGGGGGATTTTTCTTACCAAGTCATTCCATTCAAGCTCAAGAACATTGGAACCATTTTCCAATGTGCTATGCCTATTATTTTCAGGACTTTCTTCACATCATCCTTGCATACTTGGATGACCTCATGACTCATTCCAAGAAACACTTGCAACATCTGAAGGAAATTCGACAAGTGTTCCTTCGTTGTCATAAATATAATATTCGATTGAATGCTCTTAAGTGTGTATTTTTCATACCTACTGGCTGAATGTTTGGATTCATTATTTCTTAGAAAGGTATCACTATTGATCCATTGAAGGTTCAAGTCATTTTTAACCTTCCCACTTTGCGGATCTTATGCCAATTGCAAAGTTTACAAGGAAAAGCCAACTCCTTATGCCAATTTATACCAGACTATGCCATGAATGTCCATGGATTCTTACGTTTGCTTCATTCCAACGTCCCTTTCATTTGGGACAAGCAAGCACAAGCTGCTTTTGACACTTTAAAAAAGTCTCTTACTTCTGCCCCTTTGGTTTTCCCTCCATGTTTTACAAAGGATTTTATCCTTTATATTTTGGCATTCAAGTATGCCATCACCATAGTTCTAGTTTAAGAAGACTCTACTCGTTAAGAGCATGTTGTATATTACTTGAGTTAGAACTTTTTCAGTCCACCACTCTCCTACCCTCATGAGGAGAATTAAGCTTTATCCATCATCTTTTCAGTTTAGAAGCTTCATCATTACATCCTTCTAAGTAGAACCAAAGTCATCATAGACTCGAATCCTATGTTGTATCTCTTAAATCACCTACTTATCCAAGGTCGCATTGCTAAATTGATTTTCACATACAAGAGTATGATCTCAAGTTCGTTACCCCCAATAGCACCAAGGCTTTGGCTTTGGCGCAACTTATCATGGATCTACCATCTATGTATGTGTCGTCCCCTATCACTGATCACCTATTCACCATATCTTCTTATGATCCTTGGTACAAGGACATCCTTGTGTACTTGCACACCCAAAATTTTGGTCCCCACCTTAGTTACAACAATCATCGTCAAATCCATCATCAAGCTCCCCGATACCTCCTTATTGGCAATGTCTTATATTGACTTGTCCTTAACACTATCCTATGATTTCATCTCACTCACGATGAAGCCGAATATGTCTTAAACGAATACCATAGTGGAGCCTATGGTGGCCATCTATGATGGATTTCCAATGCTCAAAATATCACTCGCATCGGTCATTTATGACTGACTCTTTTTTTCAATTGCATTGCAGTAGTCAAACATTGTCATAATTGGAAACTCTTCACTATCAAAGCAAGAACCCCTCCCGCATTGTTACATCCAGTTGCCACTGTTGGTCCCTTCTACAAGTGGGCCATTGACTACATGAAATGCAATCGTGTGTTGGCTAGAGGCCATAAGTACATAATCATGGTGGTCAATTATTTCACCAAGTGGGCCGAAAGCTATGCCAACCTTCAACTACACCAACAACATGTTTTTTTTTGTAACCATGTCATTGCTCGATCTGGAGTCCCCCACGAATTAGTGTCCGATAACGGTTCTCACTTTAATGATACCATCTAGAAAGAACTTGTGTGCCTTCTAAAATATGAGCACCAATTCTCCTCCACCTATTACCCTTAGGGCAATGGCTAAGTTGAGGTTGTTAATAAAATCCTCAAAACCATGCTTTAACCAATGATGGACAAGGATAAGTCTAATTGGCACCACATGCTCTTCTCAACTTGTGGGCATATCATACATCAACCAAAATCGTGATGGGGCTCACCCCTTTCAACCTCGTTCATGGAGTAGAGTATGTCCTCCCAATTGAGTGTCAGATACCTTCTCTACACTTAGCTGTCAAAATGTTACCAGATACCATTGCTTTGGAGCAATGCCTGATCACCCTTGAACAAACAAATGAGCATCATCATGTGGTGCTCTGTTAGGAACCCATGTCTTTACTTTGTTAGTATATTGTTGTTGGATGCATATGCTTTGTAAGTCATCCCATAGTATTTGTTGATCCATAGTTTGTGTTATTGTTGTTGGCACATATGCTTTGTAAGTCGCCCATAGTTTTGTTGATCCATAGTTTGTATTGGCCCATGGTTTTGACCCGTAATAATTGTTGATCCATATTTTGTATTGGCCCATGGTTTATATTGACACATGGTATTGTCCCATGGTATTGGCACCTAGACTTAGTATATAAGTGTGTGTTGAGGCCTATGAAGGCACCGTGAAGTTAATTGTATTGAGCTTACTCAAAGGAGGTTGCCCCCTCGAAGTGACCCGTGATCAATATAAAAGTGATTCTGAGTTCTATTATTTATGATATCTTGTGTATTTGCATTAATTAATTATTGCAAGTTCATCACATCTGGTATCAGAGCACTTTCTTGGGCTCGCTGGGTGAAATTTTTGCTAAATTTTTTTTTCGCATCTGTTATAGGTTCGGATTTTGGAATAATCCCTATCCGCTTAATTGTGGGAAGTACTTGGGCATAAGCCCTAAAACTCATTGTGAGGAGTACCACAGGAACCCCGAAGTAGCTGGCCCATTGAGAGGACCTGCCAGCGAAAAGGGAAACGACTCCTACTTGATTGACTAGTTTCCACCCGTGAGGTAAACCAAGAGCTGTCGTTTGTGGCAAAGCGGTTATCAGTTTTACCTGAGTCGTGGAGTGAGGGGTACTGCCCCAATATGCAAGCCGTTAGACAACATTGGTGGCTGAGTGAAATCCATGAACTGTTAGGAAGCCGTACATACCTGGGGTCCATATCTATTTTCAACTAAACTGTTGCTGATCACTTCCGTTCCAGATCCAGCCATTTCAGATCTATTTTGAAAGTCGTTCCAGCTCTAGTTGCCGTTTCAGATCCAGCCATTTTAGATCCCTTCCTTGCCGTTACAGATCCATCTGTTGCGGATCCCTTCCGCGCCACTGTTGCCGATCCATTTCTGATAAAAAAAAAAAAAAGACCACCCTATCCCAAATTCCACTTCCCAAGACCAGAAATCCCACATTTGTCTATTTTTAGGGTTTGCCATAACTTCTTCAATTTTCACCCGATTGCCTTCAAATTTTACCATAGAGTTCCCGCTTCTGAAATCCCCATTTTTTGCTTCCCTGTCCCTTAGAGAGTGTCGAAAACCTAGTCAAACCCCAATCACCCCTCCGATTTTTTCCCAAATCCAAATTTCCCCTTACTAAATAATCTTGTGTTTGTGTTTTTCTATCCATTTTCCCCCCACAAAAAAAAATTCCTCGTTATGGTTGTCACTCGCACAGGAGCAAAAACCATGGAGGAAGCACTTGCATCCATCCAAACCAAACTCCAAGATTTGGATGAAAAATTTCTTAGCCTCCATCTTCAGCATTCAGCCATGAACAATAACTGACAACCAGAATCTTCTGCAGCCACTGGGTTCTCTTCTTCCAGCTATTTTCGTGGGCCGAAGCTTGATTTTCCTCGCTTCAATGGTATTGATCCGATTGGATGGATATACCGAGAAGAATAATATTTCAGTCTGCATAATACTTTTGATGTCCAGAAATTTCCACTTGCATCCTTTCATTTGGAACAGGAAGCCCTTCAATGGTACCATTGGTACATCAGAGCTCATCCTGAGCCAAAATGGACAGATTTTTGCCAACTTCTTTTGCCACAATTTGGTCCTAGTGCTTTTGATGACTTCACAGGAGAACTCACTAAACTTCACCAAATCGGCACAGTGAGAGAGTATCAGATAGAATTTGAGAAACTGGCCAATCACACAGAAGGATTGTCTAATGAATTCTATAGGAGTTGTTATATCAGTGGTCTCAAGGATGAAATCCACTTAGAAGTCAAAATTTTCTGTCCCAACACAATGATGGAAGTCCTAGGGTTGGCTAAGTTGGCAGAGGACAAGATCGCAGCTCAACAACGCTCCAAACCCACCTTTGTTCCCTTCAGAAATATGGGTTCCCAATGACCTCCCATCACGCCTGCTCCTCGAACAACTCCTATCAAGCATTTGTCTGAAACAGAGATGCAGACTCGCCGAGAAAAAGAGCTTTGTTATAATTGTGATGAGAAATTCACTCGGGGGCATAGATGTGTTCAACAAAATCTCTATCTCTTGGATGTGGATTCTCTGCCTTCCTCAGAACTTGTTGAAGAAGCTCCAGATATAGTAGATGTTCAGGTCGACATTCAACACCCGCCTGTTGACACCCCATCTCAAGACCACCCACCCGAGATCTCTCTCCATGCTGTAACTAGCGTCACCACCCCACAAAAAATGCGGGTCAGGGGATACTTCAAGAAGCTCCCTCTTACCATACTCATTGATTCTGGTAGCACTCATAACTTCATTGACCCTCGGATTGCCAAACAGGCTGATTGTTTTGTCCATCCTTGTTCCAACTTTGAAGTCATGGTTGCCAATGGGGGCACCTTACCTTGCAAGGGAAAGTGTCATAATGTGCGTATCTCTATGGAAGATTATAACCTGTGCTCTGACATGTTTGCCTTTTCCTTAGGTGGATGTGATGTCGTTTTGGGCGTTCAATAGTCACGCACACTTGGCCCCATCTTATGGGATTTTAATGAAATTTGGATGCAGTTTTCAGTCAATGGGACACAACACAAATTTATGGGCTTACAACCAGGGTCTCTCTGTATCATCAGTTCACATCGCTTGGAAAAGATATTTAAGAAGAATTCACATGGTGTCATTGCTCAACTCCATTCCCTTCAGATGCACCCCACAACGGTCTCCACTACTTCCTTGGATAGATATGCAGGTGTCTTTGTTGCACCAGTGGGCTTGCCGCCTTCACGAGACCTTTCCAGTAAGCATTTTTCCACATCTACATCTCAGCAGGACATGATGGCTATTTTGCATGCAGTACATAAGTGGCAGCCATCCCTATTGGGGAATTATTTCTGCATCAAGTCTGATCTCCAGAGTATGGAAACTTTCCTGGAACAACAGGCTCCTCCCCAGCACACCTGAAATGGGTTCTCCAACTCATGGGTTATGACTATGCAACCACTTACCAGAAGGGTAAGGACAATATGGTGGAAGATGCTCCTTCTCGCACATTTGATGACCCAGTTTCTCTTACAGCTATTTCTCTGCTTGTTCCAAATTGGTTGAAATCTATTCAATGGGCCTATCTCTTCTATGAACTCCATGCTTCTTCATCAGCAGGGCACTCTGAGTTCCTCAAAACGTATGACCAAGAACAACGTAACTTATTTTGGTAGGGATTGAAAATGAAAATTCAACGGATGGTGGTTGACTGTGATACTTTCCAGGTCAACAAGGGTGAAATGACCCTCCTTTTAGGATTGCTCGAACCCTAGCCCATCCCTACACAGATTTGGACAACTATTTCTATGAATTTCCTGGAAGCGCTCCAGTGGTATAGTACCACATCTAAAAGGACACCATATGAAGCAGTCTCTGGACAGGCACCACCAGTTCTTCTTCCATCCACCTTCAGCAGCTCCCCAGTTCAGGAAATTGACTCAATTCTTCGAAACCGCAATCAGCTTCTTCTCATTCTAAAGGACAATCTTCACATGGAAAGAATTCGACTAAAACAACAAGTCGATCAACACCGTTCTGCGTGCACTTTTCATGTTGCTGATATGGTTCTTCTTCGTCTACAGCCTTCCATGCAATCCTCCCTGAAACTCAAAAGGTGCCAGTGGCCTAGAATGCAACCCAAGGATGCTTCAGGGGACCCACTCCTTCAGATTCTGCATCAATTTCCACATCTAAAGCTTTGAGGACAAAGCTTTTTCTAAGGGAGAGGGGATGTTAGGAACCCATGTCTTTACTTTGTTAGTATATTGTTGTTGGGCACATATGCTTTGTAAGTCATCCCGTAGTATTTGTTGATCCATAGTTTGTGTTATTGTTGTTGGCACATATGCTTTGTAAGTCGCCCATAGTTTTGTTGATCCATAGTTTGTATTGGCCCATAGTTTTGACCCGTAATAATTGTTGATCTATATTTTGTATTGGCCCATCGTTTGTATTAACACATGGTATTGACCCATGGTATTGGAACCTAGACTTAGTATATAAGTGTGTGTTGAGGCCTATGAAGGCACCGTGAAGTTAATTGTATTGAGCTTGCTCAAAGGAGGTTGCCCCCTCGAAGTGGCCCGTGATCAATATAAAAGTGATTCTGAGTTCTATTATTTATGATATCTTGTGTATTTGCATTGATTAATTATTGTAGGTTTATCACATGCTCCAAATTATCAAATCCACCGAGCAATAGTCAAAATCACACTACGACACCGACATTCTCCCCCACACTTTCCATGAAGGTGATCTCATCCTTTCCTATGACCAAGCTCATGGTAAGCTTGGCAAAGGAAAGTTCAAGTCCATGTGGTAGGGGCCCTATGTTGTATAAAATTTCCTTAGCATGGGGGCATTCCTCCTTTCCAATCCAGATGGTCAACTCTTGAAGAACCCCCACAATAGGTTGTATCTTAAGAGATTTTATGCGTAATTTGACTGAACCCATTATTCGTTGTATCATAGTTTTTCTTTTTTCTTTTGTCATTAAAAAAAAAAAGAGCCTCATGATTTGTTTCCTTGATATTATCATATGGATCTTTATCCTAATATATTCGTTGGTTATGTAGATGATGCAAGTATATATACCGCTTGAATCTCGCCTCGACTATGTGGTACTTTATGCCCTATCATATGACTTGATTCATATTAGTGGTGTGTGTATTGGTGCAACCACCAATAACCATGCATAATATGATGCTATGATTGGTCTCTTGACTGATTCCTTGCAAATGATAATTCATCACTTTCATGTTTATCTAGATTCCCAGCCGCTTGTTGCATAATTGAATAACTGTTATTGGGTACACCATCCTTGCCTCTTTAGAAAATTCCTACTCATTAAACAATTGGTTAGGAAGTTTGAATCCATTACATTCATCCATGTCCCTAGGAGTTTCAATAGTGTAGTAGATCAAATGGCTAATGATATTCTAGAATGGCATGTTAATCGCCAATAACAAGGAAAATATATCATTCACAAGGATTCATCCATCTATACAAACCATCGCATAAATAACATCACATCATAATAAGAGGCTCATAAAACTAAAAATTATGTATCCACGAGCATCTATATATATAATCATATGTCCAAAATATAGTAGTGTTTATAGCAAGGAGCCCCAACAACTCCATAAAAATAATACATCGGTAAAAATTACCCATGCTCATAGTGTGGGGGGCAATTTCACATACTATCGACTAGTCATTTGAGTACTATGAGGATTCCTTAGTCTCCTCATCATTGCTATCAATCCCTATGCGGGGAAGATATCCCCACATCAAGACACAAATGCCCTGAGTGGCCACTACAATCTAATGCATGGTCGTATGCCACTCAAGAGGATCCTAGCAGTATACTGTGATCAACTCATCATCAAGGTTCTTCCACTAGTTGTCGGTCACCGCCTCGAACAGCTGGTCGATGTCACAATGCAATCAGCCAAGGACTTCCTCAGCTCTCCTCATTCACCACTGCACTCGAGGAGCGAGGTTGACTCTCTCGACCCTACCATGTCGTCTCTGGTAGTCAACAGGGGGCATTAGCCCCACATATACACACACACATGACAAGTCATTAGTATTGTCATCATACAAAAAAAATATAGATACCATATATTCTAGTGATGTAAACAAAACTATAATAATGCATACATACCATCAGGTCCCCATGCCTAGCTAGGAGGATGAGGTAACTCTGGATTCCCTTTGAAGTCCATGCTTGCGCAAGGGTAATCCTGGATCACCACATGAAGTTGTTTCCACTACACAAATAATCCCTGTCTAAACACACTGTCGATCACGTCACTGCCTTCCCGGATCATCATCTCCCCCCACCTGCTCATCTTGAACTCCATCGACCCACTATCTTGTACCACAAAGTGGGGCCTCAATGTGGGCACTTTCTCAAAAAAGAAAGCACAAATGAATGAGGCAAAGTTGAAATATCCACCATTTCAGCTACATTGGTTTAGTTTCCATCGAACCTATGTTAAGAACATCTAGGCCCACTGGAATAGTCGTTGCTAGTACCTCCTTGACGCAAGTCACCCTCGGAAATAAGGTTCTTGCTTAACAATACACACGACACAAACCACAATGCTCACACAAACAAGGTGTAGAACAAGATGCCTGGATTGGCTTATATTACTTCTCTGAAATCAGTTACAATGTAAAATAACTGTAAGCAAATAACTAACTACAATTGGCCTCAGCCATTACAACAACGAAGTAACTGTGGTGTGTTCTCCCCATGTGTCGACCTCACCCTCTCCTAGTTCACCTCTGAAACTCTGAGCTATGGTTCGATCTCAACACTCTGCACTTGGCCTGTGTGACTCTTCACAACTCTCTCGGATCTACGCTCTGCTCTGCTCAACAGTGTCTGGACTGAAGACCTCTTTTCCCTCTTCTACTCTGCGGGTGTTGTTTCCAAGATTATTACAATCCCGAGACACGCATTCCCTCCATTCGCCGATCCTGTCCAAATCCTGCGAATTTGCATTGTCTGCTTCTATACGTGTTGCACAGCCTCTGTCCATGACGTCCATTATCATGTCCTTCACCAGCTCACAATAACTGTCATAACTTCCTCAGCAACCCGAACAGCTACTAAGTACAGTTCATTGACTTTCTGCCCTTCCGACCCTACTACAGCAGTCAGTCACATCTCAACTGTCCTGTCAGCTCACTCCTTTCCCCTTTACACTTGGCTTTGCTAAAACCTGTCGTCTCGTAGTTCGACCACTTGTTGACTACCCGACCACTTACATCGCTCATCATCTATTGACCATTCCCTGTTGATCCTCAACCTCCTGACATATGCTGATCCTTCAATTGGTCGCACCCCGACTGCTTCTGCTCGACTTGCTGACTTCGACAAGTCAACCTGCTTCCCGCACCAGTGGTCATCGACACTCCCGCTGGTCAGCTCCCTCGGTTGATCAATCTCGACTGATCTTCCTAGGTCCCAATGCTCCTACATTAGTCTCCCCAGGTGAAAAAGAATCTGACTGCTCCGTCAGTCTCCTGAACTCTTCTTCGAAAATCCACGTCGCTTCCTGCAACTCATCATTGGTCCATCGCACCAAGCATTATTTCATGCGCGATCTATGAGTACGCCCTACTTCGCGTTCATCGATTACTTCTGCGATCCCTTCTTTATGTCGGTTTGGAATCTGTTCCGTCCAGTCGATACTTGTTTCTTCTCCCTTACTGCTCCTCGACCCTTCTTCAAATTTATACAGGTCTAAGACGTTGAATGTTGCTGAAATGTTCAAGTCTTTTGACAATTCCAACACATAGGCATTGTCTGAGATCTTCTTCAGAATCTTGCATGGTCCTATCTTCTTCAATTTCAGCTTGTTGTATGTTTTTGTCAGAAATCGTTCCTTTCGCAAATATGCATAGACTAAGTCTCACTCTTGGAACGACAATAGCCTCTTCCTCCTGTCGGCTCTCAACTTGTAGGCCGCATTACTCTTCTCGATGCGCTTCCACACATTTTCATGAACTTCATGCATATGCTCCGCAAATGATTCTGCATCCGCATTCTTCCTGGTTTCTTTCGGCAATTTGACCAAATCTACCACTACATGTGGACTCCTCCCTTGAACAATCTAGAATGGGCTCAGTCCTGTTGACCGATTCACAGAATTGATATATGCAAACTCTACCTGCGCTAACACATTCTCCCACTACTTGGGTCTGTCGGCTGCTAAACACCTGAGAAGGTTTCCCAAACTTCTGTTTACAAGCTCGGTTTGTCTGTCTGTCTGTGGATGATATGCCGAACTAAACTCTAACTTTGTGTCGAGTTTCTTCCATAGGGTTCTCCAGAATGCCCCATGAACTTCGTATCCCTATCCGACATGATACTCTTTGGAAACCCATGCAACTTGACTATTTCCTTAAAGAATAGCACAACGATCCCTGTGGCATCACTTCTTTTCCTACATGGTATGAAATGTGCCATCTTCGAAAATCTATCGACTACAATAAATATTGAGTCGTTCCCTTGCTGAGTCCTTGGTAATCCTAACACAAAATCCATGCTAAGATGCTCCCATGGGTTCTCTGGTATTGGCAATGGTGTATACAACCCCGTGTTCTGACTCTTTCCCTTTGCCAACTGGAAAACTTGACATTGTCGAACCCATTTTCTGACATTTGTCGACATCCTTGGACAAAAATACTTTTCGTCGATCAGTGCTTTGGTCTTGTCGATCCCAAAGTGCCTTGCTAACCCTCCATTATGAAATTCTCGGATTAGGTTCTCTCTCACTGATCCTCTGGGAATACACAACTGACTTCCCCTGAATAGGTAACCTTCTTGAATGATATAACTCAAATATGGAGTTCTGTCGGTGCTCCAAGGCTCACGACATGCCTTCCATGCCTTTGCAAAATCTTCTTCGTCTTCATTCTTCGTCTTTATCGACTCTATTCCTGTTTCCTGAACAGTCATTGTGCTCAACAGTGCAACCCTCCTGCTTAACATGTCGAAAACTTTGTTCGACTTGCCCGACCTATGTCGCAACATGAACGTATATCTCTGGAGAAGCTCCACCCACTTCATGTGTCGCTGGTCCAACTTCGACTGAGTATTCAGATACCTCAGTGGTTGGTGATCTGTGTATAACACAAATTCCTGTGGCAACAGATAATGCCTCCATTTCTTCAATGCTTGTATGATAGCATAGAATTCCTGGTCATAGACCGAATATTTCTTCTTCACTCCACTCAGTTTTTCACTAAAGTATGCAATTGGTCATCCTTCCTGGCTCAACACTGCCCCAATTGCTGTTACACTTGCATCATAATCGACTTGGAAAACTTTGTCAAAGTCTGGGAGCGCCAACACTGGGCTCTCAGTGACCTTTTCTTTCAATTTGTCGAAAGTTTCCTGGTCCTTACTCGTCCACTTGAACTTGCCCTTTCTCATGCATTCTGTCAATGGTGCACAAATCCGACTCAATCCCCGAATGAACTTCCGGTAGAAACTAGCAAGTCCATGAAAACTTCTCACTGCAGTTGTACTTGTCGGTTCCGACCAATCTACTATTGCCTTCAGCTTCTCTGGGTCCATCTCCAACCCCTTACCTGAAATTACAAATCCCAAGTACACTAATTCCTTCTTCATGAAGAAACACTTTTGCAGGTTAATCATCAGCTTCTCTTCCTGCAATTTCTGCAATACTTGTCGAATGTGCTCCAAATGTTCTGACTTGGTCTGACTAAAAATCAGAATGTCTGTTAAATTTTCAGAATTTACTTCAATCTGATCTAGGATCTTAACTGAGAGAACAACATGTACAACATATCTACAACATATCAATCATGGAGACAATAATGCAAGCACACAAGAGACACAAAGATTTACTTGGGGAAAACCATAAAGGTGAAAAACCCCAATAACTTCCTCAGAGATAGATAGAGCAATGATACAACCAACCAAGAGAGATAGCCATAACCGAGCAGCAGATCCTCCTCCTCCATAAGTGTGCCACTCCTCCTTGAGTGCATGTGTGAGAAGTGAGTGAGCAAATAGAGTGCCTCCCACACTCTATTTATACTTGACTTGAATTGCCTTTTACCTAACTCATGTAGGCTCAAACTTAACCACATAACATAATGCTAACTGGGCCGACCCCCAATAGGGTGGTCTAATAACCCTCTGACCCACATGGCCGACCCCCAATAGGGTGGTCTAATAACCCTTCGACCCACATGACTTATACAGGGCCGACCCCAACAAGGTGGTCTAATAACCCATCAAGTATAAGTTACGACACTTACAATATAAATGACGACACTTCCGTATAGAGGAATAATACCATCTCTATAGGAATACAATATACATATATGTGAAATACATTCCGAAGTTACATATACATCAACACTCCCTCTTAACTAGGAAGGTATTTCTCAGCACAGTTCTTCTAGCACAAGTCATCTTCTCTGGATCATCGTCACTGGATAATCGTCATTGAGTCATCATCATCGTCACTGCTGCTGCTATCTCAATCAATCTCTGAATCTACTCGTCATAGGAAGTTCTACAGAGCCAGTCCTTTTTCATACTGGATGTAGGCCCACCACTTGCAGGTCTTCGTCATCACTGGCCATACTGTGGAATCCTCAGGACTTATTACGTGCGTCACAAAACCTCAAAAGAGCATCCCAGGATGTTACGGGTACACAACTCCGACCTGTAGGATCTCCCAGGGCGCTATTACATGTGACCCCACCACAAAACCTTGAAAGAGCATCTCAGGATGTTGCGGGTACACAACTCCGACCTGAAATCTCTCAGGGCACAAATTACATGTGGTCCACCACAAAACCTAGCAAGAGCATCTCAGGATGTTACGGGTACACAACTCCGACCTGAAATCTCCCAGGGCACAAATTACATGTGGTCATGGCAAAAACTCGAAAGAGCATCTCAGGATGTTACGGGTACACAAATCCGACATGAAATCTCCCAGGGCCCAAATTACATGCCATAGGACAAAACCTCGCAAGAGCATCTCAGGATGTTACGGATACACAACTCCGACCTGAAATCTGCCAGGGAACAAATTACATGTCCTCCCAGAGCAATGTCTCAAAAGAGCATCCCAGGCTATTACAGGTACACAACTCCGACCTATAGGATCTCCCAGACATGCTCATCTGCACAACCTGATCCACGGCCACAGAGTATCAACCTGATACTCACCATACATCATCCTGATGTACTCATGATCATCCTGATCATCATCACTACAACGTCCTGCTGCATGTCATTTGGAGCAACATCCTGAAGGTCATCATCCATGATCATCCTGATCATCACTGCAACATCCTGCTGCATGATCCACCTGATCATCAATGCATCCACCTGATGCATACCAAGTATCTACCTGATACATATCATCATACATGATCCTCCTGATCATACAATGTATCCACCTGATACATGATACATATCACCATACATGATCCACCTGATCATACAATGTATCCACCTGATACATATACAGATACATGGTTCAAGCATCCAACATGATGCATATACAAAATACATACACATGATCCAACTGATCATATCCAGCATCCAACATGATGCATACATACATAAATGATCCAATTGATGATATCCAACATCCAACATGATGCATACATACATAAATGATCCAACTGATCATATCCAGCATCCAACATGATGCATACATACATAAATGATCCAACTGATCATATCTAGCATCCAACATGATGCATACATACATAAATGATCCAACTGATCATATCCAACATCCAACATGATGCATACATACATACATAAAAATGATCCAACTGATCATATCCAAGCAGAAACCAGAACATCATCCTGATGCCCATTATCCAGCGCTTACATCCATATCCATGTGAAGGATCCTCCTTCCAACATGCTTGGAATGGCTTCAGCAAATGTGTCCATCACTTCTTCCTCGAAGTGTCCTCGATCTGAAGAATGCCAAGCCTCTCTCTGAAGTACTCGAACTTCACTCTGGCTAGTGTCTTCGTCAGCACATCTGCAATCTGCTCGTCCGTCGCAACATACATGAGATTCACAGCTCCTCTCTGCACCATATCCCTGATATAGTGATATTTGATCTCAATGTGTTTCGTCCTGTCATGAAACACTGGGTTCTCAGACAGCTTCACAGAACTCTGGTTATCACAGAAGATACCAGTAGCATCCAACGGGAGATCAAATAGCTCAAACAGTAGCTTCCGTAGCCATACTGCCTCACAACTAGCTGAACATGCTGCAACATACTTTGCCTCAGCTGTACTCAGTGCTACGCAGGACTGCTTCCTGCTAAACAAAGAGATCACACCTGATCCCATACTGAAGCAACACCCAGATGTGCTCTTCCTATCTGCAACACTGCAAGCCCAATCTGAATCAACATAACCCTGCAGGTTAAACTTTTGATTCGCTTCATACTTGAGCCCAAAATCCACTGTACCCTTCAGGTACCTCAGAACATGCTTTACAGCAACCAGGTGAACACTCCTCGGATCCGTCAGGAACTGGCTCAATGTGTTCACAGCAAAGCAAATATCCGGTCTCGTGTTCGTCAGGTACATCAAGGACCCAATCATCTGACGATACATAGAGACATCAACTGGCTCAAATGAAGCATCACATAGAAGCTTCATATTTGATGCCATAGGTGTGGCCATGGCCTTGTAGTCCATCATCCCGAACCTCTTCAGGATCTCTACTGCATACTTCCCTTGTCCAAGGAAGATTCCATCACTCTGCCACACCTCCATGCCAAAAACAAATAGTGCATCAACCCCAAGTTCTTTATCTCGAACTCGACAGTAAGATTCCGCTGCATGTCGGCAATCAATCTATCTTCACCTGTAACAAACAGGTTTTCCGCATACAACTATTCAAGAAAGCTGTCTTGAAATCCATCTAGTGTATCTTCTATTTCATCACTTTCATATTTCTCTATGCTGCCATCTGCAGCATGCTTGATCTTGATAGATCCATATGGAAGTCATAACAAACTTCCCTTCAGGTCTTGGGACTACATCCCAAACATCATTCTTCATGATCGACGGATCATGGCATTCCATTTCTTCATCCCAGATCCTGGGAACTTCAATATCTTCAATATTTTCAATATATATCTTTGTTGCTGGAACAAATGTTGTAGTCCTTTTGTAGGTGAAGATATATGGTCTTTCCTACAAAACAGGTTAAATTGCATGATTAGAAACATCTCATAATTTTCAGAACAAATTCTTACACATAAAGAAATATGTCATACAGTCATGCAATTATCTTAGCCAATGCTTCAATACAACATTTATCCATATCCCGTAACTTTCTAGATGCCTTCCAATCTCTACCAGAACATTGTTAAGAGTGTGCACAACTCCCAACATGTCAGCAAAGAGGTTTCATTCTAGATAAGTAGCAATGGAATGTTGTACAGTGCCATAGGCCACTTACCCATGTATATTAGTAGTATACTGTTCATCAATGCAACTATTCTAATATGCACAATACATATCCTAATTCTAGGAACATGAGCATATACATCATTGAACAATTTTATTTAAACAAACACATATGCAAGAAATTAAAATACTTATCTTTGTTTGTTCGTTGGGTGGACTCCCTTTGAGTCTTTGCTTCCTTACAGGAGCTGCTGGAGTCCTAATCTGAAGTAGCTTCTTCTAAACCTTTCTGTTGTGGAAAGATGGTAAACTCCCTCTGAATATCTGCATCCTTGCAGAAACTACTGAAGTGTGTTCCTTTGCTTTCTTGTAGGAACAATGGGAGTGTGCTCCCTCTTGATCTTTGCTTCCTGGATTACCTGTTCTTGAACTCATATTCATCCTTGGTCCCTATGCATGCTTATTAGTATCATGATTGTGTTATCCTTGTGATCTCATATAAAATCATACATTCATTAGTATACTATTAAAACACAATAATCTCAAGCATGTATAGTCATGATCATTTCAAACATAAATAGTAAGAATTATTATTCAAGGTTTATGCAGGATTCTTATGGTTAGTCAAATCATAAGAAACATAACATATCTAAGCCTATAATTACTCAAACCTATGACTCTTCAGGTTAGTTGAATCATCAATCAAGATAAGAGATATAATATGCATAAAACCTGTGATTTATAAAACCTATACCTTCATGATTCTTCCGGTTACTCATATCATCAATTATGGTAAGAAACATAATATGCATACAACCATGATTATTCAAACCTATGACTTCATGAATAATCATTATCAACAATAGTATAAAATCCTAACCCAAGGTAGGATTCTATCTTGATATAGGAAAAACATACTTGGATTAGCATGCTAGTTAGTTATGTCTAACATACTCACACGATGTCTTCTTGTTCTTCTTCAATGACTTGTGCTAGTAACATGTATATCTCATAGGTTAACCATTATAAAACCAAGTTATACATACCTCATAAATGGATCTTCTATAAGATCCATGACAATGGATGAATCTTTTTCCTCATGTTATCATGATCATATGTTCTTGGACTGGAACATGATTTGTCTTTCTTGGTGTACCTTTCATGTTAGTAGACAACATAAACCTCATACAACACCATAATGCATTAGTACAGTCATAAGTGTCAACACCCTAACCAATGAATATCTTCTATCATGCATTCATAATTTTGTTAAGGTGATACGACAAATCTAAAATCAAAATTGTACTAACCATAATAACATGAAGACAAACATACCATAAACTTAATCATGGACAAATATCGAAACATACCTTGATGAGTCTTACCTGTCGAGATCGCTTGTAATCTCCTTATGTAAAGCCTTAGCCCCATCTCCCTCTAAAACAGGAACTTCTTCACTCATGCAGATGATCAATCCATCTTCTTCTAGGATTAACCCAATCCACTTGAATTACAAGAACTGGGAGTGGAGCTAGATATGGGTTTGTCAGAGAACCCCCAAAAATTCAAACTTTGAATTTCAAATTTCCGAAAGGATAGAAATATGCGCCTTGATGAGCTGATCAAGCTAGTATATTTAGAATTTGAAAACTTCAAAGTTTCACTCCTCAATTTTGCCTTTGAAACTTTCGGATTCACTGGACATGACCCTGAACTGGGGTTTGATGAAGCCCACTCTTCTACCCAATCAAAAGATTTGATCCAAATCTCTAAGCTTCTATTTTTCTGAGGAGCTTCCAGCCGTGGTCACAGATTTCAAAAATTCCCATTTTTACAAAAGCCCTAATTTTCCACTTTTCTGATCAAAGTCCCGAACTAGGGTTTGATCAAGCCCGGCCTTCTTCCCAACAAAAAATACTGATCTTGGTCTCTAAATTTCTATTTTTATGAGTAGCATCCAGCCGTGGTCTCCGATTACAAAAATTCCAACTTTCTACGAAGCCCTAAATTTCGGAAGCCATGAATGAAGGTACTCAAAAATAATTCTGTTTTGACAGAAATATGTACCTGATTGTTTCTAGTGTACCTCCAAATTTTTCGATCCACGGGGTCTAAAAACGTTTCCTGAGATAGCCTGACCTATTATCTTTCCATCCTAACAGGTCTGACCTCAATTGGATTCTCTGAGAGAGAGTTATGCCAAATGTCGCAACGTGACCTGTTTTGGGATAAAACAGGAGAGCGAACTTGTACGGCATGCCACGTGTCACTGTTTGAACTTCGGCCTCTGAAAACGTTTTCTGAGATATCTCGGCCTGTTATATTTCCATCCTGATAGGTCTGACCTCAATTGGACTTTCTGAGAGAGATTTATGCCAAGTGTCGCAACGTGACCTGTTTATGGGATAATACAGGAGAGCGAACTTGTACGGCATTCCACGTGTCACTGGTTCAACTTCGGCCTCTGAAAACATTTCCTGAGATAGTACAGTCTGTTTAATACCTGTCACTTTTTACGAAATTTCATTTGGATCTTCCTAGCCCAAGTTATGACCTTTTTCCCAAGGTCACCTGATTTTGACTCAGAGCTGGAAGAGGCAGAAACCCTAAATTGTACAGATCATAAATCACAAAGTAAAACGAATTAGAGGTTTTCCTTTGGACAAAAGGTACATGGGGATCATAGCTTCATCCTGTTACAATTTCAGATCCGAAAAATTCGCCAAAACGGATTTATACCGAAAGTGCTACGATGACTGGTTTTTGCTATATCAAGCCCTAGCATCGTAAGTGCAACAAGTGTCATACATGCCATATCATGCCTTCTTTCAGGCTATCTCTGATACCATGTTAAATTTTTAGAATTTACTTCAATCTGATCTAGGATCTTAACTGAGAGAACAACATGTACAACATATCTACAGCATATCAATCATGGAGACAATAATGCAAGCACACAAGAGACACAAAGATTTACTTGGGGAAAACCATAAAGGTGAAAAACCCCAATAACTTCCTCGGAGATAGATAGAGCAATGATACAACCAACCAAGAGAGATAGCCATAACCAAGCAGCAGATCCTCCTCCTCCATAAGTGCGCCACTCCTCCTTGAGTGCATGTGTGAGAAGTGAGTGAGCAAATAGAGTGCCTCCCGCACTCTATTTATACTTGACTTGACTTGCCTTTTACCTAACTCATGTAGGCTCGAACTTAACCACATAACATAATGCTAACTGGGCCAACCCCCAATAGGGTGGTCTAATAACCCTTTGACCCACATGGCCGACCCCCAATAGGGTGGTTTAATAACCCTTCGACCCACATGACTTATACAGGGCCGACCCCAACAAGGTGGTCTAATAACCCATCAAGTATAAGTTACGACACTTACAATATAAATGACGACACTTCCGTATAGAGGAATAATACCATCTCTATAGGAATACAATATACATATATGTGAAATACATTCCGAAGTTACATATACATCAACAATGTCGTCTAGATAGACTATGACAAACTTTCCCAAGAATGGTTTCAGCACTTCATTCATCAATATCATGAATGTACTGGGTGCATTAGTCAATCCGAATGGCATGACTAACCACTCATATAACCCTTCTCTTGTCTTGAATGCTGTCTTCCATTCATCTCCTTCTTTGACCCTGATCTGGTGATATCCACTCCTCAGGTCTAACTTCATGAAGTATGTTTCTCCACTCAGGAAATCCATCAAGTCATCCATCCTTGGAAATGGAAATCGATACTTGATTGTGATCCTGTTTATGGCTTTGGAATTAGTACACATTCTCCACTCGCCACCCTTCTTTGGTGTTAGTACCGCTGGTACTGCACACGGGCTCAAAATTTCTCGGATCAATCCTCTGTCCAACAACTCTTGGACCTGTCGATTGAGCTCCTGTCCCTCTACCAGACTCATCCTATAGGGTGCTTTTCTTGGTAGACTTGACCCTGGAATCAAGTCGATCTGATGGGATATGCTCCTTATCGCTGGCAATCCCGTCAGTTTCTCTTCAGCCATTATGTCTTGAAACTCTTCGAGCAACTCCTCGATTTCGACCGGAATGCTCTCACGATTGGTCGTTCCTTCGACATATGGTCCTTTTGGAATGATTGCATAACATCTCGACTGCTTTTCCTCCTCTGTGAGGAATTCCTTGGCGGTTCTCATCAACACTCGCTTGGTTCTCATCAACACTCGCTTTTCCCAAAGATTGCTCTCGCCGTCCTTACTGTTGGTTGGCTCTCCTCGCCTCGGCTTAAGAGTCCTTTTCACGCCATTTTTCCACACTATAACTGTATTATCTCGACCATCATAAATCATCTTTCGATCATATTGCCATGGTCTCCCCAATAATAGATGTCATGCATCCATGGGAACTACATCACACAGTATGCTGTCTTCCAATCCTTCAACTCTAAAGTTGATCAGGCACTGTCTGGCCACCTTAACATGGTGTCCTTCTGCAACCATGAGATCTTGTAAGGGTGTGGGTGTTCACGACACTTCAACTTGATCTTGTCGATAAATTCCTTCTACACAAGATTCTCTATACTCCCACCATCAACTATGGTCTTGCAACGCCATTCCCCTATCCGCACCTTCATTCGAAACATTGCCTTCCATTGGGATGGTTCCATTGGGTCGCATTGATCTTCTTGGATCAAAGCTCTCTGAACTGTCATATTTCGGTTCTTCTTTTTCTCACCTCCACTACTATCTGATGCTGACTCTTCCCTCTCATTGACTTGCTCATCCTTTCGACGTCTGGGTTTCAACTCTTTTGCAACATGTAGGTTTTCTGGGCATTTATATGCCTTATGGCCCGTTCCTCGACATTTGTAACAGATTATGGCTGGTCTATTAACTCCCTTCTTGTCGGATGGACCACTTCGACTATACGCGCATCGACCATGGTTCTCACGACCGTCATGTCAGTTCTCTTGCGCTCTTTCTTTCGTCGATGTCCCTTCTATGTGTCGACTATCTTCGACACCTTCTCTCTTGTAGCCGCTACCTTGACCTTTCACGGAGACAGTCTTTCCACCCCGACTAGTCATCCTGCCTCTGGTCGCTGCGGACTTTCTCAACAGTTTCTCTTCCGCCTTCAGAGTTAGCTGATAGGCTTCCCCTTCAACTTGGAAACCATCCTGTCCCAAGATTTGATTTTCTCCTTGCCTTTCTTGAGTTTGTCATCCTGTACATTGTCCCACCACAATGAGGCATGACCCTTCAACCTTAGACATGCAGTATTAACCCATTTAGGATCCTCGATCTGCTCCACATCGAAGTGTTTCTCCATCTATCTGAACCAGTCGATCAAGTCTTCTGGGTCCAGGCTTCCTGAGTATGTAGGCACATCTATCTTCGCTTGACCTCTCATTTCTGTCAGAAGATTCATGAGTTTTTCCTCTGGTTCTTCTGCTGCGGCTTCCTGAGATTCCACTTCTTTGACTTCCTCGTCGCTATGGTCTGGCGCTTCAGGAATGAAACCATGCCTCTGGTTTTCTTTGATCGTTGTGACTTCATTTGTCAAAGTCCGTGTCGTTCGGATGCATTCATCGAACATCTCACGATCCACTGTGACAATTGCTGTGCCACGCGCTCTTCATCCTCGGACATTAACACCTCTAAGAGCCATCTTCAACCTCTGTTTAAAATTCTCACACCTTCAACACTGACACAAGTCAGGTTGGTATGGTCTTCTCTTCTCCACCTGGACTCACCTCCGGGCTCTGATACCAATTGATGCAAGTCAGGTTGGTATGGTCTTCTCTTCTCCAACCGGACTCGCCTCCAGGATCTGATACCAACTGACGCAAGTCAGGTTGGTATGGTCTTCTCTTCTCCAACCGGACTCGCCTCCAGGCTCTGATACCAACTAACGCAAGTCAGGTTGGTATGGTCTTCTCTTCTCCAACCAGACTCGCCTCCGGGCTCTGATACCAACTAATGCAAGTCACCCTACGAAAATAAGGTTCTTGCTTAACAATACACACGACACAAACCACAATGCTCACACAAACAAGGTGTAGAACAAGATGCCTAGATTGCTTTATATTACTTCTCTGAAATCGGTTACAATGTAAAATAACTGTAAGCAAATAACTAACTACAATCGACCTTAGCCGTTACAACAACGAAGTAACTGTGGTGTGTTTTCCCCGTGTGTCGACCTCAACCTCCCCTGGTTCACCTCCGAAACTCTGAGCTATGGTTCAATCTCAACACTCTGCACTCATCCTGTGTGACTCTTCACAACTCTCTCGGCTCTGCTCTCTGCTCTGCTCAACAGTGTCTGGACTGAAGGCCTCTTTTCCCTCTTCTACTCTACGGGTGCTATTTCCAATATTATTACAATCCCTAGACAGGCGTTCCCTCCATTCGTTGATCCTGTCCAAATCCTGCGAATCTGCATTGTCAGCTTCTATCCATGCTGCACAACCTCTATCCATGACGTCCATTGTCATGTCCTTCACCAACTTGCAATAACTGTCATAACTTCCTCAGCAACCCCAAACAGCTACTAAGTACAGTTCATTGACTTTCTTCCCTTCCGACCCTACTACAGCAGTCAGTCACATCTCGACTGTCCTATCGGCTCACTCCTTTCCCCTTTACACTTGGCTTCACTAAACCCTATCGTGTCATAGTTCGACCACTTGTCGACTACCCGACCACTTACATCGCTCATCATCTGTCGACCATTCCCTATCGATCCTCGACCTCGTGACATCTGCTGATCCTTCAGTCGGTTGCACCCCGACTGCTTCTGCTCAACTTGCTAACTTCGACAAGTCAACCTGCTTCCCGCACCAGTGGTCATTGGCACTCCCGCTAGTCATCTCCCTTGGTCGATCAATCTCGACTGATCTGCCTAGGTCCCGATGCTCCTGCATCACTCCTCCACCATGAGCATATGTCCTCCTGAGATCTTCTATGTCCCACTAGATCCTAGGATCCTGACCATGCTTGTTATGATTGCTGGCATCTCTAGGCTCTCAATATTAGCCAAGAATATGGAAGACCCATGTATCTCACCATGTAGTGATGATCTAGTATATTCACCATTCCCACATCACGTGGACGCACAGTGAGATTCTCATTGATCACCCCCGGTTGAAGGAGTCCATTCCTGAAGAAAACATCTTGTAAAGTGAGCACCACTTACTCACACTGGACAATGAAGACCCCTGCCTCTTGATCCAAAAACTCAACAATCTTGTTGACTAGTAGTTGCTCACTCTACATCAGTGGGTTCTCAAGAAATTTGAGCAACCCATGTCTTTCCATACTATCTTGAATAGGATGGATGTCTGTGTGATAATTTGGAAGGATCTAGCAACTGTAACAAACTCACAATCTAACTCTCAAGATTATTTGCAAAGAAGAAGAAGCATGCATTCAATAATCACTCATAAACACAGAATAATGGACAATGTCAATATCATACAATGAATAATGAATGTAGAGAATGTGTTACAATAATCAATGATGAGGCATCATATACGATTTGAATTAGCCAAGTAGGGCATTCGAATTCTGAGGTCAAAGTCTAGCATCAATAACTATGGAGACATCATCCAGTCAGTAGTATCAGTCATGAGTGGTAAGAGTTAGTCAAGTGTGTCTAACTCAGTCTAACAAAACTATCTAGCCATAAATCAAGGAATGGAGACTCTAATTGGGGTGCATGAGGCTGTCTAACTCAAATTATAGCTTGGATAACAATGGAGCCATCATCTAGTCAATAGTAAGAGTCATAAATGGTAATAGTCAGTCAAGTGTGTCGAATTGAGTCTAACATAACCATCTAGGCATAAATAAGGGAATGTAGACTCCAAGGGGGGTGCATGAGGCTATCAAATGGTCAAGTGGAACTCCAGAACTAGCTAACTAGAAGCTACAAGCATTCAAAATGAGCAATCAGTGGAAGAACTACTCAATCAATGTACTAACTGAATGATAACTCCTGGTAAGTGAGATAAGGCACCCTAATTGAGTGATAAATGATGGTAGGTGAGTAAAGGCACTCTAACTGACAGTGGTAGGTGAGAAGGGTGCACTTAGTAAGAAGATAAGTCAAAAAGGGCGCATTAGGTAGTTAGGAGGCCAATTGATGGCTAAAGATAGGCTCCAGAGAGCTATAAGTGAGCTCCAGGTGCTGGGAAGACAACCATGATGATGACTGGATGCATGCAGTGGCATGCAAATGCATGTAGCATGCAAGCATGCAAAATACAAAAATGTTGGTGTGAATATTCCAACACCCCCCCGCAAGCTATACTATGAGGAAATAACTGAAATAAAAAATAAGGCCCTGGTGACTAAGACCAAAGGTCACCCCGTACAATCAATCTAAATGAACTAAGTGAGGAAAGAGGGAAAACCCAGTGGGAAGAAATCCCTCCCTTAAAATAAACTGAAGGATGCTAAAATAACATGTCATTACGCACCCCTGAAGGAGATAAGTGTCCTTCTTTTCCAAAAAAGGTTCGATCGATCTAAGAGGGATCAACAATGTGAGAAGGATGAAACCTTCCATTCTGAAAATCTGATCTGGTTCTTCTATGATCATGTGGATCACCAACCAAATCACCGGCAGATCGAAGTGTAGTGGTTGCCCATCGAGGAAGATGAGGAATGTCAGGTGAGAGATCTTCAGGTTCTTGTGGATCTGGAGCTCTCATTTGCTCATCTTCATCACCAATTGCTAAACCTTCAGGTTCTTGTGGATCTGGATCTAGCATTCTATCATCATCATCACCATCTTTTGAATCCACAATATAATGTGAAGATGCATCATCACATCCAAACTCTAAATCTGAAATCTCATAAGTGGGAGCAAGTAAAATTGGATCATCATATGCAAATTTTGACATATCAAGAGGAGGAGTAATTAAAATCGACTCACCATCACTTGAGGGAGGAACATATCCAAAAGATTTGATGTCATGAAACTATTCCAGAATATGCATGTAGTGCTCATCTGAACCGATATGACTATAATCAATAGAAGAACAAGAACTAGATGATGATGGATCTTCATTAAGATCAAAAGAGGATGTAGTAGTGGAGGCCCACTTTGAAGTAGGAGTTGGACAAACAGGTGCTGGATCTTGCATTCACACTTCTTCAAGAGTCCTCTTTTTCTCAATCTTGTGGTTGAGATGAGATAGTCTACTCTCTTCATGAGTATGAGAGTGAAGATCATACTTCTTTGAGAGGGGAAAGAAGTGTGAAAACTCATAGAGTCTTGTCCCATGATTTACAACTCCTTTTGCAATGATTTCCCCTGAAACCATGTCTTGTACCTCGAATTCATATGGAGTAAAGATCACCTTTTTGGGCTCTCCAGTATGAGTCATTTAATACACTGAAAGGATATTCGGTGCAAGAGAAGGAACATAAAGTACATCGGAAAAGTGACCATGATCAAGATCGATTCTTCCAATCCCATGAGAGGAGACCTCTGCATCATTTCCCAAACTGACTGAAGGACCAATGGAGCTTTCGAAACTAGAGAAGAGATCTTTGGAGGAATACATGTGGCGTGATGATCCTGAATCTATGATGAAAGAAGAACCAGTTGATGCACTTTCTATGAGAGCATTACATCTTTCTTTTCCTTCGGATCTAGAAGATTCAGTATTAGGATCTTTCTTTCTTGCACATGATGGTACAAGAAGATTGTTCTTCTCAAGTAGCTGAGCCATAAAATCTATAGTCTTCCTCAGGCAAGAACTCTCAGGATGAAAACCTCTAGAGCAATAGGTGCACATCGTCGTTCCCTTCTGAGAATTCTTAGTCTTCCTTGAGTTTGAAGCCCCATCAGATTGATATGGAGTATTTGTATGCTTTGTATCATCCGATCTCTTGTCATAAATATTTTTCTTGCCTTTACCATTCGCTCTCTCTGCAACTATAAGGGTTGAATCCAATTTGGGTTTGATAATTCCCATAGAGATCAACTTCTCTTCCCCTTGAGTAAGAGATTGGATGAAATAATAAAATGAGGGAAACTTCCATCTTGGAATGGACAACCTAGCTGACTAGAAATTAGAGACAAAAACTGAGAAGTTTGGTCCCAACTTTGAGAGAATGGCAAGTATAAGTTGCTTGTCTTCTTTCAATATCTCATATGTTTTCAACTGTGATATCAAGCTTTTGAACTTGGTGAGGAAGGCATTGATAGATTCAAAGTTGTCTGGACTCAAATATATGATCTCATTCTCCAATTTGTGTCCTTGCATATCATCTTTCGGTCCAAAAAGTGATTCAAGCTTGTCCCAAACCTCTTTAGGAGATGTAAGATCGATGACATGGAAGTGAAGATCTTCAGAAATTGAGAGAAGGAGCAGGCCAATTGCTTCATCAATCCTATCCAAGTACTTGGACTTTTCAACTGCATTGAGAGGTTCTACCATCGTTCCGTTGAGTATTCAAGTGAAGCTCTTTGATCTCATGAAGAGAGTCATCTTGGCTTTCCACTTAGCATAGTTGGAAGATGTAAGCTTTAGATCCACCTGAAACAGAGAAAGTCAAATAGTTGAAGAAGATTTCGAACGGGTTAATAGACCTGCAAAACAAGAGAATTTTTGTTGATGGAGAATGCTACACTTAGACTGAACACTACCTTAAGGACACTTGGAACATAGACTAAGTCCTTCACACCTGGCTAGACCTCACTAGATTTCTCTAATGAATTCAAGTAATAGCACCAGGATTTGCTATGGAAACTCAGAGGTTTCTAGTGCACAAATGAAAAGATAGCTACTCAAAGAAATGTTGCAATTGATGCTGCTGCAACTGCTGCAATGGCTGCAATTCTAATAGCTGCTTACTGCTCTGATACCATGTGATAATCTGCAGGGATCTAGCAACTATAACAAATTCACAATCTAATTCTCAAGATTATTTGCAAAGAAGAAGAAGCATGCATTCAATAATCACTCCTAAACACAGAATAATGGACAATGTCAATATCATACAATGAATAATGAATGTAGAGAATGTGTTACAATAATCAATGATGAGGCATGATAGAGGATTTGAATTAGCCAAGTAGGGAATTTTAATTCTGAGCTCAAAGTCTAGCATGAATAACTATGGAGACATCATCCAGTCAATAGTATTAGTCATGAGTGGTAAGAGTCAGTCAAGTGTGTCTAACTCAGTCTAACAGAACTATCTAGACACAAATCAAGGAATGGAGACTCTAAATGGGGTGCATGAGGCTGTCTAACTCAAAGTCTAGCTTGGATAACAATGGATACATCATTCAGTCAATAGTAATAGTCATAAATAGTAATAGTTAGTCAAGTGTGTCTAACTGAGTCTAACAGAACCATCTAGGCATAAATCAGGGAATGGAGACTCCAAGGGGGGCGCATGAGGCTGTCAAATGGTCAAGTGGAACTCCATAACTAGCTAACTAGAAGCTACAAGCAGTCAGAATGAGCAATTAGTGGAAGAACTACTCAATCAATGTACTAATTGAATGATAACTCCCGGTAGGTGACATAAGGCACCCTAATTGAGTGATAACTGATGGTAGGTGAGTAAAGGCGCTCTAATTGACAGTGGTAGGTGAGAAGGGTGCACTTACTAAGCATATAAGTTAAAAAGGGTGCATTAGGTACGTAGGAGGCCAATTGAGGGCCAAATACAGGCTCTGGAGAGCTAGAAGTGAGCTCCACGTGCTGGGAAGACAACCATGATGGTGACCGGATGCATGCAGTTTTGCATGCAAGCATGCAAAATACAAAAATGATGGTGTGAATATTCCAACAGTCTCTCTCCCTCCAATTAACTCGTATCCTACATCATTAGGATCTTTCAAAAGTAGAAAACCTCTTTTTACCTCAGGTCACATATTTTTTATCAAACTAGGTGACCCAAATTCCACCTGGTTGGGAGAAAAGAGTGACTCAGGTTGTTCCTTTTCCCCCATCAGGTACCACTCGGGTCGCATATTTCTCTCAAATAGAAGCAATCCACACCTATCGAGAGGAAAAGAGTGACATGAGTCGCACCTAACCCTTCGAAAAGTGTCACCCGAACCTAAAACCCTTCAGTGGTTCGTCGGGGTCCTTGGGAATCCTAAATGAAAAAAGTAAATAGATGAAATTGACTAGGAGGTTGAGACCACTCTCCCACAACTCACAAAATCCAAAGTTGTTGGTCGAATCAGAAGGAATTGTCACTTTAAGATTTGGGTTCTTCACACTCCTCCAATAGTAACAGTGAAAATGATAGCTAGAGTGGTGGGTCCCACCCTTATTTAAGTGCACTTGGGCCTCCATCTGTTGGAAATCTTATTAATACTGAGAGGGGTAGTGAATCAATATTAAGCACAGTTATGAACAATTTTTACTTTTACCAAATTCAAACAGTATTTATATTATGCATTCACCATAAACAATGTCATTCAGTAACACATTCATAAGACACATAACACAAAGATTTGATGTGGAAACCCAAATGGGAGAAAACCATGGAATGTTTTCATATATAATAAAGATTATATTCATGGGAAGCAACAACTTCCAAATTTCTCAAGCACCAACTGGAAGGAGGCTCCAACCCCCTGATTTATAGGCTACAATCTGAAGGAAGCATTGACTCCCTAAATTACCAGTACCAACATGAAGGAGGCACCAACCCCCTAGATTTACAGGCTTTGACCTGAAGGAAGCATAGACTCCCTGTTTCTTGCCCCGTCCTGCCACCCTAATATCACTGTAGAAGATTATTCTTGCTTTCTATTGATCTACTCACTCTTGAGATTTACTGCATTACATTCCTTTGTGCACACCTGCTATAAGATTTGTTCTTGAAACTGCTGTATTGTATCATCAGTTCACCACTTACTTCACAACACTACATCAATATTGCACACTAGTTCTCATAGTTCATATACTTCCACAATCTGTGTACTGTTTATCATACTATTTTGGTTCTGCGCATTTGCAAAAAATCTAATACTGCACATCATCTGATGTTTTGTTGTTCTATACTTGCGCATCTATCCCATATAAACTATATCATCCTCTGCACCATCTATGATACTGTCTTTCTGTTCTTGCGCATTTGTCTCAGATAAACCAAATCATCTTGTGCATCATCTGTTGTGCTACTCTTCGGTTCTTGCGCACTTGGATCTCTTGCTAGATCATGTTGTTCTGAATCAATGAGCCATTGATACCGCAATAATTTGAAGCTTTCCAAATCAGAATACTATCTCTTGTTCATCTTCAAGCTTTCTTTTAACTTTCCAACTTGGCTTCTTATTTATACTAGACTTGTGCAGACCATGTGTCCACAAGTTGGATGGCAATGTCTCTTCTTCCTTTCTTCACGATCAAGCTTATTCATGCATCCACCACTTGTCTTGATCTATGCAACTGAGGTATCATTCCTTGTGGTTCTTGCATACACTTGGTCCTTAGCATAGTGGGAATTGCACACTTGGGAACCATTACGTATTGGGTCTTGGGCCTTTGAAGTACCATTGGCTAGTGGGATTGTGCACTTTCGAGACTTGGATAAATCTTTTACCTAGTGGGTCTTGTGCACTTCCGAGACTTGCATACATGTCCAACCACCTCTTACTTCTGAGACTCTTGCGCACTTCCGAGACTCATCCAACCACTTCTTGACGTCACCTTTGAAGTACCACGACTATATGGGTCTTGTGCACATAATTTTATGTACTTCAAGTAGGTTCTTATGTACTTCTTCAAACTTGCTTTGATGTACTTCGTTAAAAAATGGATTTCATATGTTTCTTCAAATTGGCACATGGATACTAAGTCCTATTTGACATCAATGATAACCAAATTTCAACACGATCTTTCTTTGAGCATTACAACGCCATATGATGTCTATTTGATGTGTTGTTCACACCATCAAAATCATGATTTTGCACCCTTCTTGATTGGGAGATTCATTTTTCATGATTGAGAGGTCTTTTTCAGGCCATTTTTTCCCACCTTGATTTGCATGCCCTTATGTAAATTTAACTTTTTATATGTTATATAGTCCTTGTATACTTGATTTGATATCCAGATGCACTTTTACGCTTGGGTCCCTTTTCCATGTGTACAGGTCCAGGTTGCGACGAGATTACATTATTTCAGCTCACAACCGCTTCCTACAAGTATACTTTTTTAAATCGACATATAAGTGATTCCTATCCACTGATCATCATATGCATCAACCTTCTCATCACTTTTTATGCTTGTAGGAACCCCTATGTTTGGGTAAGTGACCCGACCAAGCCACACTTACATTCACCCTTACTCGGAAATAGAGCCTCCCTTGCGTTTGTGCCATCTTAGTGCCCCTTTCCATTCGACACCCATGCTATTAATATTCCTATAGGATTGGGAGTCCATCAAGTCTATGATTTTGTACCCAGTTACATATTACTCTAACATCATCACTCATTGGCATACCTAATGGACTCTCAAACTTATGGTTGTTACAGTATTTGGATGTTTCATATTGCACATTCATAAGCCCACTGCTCCATCCATACTGCACAAGTCACATTACTTTTCCACAATTAATCACCTTGCAAGGAGCTTACCATCAATTTCCTACCCCACCATCAAAGGTCCATCCGCTATCAACTAGTCATTCCATTAATTTTAATTATTACACTAGAAACTTATATCCTTTCCATTCCTCCTTATCTCACTGAGGTGGCCATCTACCTTAGCAACCATTATATAACAATGCTTCTAAGCACCCCCTTTTTCCTGGATATTCACACATTTGGGAATCTATGATATTGGAGTACTCCTTAATGCCCCCTATTTGGTTCCCATGCATCGGAGAAACCATTTAACAAATAGTTCTCCTCAACACTCCTATATAATGTGTTTAGTCTCATTTTATGGAAGTACCCTTGGTCATCTTTGTTCAGAGTATTCTATGATGAGTCACCCTTGGATTCATACTGACACCATGCCATTTTTTAGTCAACATTAGTACCACCATATCCATTTGTAAAATCCCCTCCATTGCATTTATGTCCCCTAGTACGCTAGTTGTGTCTTTCCCTTGATTCAATCAAGCATTCCACACATGCTTCCAGGTCATCCATGCCTTCATACTATGAACATAAGGAAGTTTGAGTCCCTTAATCAGTTACCCTCATATCCCCAAACAATGTCTCATCTATTTGTCCAACACTATTCATTCCTCAGTCATATCTCTGGCACTTTTTTCAAGGAAACACCATTAACTTGTTGGTAGCAGGTCCCCCTCTATTGACAAGAACACACCTATTCCAATTGATAGACCCAGAGGCACCTTATACTTTGGCCTCATAACCATCATTGAAGAGTTCCTTGGACCAACTGAGGGGAGACCTTAGTGCCCCTTATCTTGGTTGTTTCTCACGTGCTCTACGTTAACTCAATCATCACATCAATGATATTCGTACAAGTTGATGGTTCTCTCATTATTTGGTGGAATACCATGTATATCCCCGACTCTAGTCCTTTGGTGAGTATCTATGGAAAAATTTCATCCATATGTTACCACTGATATCTGGGATGCGTTGGCGACAGTGCTTTGGAATCCCTCCAATTGCATGCTTCATATTGTATCCAGTTCTAGATGTAGTTCCCGAGACCTATTTAATTCATACTTTCAATTGTTTGATTCGCCACAGTTGTTGGACCCCTTTAGTTCTAGCAGAGCATCAATTATTTTGATTCAACGTTCCATTGGGATGTCATTGTTCTGAAATCATTCCTTCATATCAATCATGGTTGGACCATGATTACGTATTAATTGTATTCCAAGATTTGAGTCCCTCTTGGACACTTATGATGTACACAATAATTATTCATGTATTCAATCTGGTCCCCACTGGGACAAGATCCCACTTTCTATTTTGAGACATTGATATGAGCATGGGGATGCCCACCTCGTCCATATATTTGATATTATATGCACCTCATCCATGTTGAGTATTGTATTTGTAGGTAAGGGCCCCTATAGTCATGTGGGAAGGCGAGTTACCTTCGACGTGGTCTCCATATTCTATGTCACTGTCACACTTATCACCCAAAAGAAAGAGAACCCTATGATGTATGTTGGCCATATGATGATATATTGAACTCACACATCATGGGGAAATTTGTTAACAACTAAATTTTCTCACACGCCATGTCATCATCCCCGTCATTCGCATACATCATCATTCCATCTCATTTCCATCCAAAAACCTTGAGAAAGCAATAAAAAAACCAAAAATGAAAATAAAAAATGAAAGAGGCCATTCTATAGTTAGGTCACACCTATTCATAATAAAGAAGTGACCCAAGTCACTCAAAATCCTTCGATATGAGTGACCCAATTCATACCGTTAAGAGCAACCTCGCCCCAAGCATGATTTTCTACTGTTTTTGCTTTCATTCCTCACAAAAAAGAGGAAAGTTTCAACATGAATCTTGGCATGGCGCAAATTAGGTCATGGATTTGGGGGGAAAATCTAACCTAGATCCTTATCCTAAAGCCCTTTTCCATGCCTATAAAAGAAACTTCAAGGTCCCTCATTCAAGACAATTCTCCACCTTTTTGCTCAAGCTACCACTCTGTCGAGATTCCCTTCAATATTGGAACCAACCTTTTCTTGCTTCTGTCTCACCTATTGGAGATCCCCATCATGACGCGTGGTCAGAGGATTGCGATATCACCAAGAGACCAATGGACCCTCCCTCAGACAACTGCAAGGGCCCCTTCCACTGCACTTTTGAGGTGATTCTTCCCCTTGTACTCTCTCATTTAATACAAAAATAAATATATATTCTTTGATTCTTTACATAATGTTGTTGCACGCGTACTATTTATTGAATAATATGCTTATGTTGTTATTTTAGATTTATTTCAGATCTATCTCATTTTGATTAGTTTATAGTTTTATTTGTATTGTTTTTCTTTCCTTTTTGAAACTCTATTGAGGTTGTAAAACCCCTTAGTAGGTTCCTTTTGGAACAAGAGTGTGCCAAATCACACACAACAAGGATTAATGCTTTGATAGGAATAGTTGCCTCTATGGAAAAAGAAGAAGGGAGTGGGGGCATGTAGTATTATTTTTTTAGAAATGCTTCTTAGAATGATGAGGAGTTGGCTTGCGAATGGTAATCAGGTGGAAGATACATAACAATTGGAGTGCCTATTAGTGCAGTTGTAGTGTCAACAACCTCAAAGTACAATATTATAATATTTCTATGTCAAGAAAGACACATAAAAAATAGTAAAGGATGATAGGATGTATGTGGAAGTATAAGATTGTTAAGTCAACTTTGAAAGTAATATTTGAACTCACATGCACTACTTAATAAATCTACATTTCTAAGTAATGAGTTGTATAATTTAACATGTTGAAGTGCATTGGTTGCAACATGTTCATTGAATTTTGTTGACAACATTATGTGTCACATATGTCTTCCATCATATATAGAAGCATAGTCTTGTGGGGTTGAACTATACAAATAATGGACAATGTCGAGTGTCGCAATTTCTAGAAATAGTTTCATCTCAATGGACATGCCCAACACTAAGTTGATGGAATTTTTAGTCAATGGTGTGTTCACTATGTGGCGATGGTGACCTTTGAAGCAAGCAAATGAAACTATAAGGTAAGCAAAGGAAAATCAACATACATTTGAAGGACATGGAAAAATAGTACAATTGAAGAAACTCCACATATATTTTGACATATGTTTTGAAATGCAAAATGTTAAATGAGGGTTGCATGGTTGGATTATTGATTACTCAAAAGTGTAAGTTGACTATGGTTAGATTTTTCTAAAAAGGAAAAATAAAATTGAATCAAGCAACAATGTAAAAAATAAATTAATATGTAAAATTATTATGTATGTGAACCAACAATCAATCACAATTTCCGAAGATTGCCATACACTATATACTCTTCATAGAAACACATTCAATTTACATGAATAAATTAACAATGGTTTCAAGGGTAAATATTCTAGTAGTTAAATAAATTTGCAAGTAAATGTATAATGGAAATTAAAAGTAAGAGATAAAATAATATGAAAAAGGAAAGCATAATAAATATTGTTTTCACCTATATCACCAACCAATAGCTCTAGAGCCAAAAGCCTTCAAGAATGCCTCAAGAATGTGTGAATAAGTAGTAAAAATATATGGTAAGGAAATAAATTTGAGTGCTACAATAATATTTAAAAGAGAAAATGCAAGGGATGTTTGGTATGGGCTCACAAGGGCCCATAGTAGAGCAGGTTGAAGTTAAAGGGTGTCAAAATGCCAAGAATTATTGTTGGGTAAAGGTTTTTTTTAGTATGAGAGGAATAGGTCACTGAAAAAATATATAGATACAGTATATGAGTGATCATTGGTTGGATACATTGATGGTAGAGTCAAAGGGCCATATTATGGAAGAAATTAGAGACAATGATAAACAATTTATCCAATGAAGGGCGATGACAAATAGGAAATATCCTAGTGATATGTGTTTCACTGCTAGTGAATGGGGCAATAACGATGGTAGCTACATAGATATAGCATATGTACAAATGCAGGAATAATAGACAAGGTCAAGAAATCTAGTAGTTAGGATGAAATGACTATTAGAATATTGAGAATATGCACAAACATGCAACACTAAATTTGCTAACAAGCAAAGCAAGAATCTACTAGTCTAGCCTTCTCTCTACACAAGCAACAAATAATCATGTACGAAATAAGAGACAAGAGATTAAGATAACAATACACTAGATATACATGGTAAAACCCCAAATGGGGAAACATCCATGGGAAGGTTTGGTCTTCTTTATTCTTCATAAATCTCTAATATTACAAGTGAGATCTTGTCCACATATGCTTCACATCTTTACAATAGAATTACAATGCATTCCATAACATATGCCCAAAATATCTCCTTCACCTCTATTATATACCAAGAAGTATGGAAGAATTACATCCCAAACTACATGTGGGACAAATGATTTTATACCTCTTTATATAATGAATGGTAATAGGAGAATATTTCTCCATGATTAATGTGGAATAACTCCTTTTACATAATATTAGAGGTATTTATGCCTTCCAATGCTAGATACGACATCTTACAATATCATACTAGACATCATTATACATGTAATATTAAAGTTACACATTCCAACAATCCCCCTTAATAATGATTGGGAGAACAACACATAAATGGAGGAACATGGAAACGCTAGAATCCCCCCTTGATGAAAACTTACCTCATTCCCAATAGACTGCGAAGATACATGAACTTTGCTTCCATCATGGAATTAGTGAAGATTAGTTGCTTGTTTTTCTGTGGGATGATACTCCAAACAAATAACACCATCTTCAACTAGATCTCAAATGTAATGAGTATCCAAGTCAGTTTGTTTAGTTTTGGAGTGATGCATTGAATTGTATGCAACCTGAATTGTGCTCTAATTGCCACATCTTAATTCGGTAGGAGACTTCTGAACTAGTCTAGGCTTTGTAAGAACATGCCAGATTCACACTACTTCTTTAGTTGCTTCCTTAGCTTCCCTGTACTCTTCTTCATAAGAAGAAAGAGAAAGAGTTCTCAACTTCTTACTGGACCATGAAATTGGACCTTGAACAATGTACCTAGCAGTAGACCTTCTATATAAAGTATCCCCTTCCCGATCAGAATCTGCATAACCAAGAAGTGAAACTATAGCCTTGCTAGAATAGAAAACACCATAATGCACCGTCCCCTGTAAATATATGAGAATCCTCTTTGTTGTTTTCAAAGGAATTTCATGAGGTTTTTACATAAACCTCAAAGCCATGCTAACTTCAAATTAAGAGAGATATTTCCTAGTGTGTGTCAAATATATCAAACTCCCCATAAGTTGACGATACAAAGTGGCATCAACAAGAGGAATATGACAATCAACAATTAACTTTACATCAAATTGGAATGGTGTAGGTGAAGGCTTAAAACCACTCATATGAAATTGAGAAAATAAATTTGCCGCATACTTATGCTGATAAAGCAATATATCACCAACTGTATGCCAAACCTGTAGACCCAAAAAATAATGCAATAGGTTCGAGTAGGTCATTTCAAGTTGCTTTTTAAGATTATTCTTCATTTCTTGTATAAGTGTAAGATGGTTTCTAGTAATGATAAGGTTATCCACATAAAGTAACAAAATGAGGATATCATCATCAAAGTTCTTAACATACAGATTTGGATCAGATATACACCGCTTCAAATCATTCTTCAAGAAATAAGCATCAATTTACTCATACCAAGCTCTAAGTGCTTATTTAAGACCATATAAAGACTTGTTCAATTTGCATACCAAACTTGAAGTTTGAGTAGTAATAAAACCAAGTGGTTTTTGCATAGAAATGTCTTCATGAAGATCACCATTAAAAAACACACTCTTGACATCCATTTGGGGTATTTCCCATTGATAAGATGCAACAAGAGAAATAATAGTTCTTATTGTGTTCATTTTAGCAATTGGAGAAAAAGTGTCAATATAGTCAATACCTTCTTATTGAGAGAACCCTTTTGCTACTAATCGATATTTATGTTTTTCAATTTGTCCATATGTAGTAATTTTTTTTATATATCCACTTACATCCAACTAAATTCTTTCTAGGAGGAAGAGGCACATGAGTCCATGTCTTGTTTTTCATCAATGAGTCATATTCAATTGTCATTTCTTTCTCCCATTTAGGTTTATCTTTAGCTTGAGGATAGGTAGAGGGATCATTTGTGGCAAATACTTTAGTCATTAGAGAAAAGAAAGATCGAGTTCGTTGAGCATTGGAAGGAATACCAATCTCAAAACCTACATATTCAATAGTTTTATGGGCCCAAACATGAACAGAAATAATGGTAGGAACCACACTAGTATCTTCGGGACATTTATGAGGATCACTTAAAGAAAAAGGTGAACTAGGTTCAAGGGTATGTGAAAATCCTCACAGTAGATCTAAGAGCTGATGTATTCCTCACAAGAAATATTAAGCAGGAAAATAGAAGAAGGTGGACAATGTAGTGTAAAAGAGCAGTAGAGTTATGATACAGTAGAACTCAGATAGAAGCAGAATAACATCACACACTAATTCATTGATGAGAATATGGACAAATAAATAATATAATGGTGAGGATTCGAATGCCAAGGTGGCAATTCGAATTAGCCTTCATGGAGTGATCATCAGATCAATGGAGTGTCATCAAAGCACAACTAGGAGTCCTAATCATCATCAGTGGAGTCATCAATGCACAAGTAACTGTCAACTAGATGTCAAACTAAGTCTAACTGATTGTGGTAGGTGTAAATGGCACATGGAGGCACTAATTGAATGAAGGAGGCTCAGTGGAGGGGACATGAGGATCTAACTAGAGTCAGAATAGGCATTATAGTCTCATTGGAGGTCCATCAAAGTGATACAGTCAGTTGAGAGTCAATCTAGCCTTAAATCAAGGAAATGTCTAAAGATAACTCAACTAACTGAAGTGAAACTAAGTGGTAGGTGAGAGAGGGCGCCTTTCACAAGTGGATTACTTAAATCAAGGAAGGAGGGCTTACTAAGCACTAGGAGGGATAAAACTGATCTGAAAGGAGCTCCCAGGGCTAGCTAACTGAGGGCTAGGTGTTGGGACTGATGACTGGGATGCATACATGCAAAATCATGATTGCATGCAAAATGCATGCATGAATGAAAATACAAAAATGGATAATGTTGTTAGGACTATGATGGAGTATAGGAATATCTCAACACCCCCTCTTAATCCATCCCAGGCCCTGGTAACTGAGACCAAAGGTCACCCAATACAATGAATAATAATAACAGTCAATAAACCGAGGAAATGGGGAAAACCTCATGGAAAAAATACCCCCCCTCAAAATAGACTGTAGGGCACACCAAAAATAAATGCTCCAAACTCAAGCAGGTGTGATGCTTGGTCATATGTATGGAGGTATCTTCTTCTTGGGAAGAAGTGGTTCATGCTCAAAAAGCATGTGCTTGTACTTCCTCTTCAGATCGAATGTGATGAGAACAAATCCAAAAATATGAGGATGATCCTGGAACCTGTGATTCAAATCAGAGAGGTAGGATCAAATCCATGAATGTGTATATAGTCTTTTGTTTTCTCCTTCAAACCATCGTAGGTGATATTATGCCCAACAAAACCATCACATGATAGTGAATGCTTTGAATCCAAATCAGATCCAAGACTTGAAGAATGGTTTCTTGAGATCTCCTTTGAACCATTAGAGGTGAGATCAAGACCATGGTGTGCATGAGAAATTATCCCAAGTAGTCATTGCTTGTATTTTAAATCAGCTCCAAGACTTAATGAATGGTTTCATGAGATCTCCTTTGAACCAGTAGAGGTGAGATCAAAACCATAAAATGCATGAGAAATTATCCCAAGCGAATGGAAATTCCCTACATATTCAATAAACTTCTGAGAGCATGTACAAATGATCATATAGTAGTACATAAGAGGTGAGTGATCAAGGAGAGCGAATGCATTACCTCCAATTTCTAATTTGACCTCGGAAACATTCAATAGATCATGATGCAAACCAACATACTCTTGTGCAAGAGAGGATTTAAGAACCTATGCAGTTTCTAGAGTGTGAGCTGGCACAAAATTCGAAATAGAAGAAATTTGGAGCATGAGTGTAGAATCTGCAAGTCTTCTTCTTTGTGGACAACTTCAATATGAGATATGTTTGATACTGATTCATGATCAGAGAGACCATCAAGGAGGGCGAATGCAACCGTGGGATTGCTCTCGAAATGGTTTGGACCAATCCCTTCATTTTGTTTTCCAAATCTTTCATCTAGATGGGCCCATAGATCTTTTGGAGATTCAGCAGAAAGGAAGTGGTGTACCATGCAACGAGACATAGCAAACATCATGGCCGCAGAGGCTCTATCACCTTCATTTAACCATTCATTCTCTTCTTTAGAGGATTCAAACTCTCTTTCAAAGAAATAATCAAAGAGACCATGTCTCTTCAAATGTGCTATCATCTGTGGTTTCCATTCATCATAGTTAAATGGAGAAAGTGGAGTAATTCCTTCCGAATTCATGAAAGCTATTTCAGAAGACCTGCAAAAAAACAATAGAAAATGTCTGCAAATGCTACTGCTGCAAAAGTGCAGAAACTACTGCAACTGCTGCACTCGAAATCTTGATAATAACTTGCGAAAAAAACTCTTAGGAATGGATATAGACTATACTCTCAACATGCTCTGATACCATGTGAAAATCCTCATAGCAGATCTAAGAGCTGATGTATACCTCACAAGAAAGATTAAGCAGGAAAATAGAAGAAGAGTGGACAATGCAGTGTAAAAGAGCAACAAAGTTATGATATAGTAGAACTCGAATAGAAGCAGAATAACATCACACACTAATTCATTAATCAAAATATGGAAAAAGAAATAATATAATGGTGAGGATTCGAATTCCAAGGTGGAAATTTGAATTAGCCTTCATGAAGTGATCATCAGATCAATGGATTGTCATCAAAGCACAACTAGGAGTCCTGATCATCATCAGTGGAGTCATCAATGCACAAGTAACTATCAACCAGATGTCAAATTGAGTCTAACTGAGTGTGGTAGGTGTAACTGGCACATGGAGGCACTACCTGAATGAATGAGGCTCAGTGGAGGCCGCATGAGGAGCTAACTGGAGTCAGAATAGGTAGTCTAGTCTCACTGGAGGTCCATCAAAGAGATACAGTCAGTTGAGAGTCAATATAGCCTTAAATCAAAGAAATATCTAAAGATACATCAACTAACTGAAGTGCAACTGAGTGGTAGGTGAGAGAGGGCACCTTTCTCAAGTGGATTCCTTAAATCAAGGAAGTAGGGCACACTAAGCACTAAGAGGGATACAGTCAGAATAGGTAGTCTAGTCTCACTGGAGGTCCATCAAAGAGATACAGTCAGTTGAGAGTCAATATAGCCTTAAATCAAAGAAATATCTAAAGATACATCAACTAACTGAAGTGCAACTGAGTGGTAGGTGAGAGAGGGCACCTTTCTCAAGTGGATTCCTTAAATCAAGGAAGTAGGGCACACTAAGCACTAAGAGGGATAAAACTGATCTAAAAGAAGCCCCTAGGGCTAGCTAACTGAGGGCTAGGTGTTGGGATTCATGATTGGGATGCATGCAAAATGCATGCATGACTGAAAATGCAAAAATGGATAATTCTATTAGGACTAGGATGGAGTATATGAATATCCCAATAGGGTATGCATAGAAGGAGAGGAAGAGGTAACATATATAGGATCAACAAAAGATGAAGTCAAATTCAAGGTAACATGAGGCTCAACGGACTCGGGAGGAGGAGAGACATCATTTAATTGAACATATTTCCTAATGATATCACCTCGGGTAGATGGATCAAACAACCTGCATGCTTTGGAATCCTCACAATAACTAATGAAAATACATTTGTAAGATTTGGGTTCTAAGTTTTTCCATTTTTCATCTAGAATATGTGCCCAACATTCACTGCCAAATAGCTTAAAGTTACTAATATTAGTTTTTCGTCCATTCCATTTTCTTCGAGAGTAACCTGCAAAACTGGTTTAGTAGGGACTCTATTCAAGATATAGATATCACAACAAAGAGATTCATCCCAAAAACGTTTATGTAATTCTTTAGAATAAATCATGCATCTAGCCATTTCAACTAAAGTTCTATTATTTCTTTCAGCTACCCCGTTTTGTCGAGGTGTATAAGGAAAAACCTTTTGATGTTGAATACCATGCTTAGATAAATATGCATTAAATTCCTTTTTAGTGAATTCCCCCCATTATCGGTTCTCAAAGTCTTAATACTTTTACCAAATTATTTTTCAACCATGGATTTAAAATCTTGAAATATACCAAAAGTTTCGCTTTTATGCTTCAAAAAATAAACCCAATATTTATGACTAAGTTCATCAATAAAATTAAGAAAATAGACTACATGAGACAAAGAAGGAGTTTAAATAGGACCACAAATATCACTATGAATTAGTTGCAATGGTTCTTTAGCACACCAAGATTTACCGTTATCAAACATTTCTTTATGATGTTTACCAAGAACACAACCTTCAAAAACACCTTTAGTGGTGTTGGAATATTCTCCCCATCATTTTTCAGTTTTGCATGCATCCAATCATATGCATGCATCTAGTCATCATCATGGTGGAACTCCCAGCTCCTAGAGCTTGGTTCTAGTTCTCCACAGCCTGTCCACATCCCCCAGGGGGCCTCCCACCTACCAAAGGCTCCCTTCTTCAATCTTTTGCATGGAAAGTGCGCCTTTCTCACCTACCACAGCAAGCTAGGCGCCTTCTCACCTACCATTCAATTATCACTTAGTTCTTCCTTGATTTAAGGCTAGATTGACTCTCCCACTGACTGTTTCACTCCGATGGACCTATAGTGAGACTAGTCTTCCCATTCTGACTCCAGTTAGATCCTCATGTGCCCTCCATTGAGCCTTTTTCATTCATTTAGTGTCTACCTCACTTAGTTAAACCACATTTGACTGAATGTTACCATTGATGATTGATACATTGACTGGATGATGACTCCATTATCAACCAAGTCACACTCTGAGTTAGGAATTCAAATGCTCTACTTGGCCTATTCGAATCCTATATGATGCCATCTTCATGGCTATTGTATTCATTCACTTACATTCTTATTCATTGTATAATACTGAGATATTGTTCTATTCTACTGTGTTTATGAGTGTCTCCTTCTCTTCTTCTTGCAACATATTTGTTAGTTTGATTGTGAGTTTCTATAGCTTCCAGATCCCTTGCTAATTCTTACATGGTATCAGAGCAGGAAGCAGCTATTCGAATTGCAGCAGTTGCAGCAGCAACAACAGTTGCAGCATTTCTTTGAACAACTATCTTTCACTTGTGCACCAGAAGCCTCTGAGTTTCCACAGAAAATCCCAGTGCTATTACTTGAATTCATTGGAGAAATCTCGTGAGGTCTAGCCAGGTGTGAAGGACTTAGTCCATGTGCCAAGTGTACTTAAGGTAGTGTTTTGTCGAAGTGTAGCAATCTCCATCAACACATCTCTTATTGTTTTGCAGGTTTATTCACCCATTCAGAATCTTCTTCAACTATTCGACTTTCTTTGTTCAGATGGATCTAAAGCTTACATCTTCCAACTATGTTGAGTGGAAAGCCAAAATGACTCTCTTCATGAGATCAAAGAGCTTCACCTGAATACTCAATGGAACGATGATAGAACCAATCAGTGCAGTTGAAAATTCCAAGTACTTGGATCGGCTTGATGAAGCAATTGGTCTCCTCCTTCTCTCAATTTCTGATGATCTACACCTTCATGTCATCGATCTTACATCTCCGAAAGAGGTGTGGGACAAGCTCAAATCTCATTTTGGGACAAAAGATGATATGGAAGCACACAAATTGGAGAATGAGCTCATATGTTTGAGTCCTAGCAGCTTCGAATCTATCAATGCCTTTCTCACCAAGTTCAAAAGCTTGATATCCCAGTTGAAAAGATATGAGATAGTGAAAGAAGACAAGCAGCTTATTCTTGCCATTCTCTCAAAGTTGGGGGAAAAATTATCAGTCTTTGTCTCTACTTTCCAGTCAGCTAGGTTGTCCATTCCAAGATGGAAGTTTCCCTCATTTTATGATTTTACACAATCTCTTACTCAAGAGGAAGAGAAGTTGATTTCAATGGGAATAATCAAATCCAAATTGGACTCATCCCTTACAGTTGTAGAGAGAGCGAATGACAAAGGAAGGCAAAAGATTTCTGATAAGAGATTGAATGGTACAAAGCCTACAAATAGTTCAAACCATTCAAGAAGATCCTAAAAAAGGACTAAGCATTTTTAGAAAAGAAGATCCAAGTGTCGTTATTTTCATAAAGGGTTTCATCCTGAGAGCTCTTGTATGCAAAAGACAGTGGATATGATGGCTCGATTACTTGAGAAGAACAAACTTTCTGTACTAGCATGTGCAAGAAAGAAAGATCCTGGTACTGAATCTTCTAGATCCAAAGACAAAGAAGAATGGCATGCCCTCATGGCAAGTGCATCAACAGATTCTTCCTTCATTATAGATTCATGAGCAATAAGGCACATGTCTTCTTCCAAAGATCTCTTCTCCAGTTTCGAAAGATCAGTTGGTCCTTCAGTTAGATTAAGCAATGATTCATAAGTCTCCTCTCAAGGGATTGGAAGAATCAATCTTGACTATGGTTACTTTTCTGATGTACTTTATGTTCCTTCTCTTACAACCAACTTGCTTTCAGTATATCAAATGACTCATATTGGAGAGCCCAAAAGAGTGATCTTCTCTCCAAATGAGGTAGAGATACAAAACATGGTTTCAGGGGAAATCACTGCAAAAGGAGTTGCAAATCATACTTCAAAACTCTATGAGTTCTCCCACTTCTTACCGCTCTCCATACTCATGCAAATGAAGAAAGAAGATTAAGGCATGAGATATTTGGACATCTCAAATACAAGTATTTATAGGACCTGCAAGCTCAAAACATTGTTGAAGGTCTTCCAAATGATGAGTTTTCTCATGGGAACTGCCAAGATTGCCCAAAGGGGAAAATTACACAAAATAAGATGAAGAAGAAGAAGGCTTTTGAAAAAGTGTGTATGCTAGATCCAGATCCACAAGAACCTGGAGATCTAGCAACTAAAGATTCATCTTCTATTGCTACAAGGGCCTCCACAACTCCTGTATCCACCAATATGACACTCTCTCCCTCGGATCCTTTTCTAGATGAGAGATGTTTTCTTATGATAGGATCTGATCCAAAGACATACTTTGAATCCTTTCAAGATCCAAGATGGGTAGCTGCTATGGAAGAAGAGTATCAGTCTCTTCAAAGAAATAAGACTTGGGATCTTGTTTCTCTCCCACCTGGAAGGAAACTTGTTAAGTGCAAATGGATCTACAGAACAAAGATGGATTCAGATGGAGCCTCCCACAAGTACAAGGCTAGATTGGTTGCAAGAGGGTTTTCCCAAGTTCACGGGGTTGACTATTCTGAGACATTCGCTCCTGTTGCTAAGATGGATTCCATTCATCTTGTTCTTGCTCTAGCTGCATCCAAACACTAGGAAGTGCATCATATGGATGTCAAGAGTGCCTTTCTTCATTGAGATCTAGAGGAGGAGATCTACATGAAGCAACCTGACGGTTATATTGATAATTCTTCACTTGTTTGTAGATTGAAGAATTCCTTGCACGGTCTTAAGCAAGCCCCCCGAGCTTGGTATGCCAAGATGGATTACTTCTTACTTTCAAAAGACTTTCAGAGGTGCAAATAAGATTCGAATGTCTACATGAGACATGATGGTAACTCCTTACTTCTCATTATCCTTTATGTTGATGATTTGTTGATTACAGGGAGCATTTCTTCATGTATTAGATCTATCAAATCTGCCTTGCACAGATCCTTCTCCATGTCAGATCTAGGATTGTTGAAGCAATTTCTTGGTCTTGAAGTCACTCAGAGTGATTCAGGAATCAAAGTTGCTCAATCCAAATATGCTTCAGATTTGCTTGATAAGTTTCAAATGAGCGAATACAAACCAGTTGCATTCCCTTTTATTTCAAGGATCAACCTTGAGGATGGATCTTCTACACCTCTGGTAGATTGTTCTTTGTATCGACAGTTGATTGGTAGCCTTTTATTTCCTACTCATACTTAGCCTGATCTGTCCTATGCTGTTAGTGTTGTCTCCAGATACATACATGAACCTCATGAGCTTCACTAGAAGGAAGCAAAGAGGATTTTGCACTATGTAGAAGGTACCAAGACTCATGGTCTTCACTACTCAGCTGGGTGTTCTTTGGACCTAGTTGGATATATTGATTCTAATTGGGATGGAGATAGCTCAGATCAGAAGTCTACATCTGGATTTGTTTTCATGATTGGATCTGGACCTATATGTTGGTCAAGCAAAAAGCAGACTGCTTTGGCTCTTTCATCAGCAAAGGCAGATTACGGAGGTGCAGTAAATGCAACCACACATTGTATTTGGCTGAGAGGAATCTTGTCAGAGTTTGTGATTCTAATCAGTACTCCACCTGTCATCTATTGTGACAATCAGAGTGCCACCAGGATCTCCACATATCCGGTTCTGAGGCAGAGAACCAAACACATTGAGATACACATGCATTACATCATAGGATTGGTGCATGATAAGACCATTTCATTGCTCTACCTTTCGATGGAAGAACAGATTGCAAATATCTTCACCAAGGCCTTCATGGTGAAGAGATTCACTTACCTTAGATCACTTCTTGGCATAAGAGATGATATGCTGCATTAGCTTTTCTATTTCAGATTGATTGTACGGGGTGACCTTTGGTCCTAGTCACCAGGTCCCTATTGTTTCTGCTTCAGTTATTTTCTCATAGTATAGCTTGCAGGGGGGTGTTGGAATATTCTCCCCATCATTTTTCAGTTTTGCATGCATGCATGCATTCTGCATGCATCTAGTCATATGCATGCATGCATTCTGCATGCATCCAATCATATGCATGCATCCAATCATCATCACGGTGGACCTCCAAGCTCCTACAGCTTGCTTCTAGCTCTCCACAGCCTATCCATAGCCCCCATGGGGCCTCCCACCCACCAAAGGTTCCCTTCTCCAGTCTTTTGCATGGCAAGTGCGCCTTTTTCACCTACCACAGCCAGTTAGGCGCCTTCTCACCTACCATTCAATTATCACTCAGTTCTTCCTTGATTTAAGGCTAGATTGACTCTCCCACTGACTGTTTCACTCCGATGGACCTCCAGTGAGACTAGTATGCCCATTCTGACTCCAGTTAGATCCCCATGTGCCCTCCACTGAGCCTCCTTCATTCAGTTAGTGTCTACCTCACTTAGTTAGACTCAGTTAAACCACATTTGACTGACTGTTACCATTGATGACTGATACATTGACTGGATGATGACTCCACTATCATCCAAGCCACACTCTGAGTTAGGAATTCGAATGCCCTACTTGGCCTATTTGAGTCCTATATGGTGTCATCTTCATGGATATTGTATTCATTCACTTACATTATTATTCATTGTATAATACTAATATATTGTTCTATTCTACTGTGTTTATGAGTGATCATTGAGTGTCTCCTTCTCTTCTTCTTGCAACATATTTGTTAGTTTGATTGTGAGTTTCTACAGCTGCCATCATTAGAGAGATTTTGAGGTCAAAAAATGGCCTCCTAGGAGATGTACTACACAAATATGAGATATATTAAAATATTATGAATTGGGGGTTTTATGGGGCAGGTATATATGACAAGTCACCCCCAACACTATTTTCTATGCACAATATAAATAACCATGGTTGAGTTGTTTTTCAAAATTCACTAGAAATAAAATTAATAAAATAAGTCTACATTGATGTGACTAAGATTCATTGTAAATTCTCAAAAATTTATTGTCCTTTAGCATTTATTTGTCATGAACTTGCAAATGAAATTAAATAATAAAAAATATTTTTAAGAGCTATTTTTTAAATTTTATGTTGACTTTTTATATTTAGTACTTTTCTCATGAATTTAATATAATGTAATTTAATTGAGAATTTATTTACATGTAAAATGTTAATAATATTATTATAATCCACATTGCATTATTATTATTATTTATTAAATCTATTATTATTCTTTATTAGTTTGACATTATGTTATTAAATAGAATGGAGTGAATATATAATTTAAAATTAAAAACATAAAAATGATAATATACTATTTTATAAAAAAATGTGAAATGACTTTCTTTATGAATTAAGAGTACTTCACTTGAAAATGACAATAATATTATTTTATGAGAAAGTGTGAAAAGACATTCATTATGAGTACTTTACTTGAAAATGACAATAATATTATTTTATGAAAAAACTATCATTATGAGTACTTTACTTTATGACTTAAAAGTGCTTACACCACTACCTTGGTTAACTATGTGTTTTCATTCACCATAAAAAATTTGACAAATAAGCATTCTTAACTCATGCAATGCCACCTCACTAAGGGGGATGATGTCATCTACTAGAATGTGATTGGTTGTTTTTTATAGTACATTTTCTTTGTTTTGAGGCCATTTTTTGACCTCAAAATTTTTCTAATGATCCCTTGCAGATTCTTACAAGTGGAAGAAATTGAAGGTAAGCCAAGTACCATGTTAGACATCATTTGCATTTTATCATAATTCAAGTGACCTAATATTTCATGTCGTAATTTACTTTGTTCATTAGCATGAACAACATAGGAAAAAAAGGTTGGATTTTGTTTGAACTAAAAGCAATAAATTTATATAATCCAACATTATGATCAACAAGACCGTAAGAAACTATTTTGAAGTTATGTTTGATATCTTTTAACACATACTTATTCGACCAAGCTTCAAATTTATAACCTTTCCAACATGCACAAAAAGTCGATGGTAACTCTTTGAACATGAAACACATATTCCAAAGTACCATTAGGAACATTAACACTACGAGATCCTAAAACTAAAATATGATTACCATCACTAATAGATACTTTCTATGTTGTGTTCTTTTTAGTATCATAAGAATTAAATAAAGAAGTTGTACCAGACATATAGTTAGATGCACCATAATCCATAATCCATTCCTCATTAAAAGACAACTTACTAGTATGAACATAATAGTCACAGAGGGCTACTTGTTGTTCATTGGAAGACTACTTCTTTGCTTTCGCAAGGTCATGTCTCCATTTAAAGCAAATCTTTTTCGGGTGGTTGTTTTTTCCACAATGTTTACAAGGATTGCCAACTTCCTTTTTATTAGACACCATGTTAGAAGTATCATCATTAGAATAAGTTGATCCTTGATTATGTGGTGTACAATTTTTATTAAAACTTCTATTAGGATTCTTTTTACTATGTTCCATAAGAGGTTTACTATTAGACAATTGATCAAAAGCAATTAATCTATCTTTCTCATTTATTAAACCTGTACAAAAATATTCAAAGTTGGTTTCATAGTTCCTTTAGACATTTCAATGGTTCTATTCCTAGTTTGGATGAATATATCGAACATGAAGGTAAGTTTTGTTCTACAATAATAATAAAAGCATTATCTTTCTTCTTGTAATCTTTACCACAATAATTTAACTTTTCATTATAGGTTTTAATTTCAGCAAGAAATGACTGTATTCTATCAAAATATTTAGGGTCTAACTTATGAATTTGATTTTCAAGATAGTAACCAGACACATCATCACTTTTATCAAATAAAGAAGCTAGGATTTTTCATACCTCAATGGGGCTATCCTCAACCTCAATATGTACCTGTAGATTATTTGAAACAGTTTTTCCAATGAGTCCTCTTGCTTGATCACATTGATCTTTCCATATTGCCAAGTCTTTTGCATAAGTTGGTTTCGTTTGATCACTTTTAACTAATCTCCCTAAGTTCTTACTCCTAAAACACCAATCATCTTTCTCTACCAAGATAGATAGTTAGATCCAACTAATGTAGGAATATAAAAAACATCTGAAGTCACGGTGTGACAAAAGAATGAAACCCCAAAGGAAAAAATTAACTTGTTGCAAAAAAAAAGTGATTAAAAAACTAGAAATTTCTCACTAGTACTAAAGCCTAACAACAACTAATAGGCGGATATGTAGCCCTACAATAGAAAATCGAGAGTAGAGAATTACATTTAGCGAAAAAAAAGTGTCAAAAAGGGTATTTTCACTCTCTATACATAGAAGGCACGAATGATTCATGCTTTTGCTTGCGATAGAGAGAAAATTCATGCTTCTGTAGACCAAAAAAAGCGAATTTGCTCCAACAGCCTAAAACCTGTCAAAAATTCAGAAAAGTGCGAATCGGTTGTCACCCCGTATGGAAACCTACATCAAAACAAAACCAACACAAAAAAATAGATCTATTGAAAAATAAATAGATCCTTGATACAAAGTTAGTATACAAATGATTTAACCTAGGTCTATAGAAAAAATCAAGAGAAACTTGAAAAATTTCTAATACTTTTTGAAAAATAATGGTGAGGGTTAGGGTTTGAAATTTGTTTTCTCAAACATGAAGCAAAATGTCCAGATCTAAGAAAATACCACAAGGGTTTGATAGTTCAGATGACAAATATACAGAACATGAAGGACCCAACAAAAAATATGAAGAAAATGTTGCTAGTAAACAAAATTCAAAAAATTATTGAAGAAGGTTGAGTATAGTAACTAGCGCTGATACCCCCCTCAAATGGGGTGCCTTCAGATCAATTCTGACGCATTAATGGTGAATGGATGTCACAGGAGTTGGCGATAGTGTACACGTAGGGTGGGAATTTACCAAGCCCCCCCCCTGAGAGCTAGCATGCTCGATGTCACATGGTGCATTCAATTTGTAGTTATGGATGTGGGGAGGAATGATGGGATAGTAGTCTCATCACCTAGTAATAGAGACAGATTATTTAGCAGGTAGCTAATCCCAAAGGGTCCATATTTTGGCATTGATACCTATCTAATGAGCACTAGTGTATAGATTGAGAAGGTGTGCGAGGGTGGTGGAGCTAGTGTGACGATGGTGAGGGAATGCCCATGGAACACCACTGTGCTCCCAGCCGAAGAGATGGTTCTCGTTCCACTCGCATGGGAGAGGAAAGAGAAGTGATCCTTGTACCGGGGGTTTACACCCCTGCTCGTGCAAAAGGGCTGTAATACCCCAATTTTGACCCTTATGAAATATTGGCTTCTAATATAAATATTGTATACATGTATTGTATGTTTCCCTAGCGTGGAGCTCAAGGCCAAGGCCCTACCAGTGTATGTTCGGATTTTATTTAAAACAAGCAAGTATTTGATATTTGATACCCATGTGCTATTAAGCCATGGAATATTGTAAATTGATGTAAATGTTAATATTTCAATAAAATACCAAAACTGGTTATGGAAGCGACGAATGAGAAGGGGCCATGTGTATCCACTAGGGGGTGGTGAGGGGGCTGTGGGGATGAACCATAGGCTTCCAAATGTCATTGTGAGAACCCATTTGACTTTTCTTGATGACATTTATTTCTGTTGTAAGAAAGTTGTTGAAGATTTCAGTCCATGGCTTCAATGGAGCATGGGCAGCCCATAAATTCGTATTTGCAGGTATGGGCTATGTTTTCTTCTACCACAAGCCACTCTACCTCATGGGAGTTGCTTCTTCCTCATTCCCAATCCATTGTGGAAGGGACCAGCATCATTTTTCATCCAAAAATGAATTGCCAGCAGAGAGAAAAACTAGAAATCGCAACTTTGCAAGAACCCACGTTTTGAAGTGCCAAAAACGCCCAGATTTGGTATTGGACAGCGAAATCCAATGGGGGATCCATAGATATGAACCTTGGGGAAAATTTGAGAGTATTAGATACCCCAAAATCCATTGGAAAACCTAGTTTTTATAGCCCACGAAACCAATGACGGGATTGAGTTATTTGATGAACAAAATTGTGAGAAATCCAATTGTGAATGACTGAGCAGAGGTTGGGTTTGCTTGATAAACGCAGTGAAGGCTAGAATCTCAAGAATTAGCAGGTCGACCTTTCTATACCCATCCTGAAGAGTACTAGAGGGAAGGGACGCCTGAGGGACTGTGTAGCAGAGAAGGGGACCTTCCTTGTGTTGGGTGTGGTAGGTAATGTGGGTGCCTTGACTGTTGAATTCATTTGAGATGCCTATAGCTCCGTGGTTGAGCCCACTGGCTTAGCATTTCCCTCATTTTTTTGTTGCATGCTTGATAAACCCAACTGTGTGTTGGCTTAGCATAGTTGTTAAGTGAAATCATGGCTGTGAGTGAGCCCAGGGAGTTCCTCCTTAGTGGATACACAACCCAGCTTGGGGGTGATCTCTCAGCTGAAAGAATACAAGTTGGACAGAGATCTATGGTTGGGTGGAACGTTGCTCTCACATAGCCAGTTGTTTGTACAGCTTCACCTTCACGATAAGTGTTCTTTGTGATTTACATTATATGCATTATGTGTTTTGCAGTGTGTGAATTCTGAATGTTAATTTCCCATGTTAATGAAATGAAATGATTGTCTTAATGAAATCGACATGAAGTCTGTGCATAGCCTGGGAATGGAATTGAAATCCGTCGGTGTTGAATCATCTTATTCCTATGTTAGATATGAGGATCCATTATTGTCTGTGTGCTTGCTAGTATGTTTATTTTCGCTGTGTTTATTTGAAGTATGAGTCTGCACACAAGAAGATTTTAATTGTTATGAATTAATGAGTATTGTTGGGGCTGAGAGTGTCAATAAGCCTGGTAAGTCAGTCATGTTTCCTTCCTTGCATCGGAATGATGGAAGGGGACGCTGTAGAGTGGTATCAGAGCCCAGCTTGCAGCACTGGGGCTGGTTGGGCCAAATTCTGAGTTACAAGCAAGTAACATAATGGTTTTAACGCAGTATTGGTGAAGATGGGGCAAAATTTTTGATTGAAAAAATGATAGGTTTATAGTTCTTAGGTGTGGGGGAGGATCAAACCATTGCATAGATCTCTCCAACAGCTTTCCAATGGTACCAGAATTTCCTCATTTGGCCAAGGGACGAGGGAGTTATGAACCCAGGAAGTTACAGGAAACGTAGGTGTTTTTCGCAGTTTCGAGCTGTCGGGTTTCGGGTTCGGGAACGTGAATTTTCAAAATTTGCGTTTGGATTTCCGAAATTCCGAACCCGCAATTTTCGGCTTTCGAGTTGTCGGGTTTCGGGTTTCGAGAATGCGAATTTTCAAAATTTGCGTTTAGATTTCTGAAATTCTGAACCCGCAATTTTCGGCTTTCGAGCTGTCCGGTTTCGGGTTTCAGGAACGTAAATTTTCAAAATTTGCGTTTGGATTTCTGAAATTCTGAACCCGCAATTTTCGGCTTTCAGGATGTCGGGTTTCGGGTTTCGGAAACGCAAATTTTCAAAATTTGCGTTTGGATTTCCGAAATTCCGAACCCACAATTTTCGGCTTTCGGGCTGTCGAGTTTCGGGTTTCGGGAATGCGAATTTTCAAAATTTCCATTTGGATTTCCGAAATTCCGAACCTGCAATTTTTCGGCTTTTGGGATGTCGGGTTTCAGGTTTTGGGAACGCGAATTTTCAAAATTTGCATTTGAATTTTTGGTGCAAAAATTGGAATTTTGGAAAAATGTGAAAAGTGGAAAGTTGTCAAACCCACAATTTTATAGAAGATTAATGGTGCATGGAAACAAAGATCCATGCATTGCTAAGTGTTCCTTGTTATATGGACTAACTTCGCCCAGTATAAAAATTTTCATGATTCCTCATAGATTTTCTTCCATAGGTGGCTGAAGTTGGCATTCCGGACCAATATACAACTGTGTAAAAATGTGCCGAATTATTGGTAAAAGTTGTCATTTTTGAAGTGATGTAGTTTCCACACCTAATGTCAGAATGGAACAAGTGGACAGGCATTGGAAAGCTTATCCAATAGGGAATAATGGTGCATAGGAAGAATTTGAATGGGGACATCAGACATTATAGATAATTAGAGCAGAAAAGTGCCAGTGACTGTTTGTCAGATTGTTGACAATATGGGCAATTTCCAGAATTGCACGAATGGGCAAAGAAATGAATGCATAACAGCTATGCGAATTATTCCATGAGTTGATTATGTAAAATATTGATTTTTATATATTTCTAGATGCATTATTATGATGTCTAACAAATATTTTCATAATGCACAGTGCTTGCAACTCATACAATTAATAATTGTAGCAGAGGTAGCATATAGGAACAATGGTGACCATAAATGATGCTCAAGACCCTTATGAGCATGAAGAAGATGTCCTAGGATAAAATGTGCATGAAGAGAATGCTGAGACTGAATCCAATGGGAGAAGGGAGTAGGTGATTCCTCAGAACTTGGTTAAAACCATGGTGAGCTTCCATGAAAGATTGATGAAGGTTCAAGAAGAACAACACCAACTCTATGCTGCTATCTTGCAAAGTCTCACTGATATGCAACAGAGGATAAACCTTGGTTCCAACCTGAGCAATGTGGGTGAAGAAGGAAGAGATGTAGAGAGTCGCTCTAGAGGTCATTCAAAGAAGAGGACTCTAAGCCCAAGGAAGAGTTCAGTGAGTAGAAAGCATAGAGCACCTTCCTCTAGATCTTCTTCTAGCAAGTCGTGTGACTCTAGAGGTTCTCAAAGAAGTCCAAGGCATGTGCCTAGGAGATTTAATGGACGAAAGAAGTCCAAGGGAATTCCACAAGAAGAATTCAGGAAGGAAAGGCCTCCCACCTTTGATGGAGAAGAAAAGACTGGACAACAGGTAGAGGCATGACTTCTTGGAATGAAGAAATATTTCAGAATTCAAGACTACTCAGGAGATGATAAAGCCAGAATTGCCATTTACAATCTAAATGGCAGAGCTTCAATTTGGTGGGACAACCTCTTGCAAGTGAAAGGAATCAGTGAGAGGAAGATCAGTTGGGAGAGATTCAAGAAGTACTTCAAGGAGAAATACCTTTCTGCTAGGTATTATGACAGTAAGAGAAAAGAGTTCAATGAACTCAGATTGGGGCAAAACTCTATGGAAGAGCATGTCCACAAGTTTTTGGAATTACTGAGGTATGTTGACTATATCAAAGATGAGAGAGTAAAACTCCAATGCTTTCTTGGGATTCTACCTCAGAGTTTCAGAAATAGGATTGAATTTGTTAATCCACCAAGTCTTGATGAGGCCATTAGGATGGCAATGCATTGCTATGAGAAGAATAAAGGAAAAATAGAGGTTAACCAAGCATGGAAAGGAAATCCAAGAGGGAGGTTTGATTAAAAGAAGAGTGGCTTCAAGCTACCATTCAGAGGCCATCCTAGAACCTTTCCATAGGGGCAACAAGCAAGGAGTGGATTCAAACCAGCAGTAGCAGCAGACAAAGCATTAAAGGGACTGCTTCAGTGTTGGGGATGTAGAGAGAACCACATGCTGAAGGATTATCCACATTGGAAGGATAATCCCCGAAGGTTGAACAGCTTAAAGGGAGCATCTACAGTGGAGGACATGGCAAGGGCAACGCCTCAAATTTATGCAGCATTGGATAATCATCAAGCATACCATCAATCATCAGTGGTGGAAGTTGAAGGTAAGGTTGCTAAGCAATCTATTTCTGTTTTGATTGATCCAAGATCTACTCATAGTTATGTTTCTCCAAAAGTGGTTGAAGGTTGTTCTCTTAGAAAAGTGAAGCACAAGAAATCTTGGCTAGTTCAATTAGCCACAGGGTCCAAGGGAAAGGTTAGTGAAGTGGTGGTGGAGTGTCCCATAGAATTGAATGGACTCCACACACATGCATATTTAAATGTTCTACCTTTAGGATCTTATGATGCCTTGATTGGCATGGATTGGTTAAGAAAACATATAGCCAAATTGGACTGTTATGAGAAATCACTTGAGTGCATTGATGAAGAGGGAAGGCCAAGATTGGTAAGAGGAGTTCCCAAGCAAGTTTCGGTAAGGCAGATTTTAGCCCTACAGTTGAAAAAGTTTTATAAGAAAGGTTGTAAATTGTATGGAGTCCATATGTCAGATTCATCAGAGGACAAGGGTCCAAGGATAGAAGATTTCTCATTATTGCAAGAATTCCAAGATGTATTTCTGGATGAAGTGCCGGGACTACCCCCAAAGAGAGATATTGATTTTACCATCGATCTTGTTCCAGGGGCAGTGCCAAATTCCAAAGCTCCTTATAGAATGAGCATGCCAGAATTGGTAGAGTTGAAGATGCAGCTACAAGAATTAATGGACAAGAGGTATATCAAGCCTAGTGTGTCTCCTTGGGGAGCACAGGTGTTATTTGCTAAGAATAAAGACGGGACTTTAAGACTGTTTATTGATTACAAGTAGCTAAATAAAGTGACAGTCAAGAACAATTATCCATTGCCAAGAATTGATGACTTGTTTGATCAAATGAAGGAAGCTAGGGTGTTTTCAAAGATTGACTTGAGGTCTGGCTACCATCAAGTGAGGATTAAAGAAGAAGACATTCATAAGACGGCTTTTAGAACTAGATATGGTCATTACGAGTTCACCGTGGTGCCATTTGGTCTTACCAATGCACCTGCTACATTCATGTGTCTCATGAATAGTGTATTCAACAAATATTTGGATAAGTTTGTGATTGTGTTTTTGGATGACATTCTTGTCTATTCAAGGAATGAAGAAGAAAATGAGGAATATCTAAGAATGGTGTTGCAAGTCCTTAGAGAACATCAGTTGTATGCCAAGTTAAGCAAGCGTGAGTTTTACCAAAAGAGGGTGCAATATTTGGGTCATGTCATTTATGAAGAAGGTATTGCAGTGGATCCAGAAAAGATTAATGTCATCATCGATTGGTCTACTCCAAAGAATGTTTCAGATGTTAGATCTTTTATGGGTATTGCTGGTTACTACAGAAGGTTTATTGAAGGCTTCTCTAGGATAGCTCATCCGATCACTTCATTGCAAAGAAAGAACATCAAGTTTGTATGGTCTGAAAAATGTGAGAAAAGTTTTCAGAAGTTAAAGGAGTTACTTACCAGCGCTCTTGTTTTGAAGATAGCAGATCTAAAGAAAGATTCCATGGTGTGCACATATGCTTGCATTGAAGGGCTAGGTGGAGTGCTCATGCAAGAAGGAGTTGTGATTTTCTATGAGTCAAGGAAGTTTAAAGAACATGAAAATAATTATGACACACATGATTTAGAATTAACAGCCATAGTACATGCTCTCAAGATGTTGAGACATTATTTGATGGGAAGAAGATTCAAGCTTAGAACAGACCACATGAGTTTGAAGTATTTGTTTGATCATCCAAACTTGAATGCTAGGAAAACTAGGTGGATGGAGTTTCTTTGTGAATTTGATTTTGAAATTAAGCATATAAAAGGGAAGGAGAATAAGGTTGCAGATACTCTTAGCAGAAAATTTCATGTTGCAGCAGTAAGTGTGTGCAAATTAGATTCGAAGACAAGAGTTCTGGAGACCCAGAACAATGATGAAACTTTCCTTCAAATTAAAGGGAAGTTGCAGTAGGGTAATGTGGATGAAAAGTGTGCGGGATATCAGCTTTGTGAAGACAATATCCTCATCTATAAAGATAGGTTGTACATTCCAAATAATGTAGATTTGAAGAAGCTAGTGATAGATGAAATACATCAAATGCCATACTCTGGACATCCAAGATATCAAAAGACTATAACAGTAGCAAGAAAGCAATACTTTTGGCATGGTATGAAGAAGGACATAGCTGAGTACATTGCTAGATGTCAAAAGTGCCAGCAAGTCAAGGTAGAGCACCAACATCTAGCAGGATTGTTGCAACCCTTACCCATTCCGGAATGGAAGTGGGAAGTGATCTCTATGGATTTTATAATAGGTCTTCCCATGACAGTGAAGAAGCATGATTCAATCATGGTTGTGGTGGACAAGCTATCAAAGGTAGCTCACTTTATTCTAATCAAATCCACTCACAAGGCTAATGACATTGCAAACATCTTCATGAGAGAGATATTCAAGTTGCATGGATTACCTAAGGCAATAATTTCTGATCGTGATACAAAGTTCACTTCCAATTTTTGGAAGGGATTATTTCAGGAATTGGGAACTAAATTGAATTTCAGTACAGCATATCATCCTTAAACAGATGGCCAAAATAAGAGGGTGAATCGGGTTCTTGAAGACATGCTGAGAATGTATGTGATGGATAAACCATCCAAGTGGGAAGATTACCTACACTTGGTATAATTTGCATACAATAATGGACATCATGCATCCTTGGGAATGAGCCCATTTGAAGCATTGTATGACAAAGGATGCAGGACTCCAGTGAATTGGGACAACCCGATGAAAAGGGTAGTACTTGGACCAGAGATGATCAAGGAAATGGAATAGGAAGTTGCTAAGATTAGGTAGAATTTAAAGGCAGCTCAAGATAGGCAAAAGAGTTATGCAGATTTGAAAAGAGTGCATAAGGAATTTCAGATTGGGGATCATGTTTATTTAAGAGTGAAACCGAGGAAGAGTTCTTTCAAGTTGGGGAGTTATGCCAAGTTGTCACCAAAATATTGTGGGCCATTTGAAGTCCTTGATAGGATAGGGTTAGTTGCATATAGAATTGCATTGCCTGCTAACATAAGAGCTCATAATTTTTTCCATGTATCTTTGCTTAAGAAGTATGTACATGATCCTAATCATATGATTGATTGGAATGTGATACAGGTGGAGCCCGAGGGAGAGTTCCAATTAGAACCTATGCACATTCTCGACAAGAAGGTCACTTTGCTCCGGAACAGAGCCATCGGGCAGGTAAAAGTCCAATGGGAGCACCTTAGCCCCGATGAGGCTACATGGGAGCTGGAGGATGCCATGAGAGAGGCATTCCCATTTTTGATCAGTTTTGAGAACATCGAGGATGGTGTTGTTCTAAGGGGGAGGGGAATGTAATACCCCAATTTTGACCCTTATGAAATATTGGCTTCTAATTTAAATATTGTATACATGCGTTGTATGTTTCCCTAGCGTGGAGCTCAAGGCCAAGGCCCCGCTAGTGTATATTCGGATTTTATTTAAAACAAACAAGTATTTGATATTTGATACCCATGTGCTATTAAGCCATGGAATATTGTAAATTGATGTAAATGTTAATATTTCAATAAAATACCAAAACTGGCTATGGAAGCAACGAATGAGAAGGGGCCATGTGTATCCACTAGGGGGTGGTGGGGGGGCTGTGGGGATAAACCATAGGCTACTAAATGTCATTATAAGAACCCATTTTACGTTCCTTGATGACATTTATTTCTGTTGTAAGAAAGTTGTTGAAGATTTCAGTCCATGGCTTCAATGGAGCATGGGCAGCCCAGAAATTCATATTTGCAGGTATGGGCTCTGTTTTCTTGTACCACAAGCCACTCTACCTCATGGGAGTTGCTTTTTCCTCATTCCCAATCCATTGTGGAATGGACCAACATCATTTTTCATCCAAAAACGAATTGCCAGCAGAGAGAAAAACCAGAAATCGCAACTTTGCAAGAACCCACGTTTTGAAGTGCCAAAAACGCCCAGATTTGGTATTGGACAATGAAATCCAATGGGGGATCCATAGATATGAACCTTGGGGTGAATTTGAGAGTATTAGATACCCCAAAATCCATTGGAAAACCCAACTTTTATAGCCCAGAAAACCAGTGACGGGATTGAGTTATTTGATGAATAGAATTGTGAGAAATCCAATTGTGAATGACTGATCAAGGTTGGGTTTGCTTGATAAACCCAGTGAATGATAGAATCTCAAGAATTAGCAGCTGGACCTTTCTATACCCATCCTGAAGAGCACTGGAGGGAAGGGACACCTGAGGGACTGTGCAACAGAGAAGGGACCTTCCTTGTGTTGGGTGTGGTGGGTAATGTGGGTGCCTTGACTATTGAATTCATTTGAGATGCTTGTAGCTCTGTGGTTGAGCTCACTGGCTTAGCATTGCCCTCCTTTGTCTGTTGTATGCTTGTTAAACCCAACTGTGTGTTGGCTTAGCATAGTTGTTAAGTGAAATCATGGTTGTGAGTGAGCCTAGCTAGTTCCTCCTTAGTGGATACATAACCCAGCTCGAGGGTGATCTCTCAGCCGAAAGAATACAAGCTAGACAGAGATCTATGGTTGGGTGGAACGTTTCTCTCATATAACCAGTTGTTTGTACAGCTTCACCTTCAAGATAAGTGTTCTCTGTGATTTACATTATATGCATTATGTGTTTTGCAGTGTGTGAATTCTGAATCTTAATTGCCCATGTTAATGAAATGAAATGATTGTCTTAATAAAATCGACATGAAGTCTGTGCATAGCCTGGAAATGGAATTGAAATCCGTGGGTGTTGAATCATCTTATGCCTATGTTAGATATGAGGATGCATTGCTGTCTGTGTGCTTGCTAGTATGTTTATTTCTGCTATGTTTATTTGAAGTATGAGTCTGCACACAAGAAGATTTTAATTGTTATGAATTAATGAGTAATGTATGGGGCTGAGAGTGTCAATAAGCCTGGTAAGTCAATCATGTTTCCTTCCTTGCATCAGAGTGATGGAAGGGGACGCTACAAGGGCATCTACTAAGGGCAAGGAACCCTTGGTACTAGGTCAATGTAAAATGGTAAAAACTATCTAAACATGAAAACCATAAACAATCTGAGCTAGAATGTGCATAAGATAAAACATGATTTCAAAACATAGAATAACAAACTTTTAGAGCAAGATAACAAAGAATCTTTTAACCTTTTGTATTAATGGGAAAGCTAGGGCATGCAAAGAATTTACTTTGAAGAACGAGGTTGTTGAAGCTCTGATGGTGGTACAGTGTGCTCCGGAGTTCCTTTGGTTCCGTACTCTCCTCCTCAATGCTTTAGTGGTGGTTAAAGCTTCTATCTTATGGGAGGCCAAAGCTCAAAAGGTGAATGGCTATGGCTTAGACAAAAATTTTGGCAGCATAAGGGTAGAGTAGGTGAGGGATAACGAAATGAGGGGCCTCCACCCCCTTTTATAAATTTAGATTAGGGTTTTAAGGCTTTTTAGGGTTTTTGCCCTCTTTTTTCCCTTTTTGATTTTCTTTTGAGTTTATTCCCAATTATTTTGATTTTTTGGAAAACATGAACTTCTTTTGGGGTTTTGGTATGTTTTTTGAAGGAATTTAAAATATTTTGGTTTCCATTTGAGTTTTCTGGGGTTTTGGAGGCTATATTGATAGGAATTTTGGTCAACAGAGGTATGTGTCTAAATGAATGAGTGAGTGAGAACTTATTTGGTGTTAACAGATTGCCCCCTAATGTGTGAGGGCAGGAGCTCATCGTATGGCCGATAGACATCATAAGTTCTATGATTTTCCCGGGTGACAAGCATTATGATGGAGGAGTGTAGAAACTGGTTGGAACGCGGAACATAAGGTCTATACAGACTGCCAAAAACTAAAAATACATGTCTCACTGAGGAGTATCTCAACATATGGATGAGGCGGGCATACCCATGCTCATGTCAAAATATAATAATGAGGTCCAAAAAAGTGGACCAGAACAATACATGGAAAACTTCTATGTACATCATATTGGTCCAGATGGGACACTAATCAGTGACATACCAATGTTTTGACCATGGGTGGTCTGGAGAACTGGTGTATGGAAATGAAGACATCTGTATTATTTCCAAACGTAGCCCGGATATCCATAGGAACATATAACTGGGTGTTCCGAATTGACTCACCAATGTGCTAGAGTCAGGTGACATCTGGGGTCTTCGACTAATAACTGAAAGGACCAATACCCAACATGAATCTCAATGATGTGATCAAGGTGTTGACTTCAAGCATGTGAGAAACAATCATTTGTAGAGGCACTAAGGATTCCTTTCAAAATGATCCGTAGGCACTCATCACTGATGGTGATGAGTCTAAGGCATAGGGACCTCTGGGTCTATCCTCTAGAATAGATTGGTTGGAGTTGACAGAGGAAAACTAGAAACTACCAAGGCAATGATGTTTCCTTGATAGGAACGCGAGGTGTACCACCGAGAGGTGATAGTACTTAGGATGGAACTGACATACTGTGGGGGTGGGGGACAACTAAGGTCGCAGAGTGGGGGGAAGACTCAGACTTCCTTTGTTCAGAGTATGATGGCAAGGCTGACCTAACATCATATGAAACTGACTTCGTGGGAGGGGATCATAGATGAAGGGACTAGGGACTGTGACTTCAATGTGGGGGGGGGGGGCTTAAAGGGTGACACATCACAGAATATTCTGAACAAAGGCGACCATACTGGGGAAGCTTCCATGATAGTGGGACTAGATATGATATGCTGTGGTGCCGAGAGGCACCGTTGGGTCCTTCTTTGTGTGTTAAGGAGCTCAAAGAAAGGATAGAAGTGTGCTCAAAGATGGTACTGTCGTGTGGATTTGTACAAGCCTAGGACAGTTCATGCTCGTGGTTGCTTTCAATTTTAAGGAGTCTGAAAGTGATAAGAAGATTCTGAAGTGGTGGAATGGTACCATCATGTGGATTTGTACGAGCCCAGGACAGTGAGTGCTCATGGTTGCTTTCAATTTTAGAGAGTCTGAAAGTAGTAAGAAGACTCCAAGGGCGTTCTTTTTCATGTGTTAGTCTCCAAAGCCCGAAAAAGCATAAAATTATGCAATGAAGAACTCTTCTAGCTGATGTGACTGGAGTATTCCTTTTTCGTAATTAGTCTACAATGTCCAGAAAAGGGGTAAACTTATACTAGGTAGACGCCCTTTCAGATACTTTTAGCGAGCTTGAAAGGAAGCAATATTGCTTGACAACATTTTCATTGTTTTAGGAGTCATAAAAGAGTTTAACAGAAACTCCCTAAGTGCGTTTTTCGTAAAGGAATTGATCAGCTTGAAAAATGGGTAAAATTATACCGAACAAAATTAATGGTGAGGCGAGGAGGAAGTGTTCAAGCAAGGGGCGAGTATGGGGATCAACAATCGTGGTAGGAGGAACACTGATGGGGCCTCCTCATGGGTTGGTGAATGGTAGCAAAACAATGCCATAATCGCAGTATGGATGGAGCGGAGGGCTCATGTGTAAGTTGTGATGCACTAATTTGTAAAATCTGACAGCGGACGATGTGGCATGCAAATCGAGGTAGTAAGGTGTGTGGACACAATGTCAAATTTTTTTTGGTGACAGTGAGAAATGATCTCAAGCATTAGCGCCAGCACGAAAAAATTGAATCCGACGATATAAAAAACATAAAAAATGGACGATGACCGATGTGGCATGCAAACCAAGGCAATGAGGGGCATGTGAAAAATACCCAAAAAAGGGGTCGGTGAAAGCGAGAAATTATCTCAACCATTAGCATGAGTGCAGAAAATTGAATCCAACGATATAAAAAACGTAAAAACGGATGACGACTGATGTGGCACACAAACCGAGGCGACGAGGGGCATGTGAAAAATGCCTGAAAAAGGGGTCGGTGAAAGCGAGAAACGATCTCAAGCATTAGCGCGAGCGCGAAAAACTGAATCCGGCGATATAAAGAACGTAAAAAATAGATGACAACCGATGTGGCACACAAACCGAGGCGACGAGGGGCATGTGAAAAATGCTCGAAAAGGGGGTCGGTGAAAGCGAGAAATGATCTTAGCCATTGTCACGAGAGCGGAAAACTGAATCCGGTGGTATAAAGAACATCGAAAACGGACAACCACCGATGTGGCATGCAAACCAAGGTGGTGAGGGGCATGTGAAAAATGCCCGAAAATGGTGTTGGTGAAATTGGGAAGCCGACTTGACCACCGTGAAGTTCTTGATGTGTTGAATCCATTGGTATCAACGGTTTGAGAAACGGACATCGGATGATCTTGTAATGGCAAGACAAAAAATAAGTCCAATGCCTATAAATAGTACGTGGACCCTCATAATAGGTGTCATTTGTGATTGGGGAGTTTGACAGGAGATTAGAGGAGCCCATAGGTGAAAACTGAGATTACGATAGATTCGACCGGTGGATTTGCATTCCGGAAGTTGTAGGTAAGTGCTCATGGCCTTAGCCTTGTCATTTAAGTGTTTTTGTTGGGGTTTGGGCCTTTGAGTAGGTGTACCGGGCATTAATTGGTGCCAATGTGGCAAAGCATGCGTTCCAGAGGGTTTTGCATGGTCTGGACCGCGGTGGTGGGAGAGGTAGCTGCGCTTGCAGAGCGTGGGTATCCCACCCGAAGGCGCAGTGCAGAGTGCGTTGAAGGCGTCCAGACGCGCGGTTTTCTGCATGGGTATGATCCATTTAGTTGCGGTTTGAAGCGTAGTATTCCCAAGGGAAAATGCGCTTCAGGGCGCAACTAAAGGGGGAGTTGTTGGGATTTGAAGCATGTCTTTCTGAGAGGAAAGCACAGTGCAGAGCGCAATTACGGGCCTTATAAGTGCGCTATGGAATTGCGCGTATCAAGGGGAAAAATGCGCTCCAGAGTGCATCTATGGGGCCAAAATTTGTGTTGGGATCAGGGATGAATTTGGGGGTATGGGAGGTTGATGTGGTTCTAATGGATTTTGTTGTTTTTATTGGCAGGATGCTGATGGTGACTTGGAGAGAGCGGGAGGTCCCGGGTACCATTCAACAGCGCATTCAGACAGACAGGGGAGTTCGGGAGGCCCTAGCTGACTGTGGGATCCTAAAGTTTGCATAGATCCCATTGATGCGTTCAGCACCTCTATTGTTGAACAAGTTGATTGAGTTCTAGGACTCAGATATCGAGGATTTTATGATTCAGGGTGAGTGACTAGATCTGACCCTGTCTGATGTATATTTCTTGACTGGACTGCCTAGGTTGGGCATGATTGCTGATACTCAGTTGAGGAGGCCGGGGAATGTATCGATGGAGACTTTGTTGGAGAAACATTGTCTGCCAGTGGCGGAGGTGAGTGGCTTTGCACTTATGCTTTGTAATTTGGAGAGTCCCACTACACAGGCGATTGCGGCGATGGTGGTACGTATTTTAGGTTTGCATGGCCCTCACTGGATCTTAGGAGGGCAAATGTTGTTAGCAGAGAGCGTCCTTAACAAGACGTATTGTGCTTGGGGGAAGATGTACTTGAAAGCTGTTTGGTGAGAGCTGAGCAAGGTTAGGCATCTCGGGAAGGGGTTCTGTTACCCGTCTTTCTTATGTGCATTTTTCTTTGAGCGGATCCCTACACTGCGGCCTCACAGAGCAGTGTGGGAAGCGCCACCAAAAGAGCTGTGGATGCGGCGAGATGATGACTCGCACGGGTGGAGGGCTAGTGGGCCATTTTTTTCACAGAGGAGCTGTTTAGACAGTGGATACAGATACCGGTATCTAATGAGGACTACCCATACCACCGGATGGACTTTCGTGGGGACCCGGAGCTGCCGAGACCTCCTAGTCAGGCTTGGGGACCATATGGTACATCTATTGTTTGTTTTGTCTATTTTCTGTACACAGTATTATGTTGTAGCTAGTTGGTATTTATTGACGTTTTGATGTTTCTCTTTGCAAATGTGGGACCTCGACTTCCATCGGGGCATCAGTCACGGAGAGGCCATATAGAGGGGGTCGATCCAGTAGGCCATGGACAGGGGCGACATCGGAGTGCCGCAGTTACCTTGGACGTTTTGCGATAGGGGATTGATCGGCTCCTAGAGGGGATTGAGAGCGATGGTTGGCAGCATCTAGATAAGGAGTTGATTGACATATGTTATGATGCTCCACAGGAGTGGAGGCCTATCATGCGGCGTATTGCGATGGCCACATAGAAAGTGAGAGCTTTTGCTCGAGGGGATGTACCCTATCTTGGGGAGGATGATGAGGATGCTGAGGAAGCAGATGATCCTGAGGAGGATGAGCCCAAGGAGGAGGATCCCATGGAGGAGGATCCTGAGTAGGAGCTTCCCAAGGAGGAGCATGGGGAGGATGAGCTAGTGGTGCAGGAAGCCGCGCAGGCGGCGGAGTTAGAGGTGTTGGCAGGCAGTTTGGTAAGGAAGAATTGCAGCATAGCCGATGCTATGACACGTCAAAAGAGGTCGTGGAAGGAATAAGGATATATTATTTTATGTATTTTTTGAGTCGTTTGTACCGCAGAATGTGGGTTTTTGGGTCATTGGACCATATGAGATGTAATTTTGAGCTAAGTATACTACAATAGGAGGGTTTTTGGGTCATTTGGACCATGTCAGTTAGCTTTTGGGTCATTGGTCCAGGATTCAGTTAGGAAGTTGTTAGTAAGTGGACAAGCATTGTAAAGGCGGAATCCTATATATAGACAGAAAGTTGTAGGTCGTAGGAGATCTTCGGGGAAGAGAGCTTTTGATATGCATTTTGTGCATATGTTCTGAAGGTCAAGAGATATTACTAAAGTCTGTGATCTGTAGAGGCATTGTATTGGGTTTTTGTAGCAGTAATATGATGTGATGAAACTATTTCTGTGCAATCCTGATGTGTCTTCTGTCTTTTTGATGGTAATGCAATGTTTCTTTGATGCAATAATTGCTTTACTGTTATAATCTGCTGCAACAATGAATGTTTCGATTAAATGATGCTACGAGTACAATAATGTCGATGTGAATGCATAGATTTATTATTGAATGTTGCAATAATATTAAGTAGTTGATGCCATATACATCCTCCTTCATTTGGCGGAAACATGGTTCCGTCCACTCTCCCTTGATCACCTCGGGTGAAACCTCATCTTCTTTGCAGGTGTTGCTGGGCAGGGCAAAACCTGTCTGGGCCAGTGCTCAAGGAGATCCCGGTGGGTTGGTGTCGACAGTGATGGGAACCCCTATCGACTGGGTCTGAGTCAACAAGAGGGGGGTGATGATGATGAGGATTATTGAGAAAAGTCTTACTAGGCATTTGATAGGGTTGCCCCCAGTGCTCTGAGCATGTGGGATTTTTTGTAGATACAGCTTATGATATTTTTCAAGGATGTTGTTGGGGCTCCTCATTGTGTTTATATGTATATTTGGGTACAGTGGTTACTTATGACATTTTCATGATATATATATATTTATCGGTGCGTGGATGCCTTTTGTGATGATGTTTACTTTTTATCCACGTGGATGCACATATCATGATGTTTGTATTATATGCACGTGGATGCAGTTGTGATGATGCACGTGGATGCAATGGTAGTGATGGTTTCTTTTTGTGATTTTTATAGTTTTTAAATGCCTAAATGATGTTATTATGTACATGTAGGTTATATGGTTATGTGTGTTAATTATTTATGCCCTACATATTGTGATTTGTATGCCAGTCTAGAATATTGTTGGCCATTTGTTCTGCTACACTATTTTGATTTCGTCGGACATGAGTGAATGTAATGGATTCAAACTGTCTGATCATTTGTTTAGTGTGCAGGAAATTTCTAAAAAGGCAGGGATCCCCTACCTGGTAACGGTTGTTGAGTTGGGCGACAAGCAGCTAGGAGTCAAGAAACACATGAAGGTGACATATGCCCATATGGAGGGCAGCGGTCAGTAGACTGGCCACAGCATCATACTCAGCTTGGTTATTTGTAGTAGCACCTATGCACACTCCATCGAGGTGGATTATCTCGTGTGAGGGGGAATATAGGACCCAAGCTGCAGAGGCGAGGTTTGGGGACCAGTGACTTGCGCCATCGACAAAAACGATGTATTATGGTGGGAGGGAAACCATCTGTGATCATGCATGGAAAACAAAATGTAAGGTCTTAGATAAAAAGGTGAAAAAAAAGGAATGAAACTGTACAACAGGGACTAGTGAGTCCCAAGAAGGTGTTATGGGTAGAATCATTTAAGGTACAACCCATTTCGAGGGTTGCGCAGGGGGTTTCCTTCAAAATCGGTGAGGATGTATGCCCCATGTCCTAAACAGGTATGGACAATATATGGTCCTTGCCACATGGATTCAAATTTTCCTTTCCCAGTATTATCCTGTTCTTGGTCATAGACGAGGACAAGGTCTCCTTCCCAAAAATTACGTGGGTGAACATGTTTATCATAGCTTGCTTTTGAGCGGTTCTTACCAGGCTCAATGGTTTGGAGGGCTATCCGGAAATCCTCGTTGGTATGTTCCAAAAGGATTAGGCGTTGTTCAAGGGGAGAGGAATCAGGTAGGAGTTCAATAGCTATGTGGAGGGTGGGAATCTAGCACTTGATGGGGAGGACCGATTCGACTCCATGGACTAAGTGGAAAGGGGTGAAACCCGTGGAAGTCTTAGTGAATGTGCGATAAGCCCAAAGTGCTAGAAATAACATGTGATGCCAGTTGGACTTATGGTGATCTACGGTGTGCTGAAGAATGTTCTTCAAGATTTTGTTGATGGCCTCTACTTGGCCATTCCCTTGAGGCTAATAGGCGAAAGAGTATTGATGCTTGAATTTCAGAAGGATAGACAGCTCCTTCCAGATAGAGTCCTCAAAGTGTTTCCCGTGGTCTAACACAAGTTGTTGTGGGACCCCAAAATGGGAAATGACGTGATTGAAAAAGAAACAAGCTACAGTGTCGGACACTTGCAGTTGAACGTGGGCATGGACTCGGCCCACTTGGTAAAGTAAGCTACAGCTACAATGATATACTTGTGGCCTCCTGTCGAGGTAGGGTGACATTCCATGAAATCAATGGCCCATTTGCAGAAAGGGCCAATAGTGACGACTGGATGGAGGGGAGCAGGTGGTGTCCTCGCCTTGGGGGCGAAGAGTTGGAAGTTACGACAATTCTTAACTGTGGTGATGCAGTTAGTGAAAAGGGAGGGACAAAAATATCTGACGCGGATAACTTTCTGGGTGGTGGCCATCCCGAAAAAGTGTTTGCCATAGGCTCCACTGTGGCAATCATTAAGAACTTGTTCAGTCTCATTGTGGATGAGGCAGCGGCATAGAATGCTATCAATAACACGACGGTATAACACATCCCCTAGGAGAAGGTAACGTGAGGCGTGATGGCATATGCATCAGTGTCCATCATGGTCAAGGTCGGCTCTAAACTTCTGAGTACGAAGGTATATCAAGATATCACCGTACCAAGGGTCATCTGAGGAGATGATAAATATATGGTCGTTAGGGAGATTGGTATGGATGGGAGTTGAACTAGACGATGATGGCAAGTTCGTCATTAATTGCACTAATGCAAGGGCCTTGACGCTCTTGGGTGTTGTAAACGTGAGGTCATACTCTTGGAGAATAATGACTCACTTAGCCACACGGCCTTGTAGGAGGAAACGACTCAAAAGGTAAACCATAGGATTAGAGTCGGCGACCACAGTAGTTGGGATCAGTAATATATAGTGACGAACCTTTTGTACAGAGAAGACGACAGCCAAGGCCAACTTCTCTTCTTGGGGATAACGCAACTGCGGGCCAGATAGGGTCTGACTCACATAGTATATTACATGTTATTTTCGTGCACTATCTTCTTGAACAAGTACCCTAGAGACGGCGTGTTTATATGCCGAAACATACAGGATAAAATCTTTCGATAAATCCGCGGGGGAGATCAATGGGGCGTTAGTTAAGGCTATTTTGAGGGCTAAAAGGGCTTCTTCAACTTGTTCGTCCTAGAAAAATGGAACGCAGGTGTGGAGCAGGTGGAGAAAGCCATGAATCGTCATGGCATATTCAGGCACAAAGCGGCGTAGAAAATTGGCTTTCCCTTGTAGACTTTGCAACTGACGTATAGTGCGGGGGGGAGGAAGGTCGAAGATGGCTTGAGATTTTAAAGGGTCAACGGTTATCCCTTTCTGTGAAACGATGAATCCTAACAACCGGCCTGCAGGAACGCAAAAGATGCACTTGAGGGGATTCAAGTGGACTCGGTATTTGTGACAACGCGGGAAGACTTGTCGGAGGTCATTTAGATTATTAGATCATTCCTTTGATCGAGTTGTAAGGTCATCTAGGTAAACTGGGATGATATGAGTTAGGTCGTGGAAACAGTATGTCATGACACATTAGAAATTGGCGCCTGCGTTCTTTAGACCAAATGGCATGACCCGATAGGAAAAGGTGCCCCATGGCGTAGTGAAAGCAGTTTTGTATTGATCTTCTTTCTGGATGTGTATTTGGTTGTATCCGGAGAAGCCGTCCATGAAGGAGAGGACTTCATGTCCCACACAAGCGTCAACGAGTTGGTCGATGAAGGGTGTGGGGAAGTTTTCTTTGGGACATGCATGATTGAGATCGTGAAAATCCGTACAAACACGGAGAGTGCCATGTTTTTTATTGACAGGTACAGGGTTGGAAACCCAAGTGGTGTAAGCGATGGGATAGATAAATCCGACTTTCTGCAGCTTCTCAATTTCAATTTTGATTGCGAGGAGTTTGGACGGGTGAATGGGTCTTTGCTTCTGGCGGACAGGTGGGACCTCCGACCATGTATCAATGTGGTGTTCAATGATGGTGGGGTCTAGATCGAGCATCTCGGTGTAAGACCAGGAAAAGATGTCACAGAACTCTTGAAAAGGCTTGTTATATTCCCCAATTTCATATTCCGTACAAGAAGCACCTAATGTGATGAGTTCAAGTGTGCCAGGTGTGATGGAAATATCAACCTGTATGGTAGGTGATATATTGGCCATGTTTCCCTCCTCAAAGGCATCAGGGGCAAGGGTCAGGTTCTTAAACCAATTGACCCTCTCAGGGAGAAAGTCTTTTGTTTCGATTGAGAACTGATTGGTTGTGGAAGTGGAAGCCTCCTCAGGAATAAAATAAGATCGATGATGCATGTTATCCAAGGGGTAATCGGGTGCAGTGAGTGTCTCGAGTATCTCCTCATTGCTTTGAAAGTAATGCGTGGCTAAATCAGCTGGGGAGAGGTCGTATGCAGGGGATGACACGCATTTATCTGATGTGGAGATCATGTAGATGGTGTTGATATCTTTCAAGGAGGAAGATTTTGGAGGGTGAATTTCTTCAATGGTCATGATAGATGATTCTAGCTTGGACTAGGACAATTCATGGAGTACCAGTCTATATTCCGGAAGGTCCGAGAAGTGGTGCGAGTAGTGACCATATATTCCACATATAGCATAGGCGTGGTTGGTATGCAGTGCCTTGTTACGCTGGTGGACTGGTGGGTTTAGTACAACCATCGGAATATTAGGGTCGTCGTCCAAAGTCTTCATGTGTTGTTGTAGATTAGGTAATTGTGGGCAGTTGTGGGTGGCGTGGCCAATATCGTTGCACAGGGAGCACTTAGCGAGTGCTCATGGAGGTGGTTGAGGTGCCATTGGTTTTCTTGCTGGTGGGGAAATTTAGGTTTGCGGGCCTCTGCCCCCAGCGTTTCTAGGTGGTGGAGGGGTCAGGTTCATAGTAGATGTGGATGCCGCAGCGGGTGGGCGGTTATGTAGGTTCGCAACACCGAGGGGTGGTCGGTTGGAAGTGCTGATAGGTTGAATGGGTTGGAGGACAACTTGTGGGAGGTTAAGAGTGGCCATAATTGAGGTACTTATAACTCCGGAAGGTGGGAATAAAAACGGGATTGTATGGATCGGTGTTGCTCCAACGTGGCTAGGGACAGTTGGAGGTTGCGATATCAAAGGTGGGTGCAGGTTGGATGCAGTTTGGTTGGATGAAATGGTGCATAAATAAGATATTTCGATTATCCGTAAAGGGGGTGGAATGGATTGGAACATGGAATTCATTGGTGATTCCAAGTAGATCACGGGTCCGACTGTTGAGACAAACAATGTAGGTGCATTCTGAATGGGTTGTTCAATCATGGGAAGGACATTCTTAGGGGCAGCGGGGCCATTAGGATCTTAGTATGTTATTTGATCTATCTTGACCACACGTCCCTCATGGGGAAACATCATGATGTGGAAGACGGATGAAGCGATATATTTTATGGCATACATGTAACTACATCCAATTAAGAGGTTGTAATCAAGCTGGGCATTGATGACCTCTATGTCGATGAGAACTATTTTGCCACCTAATTGAATGGGCACATTAGCAAAAAGACCTTGCGGTTGAGATGAATGGCCATTGTAAGCTCGTAATGCAGAGGTGGATGGATGTAGTGTAGGAGATCCGACTTTCTGCTAGACAAATGTTGACATCACGCAGGTGGAGGCACCTTCATCGATGATGCATCGATGAATTACTAGGTTTCAAATGGATATAGAAACCTGAAAAGCTAATGTCGAAGGCAAACGTGGTTCGGATTGGTCTAAGTCGAATGCTATCATTTGTGAGTCGTTAGGGTCTATCGCACCGATGGCAAAGAACAATAATTTACTTTGTGCAGGATAGTTCTTTAGGAATTCGAAGGAAGACATAGGAGTGGGGGATTGCGCTAGATCTTCTACGATATTATAATTTGAGGCGGCACGAGCGTTAGGATTGTTGTTGATCCGTCGTAGTGGGAAGTGAGGGGATTTAGGGCCTCCGTCTATCGATATAGTAGGTATGCGTAATGGTTGGTCCGTTGGAAGGGCATTGGTGGCTGGGTTAGTAGGGGTGGTTTTGGGGGTGGTGCCGTATTGATTTCGATGCGTTTGGAGATTGACATTAGCTGATGACATCATGACAAGATGGTGGGTACCCGAATCTATCAGTTGGTTTGTTTGTGTAGCATATGTGATCTGCTGTGGTAGTTGTGCGGTTCTTTGAGGGGGAGCTAGTGGTTGGGTATTTACCACTCCTTATGTAGGCAAGGGATTTTGAAGCACCATGGGAGGTGGCGGGGGGTTAGGTTGTGCAGGAGGAGCAGCCTATCCTTGGCGTTGGGTGTGTAGTGGCCGTAGACCCCACATATGGAACAAGGGTGATTTGTTCGTAGAATGGGATTCTTTCCCTTACAAGGTGATTTGTCAGGGTTTTGGTCAGGTGGGGCGGCATTGTTGTTATTTGGGGGCTTTGGTTGTTGACCGCCTGGATCCTGGGGTTGGTTGTTCCTATGGTTACATCCTCTCCCTCTGTTTCGTTGGCCTTGCAGGTTGCGTTGAGCAGACTGATTTTGATGTGGGTGTTGTTGGGCATAAACTTTCCCTTGGGGTTTGGGAGGGTTTTGTGGCTGAGCAGGTGGGGGTGCCTGCTAAGGGTAGTAATCGAGCTATGCTTGAGGTTGAGTTAGTGCTGGTGGGGTCGGCAGTGGGTGATAAACTAGAGGAGCTTGTGGTTGCACAAGTGGGGCTTGCAGAGATAGTAAGCCAACTGAACTTGTGAATGTGCGGGCGGAGACAGATGGTGATTAAAAGTGGACTGTCCCGTAGGAGGATTATAAGGTGGGGGTGCATGGCCATAACATTGCTTGTGGGCATGATGGTCCATGAGTATGAGGAGGTTGAATGACTGGGGCGTATGATGTATTCGCTCCAGAATAGGACGTGGCACGCGAGAGATAGGGGCCACTAGTAGTAGTCATAGTCGTGTACAGTTGGGTACGTGATGCCACATGTTCAATGATGCCGTCAGCGGCATGGGATGCTCCCAGCGCATCGCTCCGGGAGGAGTCGACATGAGGGGCATCGGGTACGATAGAGTATAGGTAGATGGATTGGGTGTCAATAAGATCAAATTGTTGGGCTTTGAGGATGGCTTCTTCCTTGGACTGAGGTTGCTCGGATGCCACATACTTTGCGATGGTTGGTATGAGAGACTTCAGGAACTAGTCTAAGAAAATAGGGTCGTCCAACTTGATCTTACATAAAGTACGTCGTTTACGCCACTCATGGATGTGGTCCGTGATGTGGGTGGTCGTATTTTGTCTACAAGATAAGAGGATCTCTACCCCAGCATCGTAACAAACGGGTAGCTGGAAGAATTGCAGGAAAGTGGAGGCAAGGGATGTAAATGTAAGATGAGTCCCGTGAGGTTGGTCAATATACCACTTAGCTGCTGCTCCAGTAAGGGTTCGTTGTAGTAATCAGAGGCGAATGGAGTTGTCCACGATGGAGTTAGAGGAACACCATAAGTGGAAAGACATGATATGATTTTGGGGGTCTTCTCCTCCCTTTCCCTCGAATTTGGGTATGTTCGAAGGGAGTTTGGTGGGAATAGGAGGCCACGTAGGATCATGTCGTATGGGACCATTAGTCAGTCTATCCAAGTTAGCGAGGTTAAGACTGGCCATGAATGGAAAACTAGTATGAAGATGTGTCGGGGGTGGCAGTGGGAGTGTGTTTGCTGTGGCGGCAATGGTGTGGCCACTACCCCCAATGTGTGGGGCAACGGTATGGGACATAGAGGCAATGGTGGGGCCATTGCACCCGATGTGTGGGACAACGGTATGGGCCATAGTGGCAATGGTGGGGCCACTGCCCCCAATGTGTGGGCCAACGGTATGGGCCATGGCAGCAATGGTGGGGCCGCTGCCCCCAATGTGTGGGGAAATGGTATGGGCCATAGAAGCAATGGTGGGGCCACTGCCCCCAAGTATGTTACTAGTCACTAGTGGATTTGTATTGGTGACCAATCCAGTACCCATAGGAATGGATGTGGTGGCGGGAATGTTAGGCGTAGGGTCTATAGATGAGATGACAGGGATGGATGTTGATGTGGTAGCCGGGTGAGTGGTGAATCCTCCACCAACCATCCCACCAAAAAAGGCGTTGGACGTCATACCACCCAAGGGGCTAGATGGAGCAATGTATATGTTGTATTCCGATTCCGAGTTGGATGTGCTATAAGGAGTGTCCAGATCAGGTGATGAGGCTCTATGTCTATGGTGAGGAGAGGCAAGTAAACTATGTTGTGGGGGTTGGCCCCGTTGGCGACGGGACTGTCTTTGGGACTCAATGATGATGATGAGGGTATTCCGAGTGAGACATGGTGAGTGAAAGGCTCAGAACTCCTACGGCTAAGACGTGGTGATTGAAAGGCTCAGAAATCCTAGTGCAACCATGTGTGCCTAAGGAGAGCGTAAAAAATATGGCACTCAGGCCAACAACAATGCTCAAAACGCTTGTTGTAACAACTGTGCTACAACAAACTGAGTGGCAATAAAAATGGTTAGAATACCAACAGAAAAGGACCCTAAAAAATGAAAAAGGTATACTCGCTAGACTCAGGGGAGGTAAGGGAGCATGCAAATGCCTAACTAAAAGGTACGCTAGCTCAAACCAGACGTATCCTCTACAAGGTGATGAAATCTCAGTCAGAAAATACGAAAAGCAGAACCAAATGGATAAGGATGTCCCCCTACTGGGAGGGACACCGGGTACAAGAATCCTAGAAGAATGGCTACTAAGATACCCTGTTCATGACACATCCAGAAAGGTGAATCTGCAGCTCCAGTCCTATCACCGTGTGGGCCTAAAAGGAACACCACACATGAACAATGAGTAGGTAGCCTTCAGTTACTGAATGGATTGCGATATTCCACTCAGGCCTCCGGAACCAGTCTTGCTACTTCGACCCTCCTAAGGGAGAGGCCTTTCCGACAAATTGGTCGTAATTGTACCAAAAAATACTAAGGGATTTTGGTACCCTAAAGGAAAACCACTATGTCTCAAGTGTAAATGACAGAGGGGTGTTGTTTGGACACCTATCCCCACTGTCCTACCTAACTACAATGTTCTTTTTGTGTTCCCCAAGTGGGGTTAAACATTGGTTGAGTTAAGTAGTTTTTAGGGCTCACTTGAGTTAGGTGACAAAGTGTGTGCACTAATAATATTGGTAGCTAACTAGCAAGTAAAAAAGATGACATTTAAATGCTAGAAAAATGAAAAAAGTGCTGGAAACAGATTGCTTGATTATTTTTTTTAAAAACAACTAAAATAGTGCAAGTTTGGGAATCAGAATGCAGCTATGGGGTCGTTCTGTGCGGTGTACAACGTGCCTTTCGCGCCAATCGGTGCGGTGTGCAGCATGAGTTTCGAGGGTGGGGGGCAGTGCGGGTTTCGCGCGAGCAGTGTGGTGTGCAGGGCAGAAACTGGGATAGTAGATGCGGTATGCAACACGTGTTTTGCGTGGGGAGGTGCAGTGTGCAATGCGCAGGGTGGGGGGAAAGCTGCGCTGTGCAGGCTGGTGGTTGTAGGTTGTAGCGCACGATGTGTTGGGGTGTCTGCGGTCGGGGCCGCAGAGATGGTAGGGTGGCACGCGGTAGGGGCCGTGGAGGTGGCGAGGTGGTGAGTGGCTAGGGCCACGATGGGGACCGGCTAGGCGGCGGTGCCGCTCGTGTGTAGAGTGGGGACTGCAGGAAGGCCTGTACAAACCGGAGTGTGGACCGCACACAGGGAATGGTAAAGTGCAGTTTGAAACTGCGTGAAGGTGTCAAGAGGGTGCGGTGTGCACCGCACATAGTGGACGAGTAGCTACAGTGTGGCTTGTGGTAAGACGCAGAAAAACCATGCTACAGAACGCAACAAAGGGATAAAGAGCCGAGCTCCAAACCGCGTAAAAATGGTGAACAACCGCGGTGTGGACCACAGCTGTGGGAAAAAAAGAAGTGGTTTTCTGCGTGAAAAATGATGCAAACTAGTTGCATCCACACAGAAAAACTCGTAGGCCTGTAACTAAGCAGATAAAACCAAAAAACAGAACTTTTAACAAATAAAAATAAAAACTAAAACTGTCAGAGATAGGTTCAGATAGCGGAGTCGCCAAACTGTAGCGGGGTTTTACACCCTAGCTCGTGCAAAAGGGCACCTACTAAGGGCAAGGAACCCTTAGTGGCAGGTCAATGGAAAATGGTAAAAACTATCTAAACATGAAAACCATAAACAATCTGAGCTAGCATGTGCATAAGATAAAAAAATGATTTCAAAACATAGAATAACAAACTTTTAGAGCAAGATAACAAAGAATCTTTTAACCTTTTGAATTAATGGGCAAGCTAGGGCTTGCAAAGAATTTACTTCGAAGAACGAGGCTGTTGAAGCTCCGACGGTGGTATAGTGTGCTCCGGAGTTCCTTTTGTTCTGTACTCTCCTCCTCAATGCTTCATTGGTGGCTAAAGCTTCTATCTTATCAGAGGCCAAAGCTCAAAAGGTGAATGGCTCTGGCTTAGACACAAATTTTAGCAACATAAGGGTAGAGTACGTGAGGGATAAGGAAATGAGGGGCCTCCACCCCCTTTTATAAATTTAGATTAGGGTTTTAGGGCTTTTTAGGGTTTTTGCCCTCTTTTTTCCTTTTTTTATTTTCTTTTGAGTTTATTCCCAATTATTTTGATTTTTGGGAAAACTTGACCCTCTTTTGGGGTTTTGGTATGTTTTTTGAAGGAATTTAAAATATTTTGGTTCCCATTTGGGTTTTCTGGGGTTTTGGAGGCTATATTGATAGGAATTTTGGTCAACAGAGTTATGTGTCTCAAGGAATGAGCGAGTAAGTACTTTTTTGGTGTTAACAATCCTAGCTCTAAAATTAGAGTCCATTGACACGCTGTTGGATATCAAGAATGAAATACACGACCTGGATGGTGACATACAAACTAGAATGTAAGAGCCGAAGCACAGAGTGCAAGTGATGATTGATTGGTGTGCCAACCTGACAGAGTTGTTCAACCTCCATTCTCCACTCTTGGTGGTGTTCGTGGAGCCGAAAGATGGAAATTTGAGCTTGGTTGTGGCGATGGAGGAGATGCACGTTAAAATCCCGGCTAACCTGGGAACTGGTGGGAAAGACATTAAGGAAGAGGAACCCAAACTAGAGGTGGTCACTATATCAATGGACATCAAGCCAATTGGGCCTCCCTTTGTGGGCATCAAGCACAAGGCTCAGGACCCTTTCCAGGCTAGTGAAGAGCCACCCCTGCAACAACGGTGATTAGATCTTGGCACCTTGGAAAAGCCTCAGTAGCTTCAACACCATATATTTTTGACGGGTTCAACATGACTCTTTCTCTTTGGACTATGTTCGTAGTCTACATTAGTGGTTTTTCTGTTAATGATTTTCAATTTGGAAATTTTTTGGAACATATCAGTCTTTATGTACACCGCCAAATAGCGACATCTAGGAGAATTTTTCTGAATAGTGTTAGTAGTCTCTTTTTGACTCACATAACTGAACAATTTATCTATTGGAGAGGTTCAATACCCAGGTTATCTATACACTTATGTAAATTTTTTGTGAAAATATAATGTAAGAGCTAAATTACAAAAATAACTAGCTTTGATACTATGTTAGAATATTGAGAATATACATAAACATACATTAATACATTTGCTAACATGCAAAGAAAGAGTCTACTAGTCTAGCCTTCTATGTACACTAGCAACAAATAATCAGGTAAGAAATAAGAGACACGAGAACAAGAGAACAATACATCATATATACGTGGTAAAACCTCAAATGGGGAAACATCCACATGAATGTTTGGTCTTCGTTATTCTTCAGAAATATCCAATCTTACATGTGATCTCCTCTCCACATATGCTTCACATATTTACAATATCATTACAATGCATTCCACAAGGTATGCCCAAATGCTCTCCTTCACCTCTATTATATACCAATAGGTATGGAAGAATTACATCCCAAAATACATGTGGGAAAAATTATTTTCCACCTCTTTATATAATGAATGGTAATAGGAGAATATTTCTCTATGATGCATGTGGAATAACTCCTTTTACATAAGATTAGAGTTATTTATGCCTTCCAATGCTAGATAAGACATATTATGATATCATACTAGACATCATTACACATGTGATATTGAAATTACGCATTCCAACAATGGCATGGTGGAGGGAAATTCTAGCAAAGAGGTTGGTCTAGAGCAAGGAATAACCTAACACAAAGGTTGATGACGCTGCATCAACTCTCTAGTAGCTAGGTTTTTCGGGGAAGGGTGGTTGAGAGGGCCTAGATGGTTTTCCAAGATAATTGATGGCCCAAGCAAAGAAAATGTTCCATCCAAGGACATAAAATCCATAACGAACAATTCATTACAGAGTAACAAATGTATGGAACTTAAAATCGATGCTAGTGTTTGGAATGACATGGACCAAATTTTAGCTAAAATGCCCTACTTTTTGGCACTGCCTTCCTTTTTTCGATGAATTTTATATTGTATGTTTTGGATATTTGAAACCCTGATATCATCACACTTATTTGTAAATTTCAGCATTTTTTAAATGCAACCTAGGAGTTTTAGGGGTAAATCAACCTAGATTGAAATTGCAAATCTAGCAATGCAATGCCTTGTTTTGAAAATGCATATCTATGCTTCACTGGATTTCAACAAAGACATAGTGATTTAACATTTAGACAACATCATTTGGAAGGATGCAATCTCATTAGCTTTGGGAATAGTCATGATGCATTAGTATGAATTTTGAGACATAAAATACATAACAACAACTTGAAGCATGTCATTTATCATTGATGTTAGTGTTTGGTTGGATGTAATCACATTAGTTTTGGTGACATGACACTTATCATCATTGATGTTAGTGCAATGTTTAGAATGAAATAATGGAATATAAACGACCCCTTTTTGGCCACATATATCATGATAATACTAGGCAAAAAATTAACTTATAATCATAGTTCCATCATGATCTAAGTTCTATTTATGGTTGAATGATTCCTTTAAAAGTTCTTTTCCCGATTTTAAATTGATCCAATCATAAAAAAATCAATTAGAGCTCCAAATTGATGGAAATTTTGACTATCTATATTACTAGATTCATGGAATTGTCATTTTTATTCAATTAAAAAAAATTAATGAGTAAAATATTTAAAAGAAAAGTTAATGAATTAAATATTTAAGTTTTATTATTATGTTAATAAAATAGTCATGGGGTAGTGGTGCTTCTTATTAACATAATGGTAAATTGGTCGCGATGTGAGTATGCTTGCTACTCATCCTTTTGCCTCTTTATGTATAAACGTAAAAAGTCTCACATCATCAATACTTCATAGTACCTTTTTTACATGTTCCTTAAAAATGCCCTTTACTAAGACAAATCTACTTAACATCCATATGTTTTAGATCTATTTTTATGACATAAATACCTTTTACAAAAATTTCTACCCCACATTAGTTGAAAAAAGTGCTTTATGATAACATATAAGATCTGATATACCATGATCCTTATCCCAATCAAGGTAGCCATAAGAGGGTGTTGTTTCCTACTATCATAATAGTTGATTGGTTGTAGTGTGACTATACTTGTTGCTCGATCTTTCCTCTCCCTCTATGCAAAAAAAACAAAAATAAACTCTCAATGACAATAAAGTACCTCTTCCCTATTATGAAAATTACCATTGTAAATTATCTATACAAAAAATAGAGAGAAGTAGTTTGTGGCAATATACAATCTTCAATATACCATAGTTCTTATGCCAATACAATTTTATAAACATAATGGTCAATTAATTAAAATGTAAATATAATTATTATTCAAAATTTAACAATACTAAAAAATTGTAAAAAATTTAAATATAGTACTCTATAACTAATTTCAAAATGGCTGATATAAATTTTCGATTGGTCCACCAACTTATAAATGGACATTGATTGGATTGGTCCACCAACTTATAAATGGACATTGATTGTGTTATAGAAGGTAAAATGGTTTCCTAAAATCAATTGTGTAACTATTTTGATATAATTAAGGATTTTTATGTTAATATTATTTTAATTATGTCATTACTTTTTTTTTAAATTAATTAAAATTTTATTAATATATAAGAAAATTATATAGACCAACATAGATTCATTTTAAACATGGATTTATCAAGAACCGAGAGGGATCCAATTTCTTGAGGTGTAGTTTTTATTTTTAATCTTAAACTCAAGAAATTTGATTCCTCTCTTGCTTGATAGATCTGGGTTTAAGTTTTAATTTTCAATCTTATAGATGGACATGGCATTTTTTTAATTACTTGTCATAATTTTTTTATGTTATGAGCCGACGTGAATTTTTTTTAATTACTTTTCATAATTTTTTATTTTATGAGACAACATGAATTTATTTAATTATGGTAACGTTACATTACATTACAACATATCCAACATACTAGGATGTAGATCACCTCACTCCTCTCGGTGAATCTAAGGGTTTGGTTGTTTGAAAACAAGCATAATAATATTTATCCCCGTCACAATGTTTATCACTAGTCTTGTTGCATCGTTTACAACTTTAAGGTATATCAAGAGTGGAGATATAAACCTTTCAAAATTAAACATAAACAAAGACCCAGGAGGGTTATTGACAAACCATAATATATAAAATATACTAAAGAAATGAATACATGGAGGTCATTCTTGGAATTTTGCATCCATGTCAGATGGAGTCTCCGAGATACCTATTTCTCTTTTCACATTGGAAACTTTTTCTTCATCATCTACTTTAGCTTTTCCATCTTCAAGTTTCAAATGGAAGTGATAAAGGAATCATGTTGTTGTTTAGTTGGTCATGGCATTCTCCTTGGTTTCTCTAATGTAAGCAATAGTTTTTTATATGTAAATATATAAGTCTAAAATATTAACATATTTGGTGTCCTTTCCATGAGAATGACCTAGGTATGGAATGACTATTTGGATTTAATCATCAACCTTATGGCATGTTTTGCATTCTCCCTTTTATCCTCACTATGTTTTTTGAATTTTTCACCGTCTTCCTAGTAGTCTCAATGTTAGGAGGTGAAGCTAATATCCAAATCTTTGACATTTTATTGTATAGTGGTACACGACTATCCCATCATATGATTCATATGTGTCATGTGTGCTAGGAGAGTGGCATCCTGCACGAGGGTGTGGGAGAAAATTCCTTGAAGCAAAAAATTTCTAGACCCTTCTAGTGTATTTTGATTCCTCCTAGAACCCTCATTCGTATTGTATAAAAGGGAAGTGACCACTGGAATTATATCACAAGAGAAGAAACCATTGTAAGATTTTTGTGGAGTAATAAAAAAATATTGAAGTTTCCATTTCCTCATGGTTTCACCTTCTCACAATAAGATTTCCACGTAAATCTCATGTTCTATTATTATTTTTGTTTGCTTCTATTTTTTATATTTTTCTAACATATGGAGAGACTAAAAACTCACAGGCATATGTTTTTCTACGAGTGGTATCTACAACAATGATAGGGAGTTTAACCAAGTTTGAGATTGAGAAGTTTGATAGAAAGAATTTCTCCCTATGGAAGATGAATGTGGAGTATTTGTTAGGTCATAATGACTAATCCCTATCTTTGAAAGGGGTTGTGAAAAAATGAGTAGCATGATAGATGAAGAGTGGATAATGTTGGACATGAAGGCAATTTCTACACTTTGTCTGTGTCTAGCAGACTTTGTCTTATTCAATGTTGTTGAACAAAAGACCACGGAATCCCTTTGGGAGAAATTTGGAAAGTTGTATGAGACTAAAATGAAAACAAAGAAGGTTTCCCCCCCAAAAAAAAAATTTATTGTCTACGAATGAAGGAGGGTCCAACTATGGAATATCATATATCAATGAGTTTAATGCACTTATCAACAAACTATTCTCAGTTTATGTAAAAGGAGGGGGATGGGGATAGAGTAATCATTTTTATCTATTCCCTCTTGGATACTTGGGATAATTTGGTGATGACCATCACCGAATCATCATTAGGAACTCTGAAATTTGATGATGTGGTAGCCACTTTTTTGGGAGCAGAGTTGAGGTAAAAATCATCTCTAGAGCCTTCTACTAGTGAAGCCCTATCTATGAGAGGTTGATCTATTAAGGGGGTCAATAAGGTAGATCATAGTCTAGATCTAATTCCAAAGGACATGAGATGAAAGGAAAGTGTTAGAATTGTGGGAAACCAGGGCACTCGAGGAAGGACTATTGACATTTGAAGAACAAAAAGAAGGATGAAAACCCAGGTAAACTATTAGTTGAGACTAGCACAATAGATACAAAAGAAACAACAACATGTGAGGTTTTTTGTCTTAGTAATATCCCATCTCTTCTATATTCCCAGGTTTTGGACTCAGGTGCATCTTTCCACATGTCTCCACATAGAGATTGGTTTTTCAAATATCATCCCTATAATGGTGGGATGGTCAACTTGGGTGATGATCACCCTCTATAAACTATGGGAAGGGGGATATCAAGATCAAGTTGGACAATGGGAGAGAAAGAAAGTTGTGTGATCTATGACATGTATCATATCTACAAACGAATTTTCTTTCAATCAAGATGATGAACAAACTATGATATTCTACTACCTTTGGTGACAATCATTGCAAGATTACCAAAAAATACCTAGAGGTAGAAAAATGAGAATCTTATGAGACCCTATATCATTTGTGCAATGATACAATGGAAAAATCATGTAGCGATAGTCGACTTAGGAAATGTTTTGGATACAGTGATGTTGTGGCATCAATGACTTGGACATATGAGTGATTTAGTTTTGAAAATTTTGCATGACTGATGCACGCTTTCTAGTATTAAGTCTTGTAATTTAGACTTGTATGAGCAATATACTTTTGGTAATCAGAAGAGAGTTCATTTTATTGCAAGCTCTGGTAAAAGTTCAAACCTTTTGCAACTTATTCATTTTGATATATTTGGACCAATCCCCACTTTGTCTATAAATGGTGCTACATATTTTCTAACTTTTATAGATGATTATTTTAGAAGAGTGTGGGTGTATTTTCTAAAAAATAAGTTGTAAGCATTTGAGAAATTTAGGGAGTTCAAGACACAAGTATAATTTTTTTTTGGGCAAGTTTGTTTTATGTCTTAGATCGTTTAATGAAGGAGAGTATTGCTCCAAGGAATCTGATAAATTTTATATGTAGGAAGAAATTAATCAACAAAAGCTTGCTTCATATACTCCAAAGAAAAATAATGTGGCTAAGCAGATGAATCACATGATCATGAAATGTGCAAAAAACATGCTCAACACATTTAGGTTGGATAATGGAGTCCAGGTAGAGGTTATTAATACAACTTTATCTTATAAATATATCACCTACATTTTTGTTGGATGGATAGATCCGATAGGAGGTTTGGTGTGGTGAGCCAATTGATTATTTTCATTTGCATAGCTTCGGTTGTGATGCATTTTCCATGTGCTTGACCCAAAGTCAAGGAAATGTGTTTTTCTTGGTTATGAAAATACAATAAATGGGTATAGACTAGGGGATATTATTCACCAAGGTAATTGTTAGTCGAGATGTTATTTTTAATAAAAAATACATGCAAAGGAAGGAGGCACAACAAACACCTAAGATTGTCCCTGTTCAAGTAGAAATGAGCTAAGTTGAAAATGAAAATGAAGCTTCTAATAAGCATGAAGAATAACAAGTTAAAAAACCACAAATCAAAATATATACACATACCAAGGGATATCCATACATGTATTCTCTTGATTTTTAGTCTTGTTTTGATTTGTTAATTAATGATGATAAGTTCAATTCATTTCAAGAAGCTAGACAATCTACGAATGCAAATAAATGGAGAAAAGACATGGACAAAGAAATGAAAGCACTACACAAGAATGAAACATGGGAACTTATGGATCTTCCACCAAGAATAAAGGTTGTTGGAAACAAGGTGGTGTCTATTAAACTAAAAAAGAACAATGATGGGTTGGAACATTTTAAAGCTTGCTTGATAGCAAAATATTATGTGTAGAAGTTAGGTATACATTTTAATGAAGTATTCTCTCTAGTTGTGAAACTAACTACCGTAAAGAATTTACTTACACTTACATAAGCACATGCTTTAGAGTTGGAGAAACTGGATGTAAAAAATGTTGTCCTACATGGTTGATGCAGGAGCATTGGGACCTAGGCAGATCAGTCGAAGTTGATCGACCGAGGAGAGCCGACCAGCGGGAGTGCCGATGACCATTGGTGCAGGAATCAGGTTGACTTGTCGAAGTCAGCAAGTCGAGTAGAAGAAGTCGGGGTGCGACCAACTGAAGGATCAGCAGATGTCGTGAGGTCGAGGATCAATAGGCAATGGTTGACAGATGTTGAGCGATATAAGAGGTCGGGTAGTCGATAAGTGGTCGAACTGCGACATGACAGGGTTTAGTAAAGCCAAGTGTAAAGGGGAAAGGAGTGAGCCGACAGGACAGTCGAGATGTGACTGACTGCTATAGCAGGGTCAGAAGGACAGAAAGTCAATGGAATGTACCAGTAGCCGTTCGAGGTTGCTGAGGAAGTTATTACAGTTATTACGAGTTGGTGAAGGACATGACAGTGGACGTCATGGACAGAGGCTGTGCAACATGGATAGAAGCTGACAGTGCAGATTCGCAGGATTTGGACAGGATCGGTGAATGGAGGGAACGAATGTCTCGAGATTGTAATAATCTTGGAAACAACACCCGTAGAGTAGAAGAGGAGAGAAGAGACCTTCATTCTGGAGGATGGTGAGAAGAGAGCCAAGAGCAGTGGAGCAGAGCAGAGCAGAGTGAAGAGCCGAGAGAGTTGTGAAGAGTCGCATAGGCCGAGTGCAGAGTGTTGAGATCAAACCATAGCTCAGAGTTCCGAAGGTGAACCAAGAGAGCGTGAGCTCGACACAAGGGGAGAACACACCACAGTTACTTCGTTGTTGTAATGGCTGAGGCCGATTGTAGTTAGTTATTTGCTTACAGTTATTTTACATTGTAACTGATTTCAGAGAAGTAATATAAGCTAATCCAGGCATCTTGTTCTACACCTTGTTTGTGTGAGCATTGTGGTTTGTGTCATGTGTATTGTTAAGCAAGAACCTTATTTTCATAGGGCAACTTGCGTCAGTTGGTATCAGAGCCCAGAGGCGAGTCCGGTTGGAGAAGAGAAGACCATACCAATCTGACTTGTGTCAGTTGGTATCAGAGCCTAGAGGCGAGTCCGGTTGGAGAAGAGAAGACCATACCAACCTGACTTGCATCAGTGTTGAAGGTGTGAGAATTTTCAGTGGAGGTTGAAGATGGCTCACAGAGGCGTTAATGTCCGAGGATGAAGAGTGCATGGTGCAGCAGCCATCACAGTGGATCGTGAGATGTTCGAGGAATGCATCCAAATGATGTGGACTTTGACAAATGAAGTCGCAGCGATCAAAGAAAACCAGAGGCGTGGTTGCATTCCTGAAGCGCTAGACCACAGCGATGAGGAAGTCGAGGAAGTGGAAGCTTGGGAAGCCGCAGCAAAAGAACCAGAGGAAAAAATCATCAAGCTTCTGACAGAAATGAGAGGTCGGGCGAAGATAGATGTGCGTACATACTCGGGAAGCCTGGACCTAGAAGACTTGATCGACCGGTTCAGAGAGATGGAGAAATACTTCAATTTGGAGTAGATTGAGGATCCTAAACGGGTTAAGACTACATGTCTAAGCTTGAAGGGTCATGCCTCATTGTGGTGGGACAATGTACACACTGACAGACTCAAGAAAGGCAAGGAGAAAATCAAATCTTGGGACAAGATGGTTGCTAAGTTGAAGGGGAAGTTCTTGCCAAATGACTATGTGATTTCCTTGTTCAAGAAGTTACAAAACTTTCGACAGAAAGAGATGACCGTGAGAGAGTACACGGAGGAGTTTTACTGATTGTCGATTCGGTCAGGACAAACTGATGAAGGAGAAGAATTTGTTGCCAGATACGTAAACGGCCTGAAGTATGCTGTTCAGGATGAGCTCAGCATGTCGAGATTCAGAGTAGTTGGAGAAGCCTATCAGCTAGCTCTGAAGGCAGAAGAGAAACTGTCGAGAAATTCTGCAGCGACCAGAGGCAGGATGACTAGTTGGGGTGGAAAGACTGTCTTTGTGAAAGATCAAGGTAGCGACTACAAGAGAGAAGGTTTTGAAGATAATCGACGCACATAAGGGACATCGACAAAAGAAAGAACACAAGAGAACTGACATGATGGTCATGAGAACCGTGGTCGAGGCAGGTATAGTCGAAGTGGTCCATCCGACAAGAAGGGGGTTAACAAAACAACTACAATCTGTAACAAATGTCGAGGAACAAGCCATAAGGCATATGAATGCCCAGAAAACCTACATGCTGCAGAAGAGTCGAAACCTAGACGTCGAAAGGATGAGCAAGTCAACGATAGGGAAGAGTCGGCATCGGATAGCAATGGAGGTGAGAAAAAGAAGAATCGAAATCTGACAGGTCAGAGAGCTTTGATCCAAGAAGATCAACGTGACCCAATGGAACCAGCACAATGGAAGGCAATCTTTCGAATGAAGGTGCGGATCGGGGAATGGCGTTGCAAGATAATAGTTGATGGTGGGAGTACAGAGAATCTTGTGTCGATGGAATTTATCGACAAGATCGGGTTGAAGTGTCATGAACACCCACACCCTTACAAGATCTCATGGTTGCAGAAAGGACATCATGTTAAAGTGACCAGATAGTGGCTGATCAACTTTAGAGTTGAAGGATTGGAGGACAACGTACTGTGTGATGTAGCTCCCATGGATGCATGCCATCTGTTGTTGGGGAGACCATGTCAATATGATCGAAAGATGATCTATTATGGTCGAGCTAATATAGTTACAGTGTGGAAGAATGGCGTGAAATGGACTCTTAAGCCGAGGTGAGGAGAGATAGCCTACAGTAAGGACGGCGAGAGCAATCTTTGGGAAAAGCGAGTGTTGATGAGCACCACCAAGGAATTCCTCGCAGAGGAGGAAAAGTAGTCAGGATGTTATGCAATCATTCCAAAAGGACCATATGTCGAAGGAACGACCAATCGGGAGAGAATTCCGGTCGAAGTCGAGGAGTTGCTCGAAGAGTTTCAGGACATAATGGCTGAAGAGAAATCGACGGGATTGCCACCGACAAGGAACATATTCCATCAGATCGACTTGATTCTAGGGTCGATTCTACCAAGCAAAGCACCCTATAGGATTAGTCTAGCAGAGGGACAGGAGCTCAACCGATAGGTCCAAGAGTTATTGGATAGGGGATTGATCCAAGAAAGTTTGAGCCCGTGTGCAGTACCAGTGGTACTGACACCAAAGAAGGGTGGCGAGTGGAGAATGTGTATTGATTCCAGAGCCATAAACAGGATCACAATCAAGTATCAATTTCCGTTGACAAGGATGGATGACTTGATGGATTGCCTGAGTGGAGCGACATACTTCACGAAGTTAGACCTGAAGAGTGGATATCACCAGATCAGGGTCAGAGAAGGAGATGAATGGAAGACAGCATTCAAGACAAGAGAAGGTTTATATGAGTGGTTAGTCATGCCATTCGGATTGACTAATGCACCTAGTACATTCATGATACTGACGAACGAGGTACTGAAACCATTCTTGGGAAAGTTTGTGGTAGTCTATCTAGACGACATTCTGATTTTCAGTCGGACCAAGTCAGAACATTTGGAGCACGTTCGACAAGTATTGCAGAAATTGTAGGAAGAGAAGCTGATGATTAACCTACAAAAGTGTTTCTTCATGAAGAAGGAATTAGTGTACTTGGGATTTGTAATTTCAGGTAAGGGGTTGGAGATGGACCCAGAGAAGGTGAAGGCAATAGTAGATTGGCCGGAACCGACAAGTACGACTGTAGTGAGAAGTTTCCATGGACTTGCTAGTTTCTACCGAAAGTTCATTTGGGGATTCAGTTGGATTTGTGCACCATTGACAGAATGCATGAGAAAGGGCGAGTTCAAGTGGACGAGTAAGGCCTAGGAAGCTTTTGAAAAATTGAAGGAAAAGGTCACTGAGAACCCAGTGTTGGTGCTCCTAGACTTTGACAAAGTTTTCCAGGTCGATTGTGATGCAAGTGGAACAGCAATTGGGACAGTGTTGAGCCAGGAAGGACGACCAATTGCATACTTCATTGAAAACCTGAGTGGAGCAAAGCAGAAATATTCGGTCTATGACCAGGAATTCTATGCTATCATACAAGCATTGAATAAATGGAGGCATTATTTGTTGCCACAGGAATTTGTGTTATACACTGATCACCAAGCACTGAGGTATCTGAATACTCAGTCGAAGTTGGACCAGCGACACATGAAGTGGGGGGAGCCACTCCAGAGATATATGTTCGTGTTGCGACATAGGTCGGGAAAGTCAAACAAAGTTGCCGACGCGTTGAGCAGGAGGGTTGCGCTGTTGAGCACAATGACTGTTCAGGAAACAGGAATAGAGTCGATAAAGACGGAGTATGAAACCGACAAAGATTTTATGAAAGCATGGAAGGCATGTCGTGAGCCTTGGAGCACCGACAGGACTCCATATTTGAGTTATCTCATTCAGGAAGGTTACCTGTTCAGGGGAAGTCAGTTGTGTATTCCCAGAGGATCAGTGAGAGAGAAACTAATCCGAGAATTTCATAATGGAGGGTTAGCAGGGAACTTTGGGATCGACAAGACCAAAGCACTGATCAACAAAAAGTATTTCTTGCCAAGGATGTCGACAGATGTCAAAAAATGGGTTTGACAATGTCAAGTTTGCTAGTTGGCAAAGGGAAGGAGTCAGAACACGGGGTTGTATACACCATTACCAGTACCAGAGAACCCATGGGAGCATCTTAGCATGGAGTTTGTGTTAGGATTACCAAGGTCTCAGCAAGGGAATGACTCAATATTTGTTGTAGTTGATAGATTTTCGAAGATGGCACATTTCATACCATGTAGGAAAACAAGTGATTCCACAGGGATCGCTGTGCTATTCTTTAAGGAAATAGTTAGGTTGCATGGGTTTCCAAAGAGTATCACATCGGATAGGGATACGAAGTTCATGGGGAATTTCTGGAGGACCCTATGGAAGAAACTCGACACGAAGTTTGAGTTTAGTTCGACATATCATCCGTAGACAGACAGACAAACCGAGGTTGTAAACAAAAGCTTGGGAAACCTTCTGAGATGCTTAACACCCGATAGACCCAAGCAGTGGGAAAATGTGTTAGCACAGGAAGAGTTTGCATATAACAATTATGTGAATCGATCGACGGGATTGAGTCCATTCTAGATTGTTCAAGGGAGGAGTCCACATGTAGTGGCAGATTTGGTCGAATTGTCGACAGAAACCAGGAAGAGCGTGGATGCAGAATCATTTGTAGAGCATATGCATGAAGTTCATGAGAATGTGCGAGGGCGCATTGAGAAGAGTAACATGGGAAACAAGTTGAGAGCCGACAGGAGTTAGAGGCTATTGTCATTCCAAGAGGGAGACTTAGTCTATGCATATTTGCAGAAGGAACGATTTTCAACAAGAACATACAACAAGCTAAAATTGAAGAAGATAGGACCATGCAGGATTCTGAAGAAGATCTCAGACAATGCCTATGTGTTGGAATTGCCGGAAGACTTGAACATTTCAGCAATGTTCAACGTCTCAGACCTATATAAATTTGAAGAAGGGTTGAGTAGCAGTAAGGGAGAAGAAACAAGTATCGACTGGACGAAATAGATTCCAGACCGACATAAAGAAGGGATCGCAGAAGTAATCGATGAATGCGAAGTAGGGCATACTCATAGATTGCGCATGAAAGAATACTTGGTGCGATGGACCAATGATGAGTTGCAGGAAGCGACATGGATTTTCGAAGAAGAGTTCAGGATACTGACAGAGCAGTCAGATTCTTTTTCACCTGGGGAGATTGAAGCAAGAGCATTGGGACCTAGGCAGATCAGTCAAAGTTGATCGACTGAGGAGAGCTGACCAGCGGGAGTGTCGATGACCACTGGTGCAGGAAGCAGGTTGACTTGTCGAAGTTAGCAAGTCAAGCAGAAGCGGTCGGGGTGCGACCGACTGAAGGATCAGCAGATGTCGTGAGGTCAAGGATCGACAGGGAATGGTCAACAGATGATGAGCGATATAAGAGGTTGGGTAGACGACAAGTGGTCGAACTACGACACGACAGGGTTTAGCGAAGCAAAGTGTAAAGGGGAAAGGAGTGAGCCGACAGGACAGTCGAGATGTGATTGACTGCTATAGCAGGGTCAGAAGGACAAAAAGTCAATGGACTGTACCAGTAGCTGTTCGGGGTTGGTGAGGAAGTTATTACAGTTATTTCAAGTTGGTGAAGGACATGACAGTGGATGTCATGGATAGAGGCTGTGCAGCATGGATAGAAGTTGACAGTGTAGATTCCCATGATTTGGACAGGATCGACGAATGGAGGGAACATGTGTCTTGGGATTGTAATAATCTTGGAAACAACACCCACAAAGTAGAAGAGGAGAGAAGAGACATTCATTCTGGAGGACGGGGAGAAGAGAGCTGAGAGCAGTGAAGCAGAGTAGAGCAGAGTGAAGAGCCAAGAGAGTTGTGAAGAGTCACATAGGCTGAGTGCAGAGTGTTGAGATCGAACCATAGCTTAGAGTTTCGAAGGTGAACCAGGAGAGTGTGAGGTCGACACACGAGGAGAACACACCACAGTTACTTCGTTGTTGTAACGGCTGAGGCTGATTGTAGTTAGTTATTTGCTTACAGTTATTTTACATTGTAACCGATTTCAGAGAAGTAATATAAGCCAATCCGGGCATCTTGTTCTACACCTTGTTTGTGTGAGCATTGTGGTTTGTGTCGTGTGTATTGTTAAGCAAGAACCTTATTTCCATAGGGCAACTTGCGTCATTGGTGATCTCGAGGAGCAAATTTATATGGATCAACTTGATAGATACAAAGAAATAGCCAAAACGAATTTGGTTTGCAGGCTCAAGAAATTTTTGTATGGATTGAAACAAGTGCTAAGGATGGGGTATAGAAAATTTGACATGTTCATTACAGAGAACATAAGTTGTCTTTATAAAATTGGCAGAAGATCTATGCAATAAATGTATATGAATATTTGATTGAATATATGTTGATTACAATGTCTCTTGATGGTATACCTTTATAGGAATTGACAAGCCATGAGAGTGAACATGTGTGTCCTTTGATCTTTCATTAAATACTAATCATATTTATCAATTATTAATTACTTCTATTATTTATTATTATTATTATTGTCATTATTATAAGTATTACACTTTTATTTATATTTTTACATTCATGAAGAGCCAAGGTTTCGGTAGAAGTGAAGTTGACCATTATGCATATTATAAGAGGTTTGATGATAACAATTTTATTATCTTCTTGTTGTTTGTTAATGATGTGTTGTTGCAAGCCCTAACATGAAGACAATAGTTTATCTTAAGGCTCAATTGGATAGGACATTTGAAATGAAGGATTTAGTATCAACAAATTCTAGGAATGAAGATATCGAGGGGCATAATAGGTAGGAAGATCTAGTTAAGTCAAAAAGTCATATTTAGAAAAAAAATTACAGCATTTCAATGCAAAATGTAAAACCAGTTAGTACCCCACTTCCTGTACACTTCAAGTTGTCTTTCGAACAATGTCCTAACATAGAAGTAGAGAAGACAAGCATGTCTTATGTGCCATATTCATTAGCATTAGGGAGCCTCATGTTCATTGAGGTGAGAAATAGACTGGATATTTCCCAAGTAGTGGGAGTTGTTAGCCAGTTCATAATGAATCCTAGTAAGGAGCATTTGAATACTGTGAACTAGATACTTAGATGTTTAAGGGGAACTTCAAATGCTTCTATTTTCTACAAATCGACCAATTTACAAATTAAAGGTTTTGCATATTTTGATTTTGGTGGGGATGGAGATGAATGAAATTCTACAACAAGATATACTTTCACTATTGCTGGTGGAGTTGTAAGTTGGAAATCTAAGTTGAAATGAATGGTGGCCTTATCAAACACTGAAGTGGAATATGTGGTAGCAATTGAGACTAATAAAGAGGCAATATGGATAGAGCAACTAATGGATGTCTTCAAGATGATGCAAGGAAAGATCACTTTGCATTGTGACAATCAAAGGGCTATTCACTTAGTGAAGAATCCAACATTTCATGATCACATGAAGCATATTGATATTAAGTACCATTTCATAAGGAAAGTGGTGGAGGAAGGTAAGACCCTATTGGATAAAATTGATACTAATGAGAATATTGAAAATATGCTTACATTTCCAGTCAGAACAAAGAAGTTTGAATGGTACAAAATTTCTTTAGGATTGCTATAAATGTGATGAAGGTAGCATTGGGAAATGGAACGCGGGAAATAAACCATTGGAAAGGAACTTCCTATATATCAACTTCAAGTGGGAGAATGTTAAGAGGTGAAGTAAATATTTGTCTCTTTGACATTTTCTTATATAGTGGTACATGACTATCCCATCATGTGATTTGTATGTGCAAGGGGGGTTGCAGGAGGGGCCAATTAGGCCCCTAACCACCCCCTTAGCTTCAAGGTGTGGGGGTGGAGCCCCTAAGGAGAAAATTTCTAAACCCTTTTTAGTGTATTTTGGTTTCTTCTAGAACCATCATAAGTATTTTATTTAAGGGAAGCAACCCTTGGCATTGTATCACATGAGAAGAAAGCATTGTAATTTTTTTCTAAGTATTAATAAAATATTGAAGTTGTCATTGCCACATGGTTTTACCTATCCATAGCAGGGTTTTCACATAAATCTTGCATTTTATTGTTATTGTTGTTTTCTTTTATTTTTTATATATTTTTAACACTCAAAATGATGGGTTTGATGCGCTACAACAATGACCTTTTCTTTATAGATTTTTTTTATCCTCAATACTTGTCACCTTTTTACTTGTCATCACTGACTCTAGAAGGTTTTCTAGTATGATTATTGGCACAACCTTCCCATTGTCTATAGATTCATAAATTAGTTGGGGCTTGCCATAATCCATCATTCTACCATGATTTGGTATTACAGAAAGAGTGCAATGCCTAAGGGAGACATAAGAGGTGTTGCTAACCAAATGAATTCCTAACACTGTAACCTTCCTCCACATGGAAGCAAATTGAGAATGCATGTCATATCCTCTTGAATTAACACCCGTAGTCATGAAGATCGTTAATGATGAGTGAGGAACAATGATTAAGGAACCAATACCATCCCATTCTATCACTAGTGGGGAGATTGTTTCAAAAAGTATATATATATATATTCTAGTTAGAAACATATCAAATTTAAATGATCACTTGGAATATAAACAAAGTGTCACGTCCCCACCCATCACACCAGTGCAATGGAGAGGATCGTGACGCTAAAACCGGGCATCTAGCCCCATAAACTTATAACCAAGCACTCACATGATTTAAAAAGAGATATGGGATGTATAATTAGGAGAGAAACACAACGGAAATAAACAATTTCACATCCCATTAGACATTCAGTATTTTCATGCCATTCATCAATCTAAACAATATCAAATTATCAAGTGAGAATACTTATCTCAAACCAAGTAATCCCTGATCAACCAGCTACGCTTCTGCTGCGTTCCTCCCAACCATAGGCCAGTGTGCTCTTCAATTTCTCAGCACCACTGCCACCCCCGAGCTGGGCATGATATCCACAAGGAAATAGGGAACAACAGGGTCTCACATGGCCATAGATACCCCAAAATCAGCCATACCAACCATCAGTTGGGTTTCTGAGGCTGTTAGGATATGGATGCATATCACAGCAAAAATGTAAGTGCTGGGCGTGATAAAAATGCTTCTATAGTGAAGTTCCCAACAATGGGTTCCTAACAGTTCCAGGAAAACGTGGGCAACCAAAACAAAAAGGAGAAAATGGGAAATCAACCCCAGGAGGGAAGAATCATTTTCCTAAGAATGCTCATGGGAATTTCGTGGGCAGAAACGGCCTCTCTAACCCCAAAAATCGTGGCTCTCTTCTCCCATCCAATGAGCTAACCAAAAACGAGTTTGCAGGCAGGGAATAATGCCGGAAATGGTGAAAAACGTGAAGGATAAAACCCCAACAGGCTCAGACTGCGTGAGAGAAAGAATGCCATCGATGAAGAATGGCTTTGGGCCAATTTCGTGGGGGTTTTCTTTCCCAGCCAACCAAAACTCGATTTCCCAGGTTGCTGTCTTGCCCATACCCGAAAATTGACAGCCATGCCTCTCCCATCCCAAGGCATTAATTATCTCAACCAATTATTGGAAGAATTAAATGATTGGGTGCATGAGGCCAAATGGGTAGTTGAGAGTTCATGGATTTTCCCAATGAAATGGCTTAACACCATGGCTCAAGGGTTTGGTTATTTTCCCTCCCTATTCCTTGTAAAGATCATGCCCCCATCTCTTTGTTGCATTGCGTAGCTGGTTGTGGGTTTTTCATTAAAATTGCATGTTTACATGATGTCCGATTTTATATTATGCACTGCTAGCACAAGAACCATATGCATCTATTCTAATTGCCGATACATAAAACGATAAATCAGTGCGGGGCCTTGGCCTTGAGCTCCTCACCATGACTAAATGACAATATTTACATCATTTACAATATTAATGCCATAAGGTCAAGCTGGGGACATTACACAAAGTTAATAAGAATGGCCACAAATTTCAAGTTCATCACTTATAATGAAGAAACGTTGTTGAGTCCACTAAAATAATCTCCATGAAGGTAACATAACCAGAGTACAAGTATTGATAATACTAAAGTATCCCAACACCTTCAGAACATTGCTTCCTCCATAATTTTCATATCCATATGTTGTTTTCATCTTTTCCAGTTACACTTTGACTCTCCAAGTACACCATTAGTGTCCTTTCCCTTCCAGTTATTATCTATGCTCTCAATTACACCATAAATTCCAACGTCTTGACTTCAAGATACATTAATTTGCATTATTAATTTCATGCCTTGCAACTTATGTTATATTCATGATTCTCTCTTAAAAAAAAATCTTAACCATCCATGCTTGACCACTCTATTGTTGTTTACTTGGCCATTTATAAGCAATGGAATACAAAATTTCTCTCAAATATTTCCAAAAAACACTTACACAATTGCCTTTCTTTGGTCAATACAAGATTTGCTATCACATTTATTTATTTCCCTGACTAAAAAGTGGAGATCATTATCCCCTTTTCCATTTTTGAATTATTCACATGTCATAAATCTTAAATTTAGTAGTATAGCTATGCGTCATCTCTTCCATTCATTCTAAATTGGCTAAAATGTCTGCAAGCCTCTGTAAAATATACTATAATCAAAGATACTTATTGCTTCCTTTCCCATCCAAGTTTTGTTTTTTCCCAAGGAAAAATAGCTATACTTTATATTAAAAATTATATGAATACAAATCAAAAGAGTCAACCCCATACAAACAATGCAACATCCCTGCACTACACAGTCTCTAGACAGATATAAAATCAAAACATAAACAATGATACATGTAACTAAGCATGCATCCATGAAATATAGCCATTGCTAGGCTAGAGAAGAAGACTGAGATTTCATAACAAAATAACAAGAACAACTACAAGAAAATAGAAAGAAGATCTCTGTCATTGCAAAGTTGCGCCATGACCCACAACAACATGTCAAAATACTAAAATTAAATGTAAATTTTTTCCCACAAAGACCCATATAACAGGACCCCATATGAATTGGTCCACTAGATATGCTCTTGTAGGAAAGTTCATTATAATATATGAAATATAAAATTTTCCAAATAGAAAAAACATTCTGGTTGTAAACCAAAATACCACTAGAGAACAAAAAAAGGATGGATGAGCCTTCGATCCAAGAAAAGAGTGCACATCAACTTGCTGAATTAACATTGATAAACCTGAATCACTTTGTTCGAACAAAGAGATGTGCCTTTGAAATCCTCAACATAAATAAAACCTTCAGTCAATCGGACAACCTATTTATACAGGCTATCACCTATAGTGTTATGTTCCTTGCATATATGCTAAAATGAAATGTCTCAAAATTCCTCTTGAAGCTTCTTGATTTTTAACATCCAACTCTCAAGGGATAATACCCGCAAAAAGAATTTGGAGAGTGTCCAATCAATAATAACTTTTGAGTCTCATGCAACCTATAACTAAAGAAGATTTTTGGATCTTGCAAAAAAAACAGATTCCATAATTCAAGCAATTCACCCATGGTATTGGATCCCCCTTCACAATTTAATTTGAGATGATAAGACTTGAAGTGATTCACAAATAGCACAACCCCAACACCACATTTTTTAGAATTTTCTTAAGAAGCTCCATCGAAATACCCCCACAGTCTCTCTTCATCAAAGTTGGGATCTAGAATCTTGCTAAGTCAAAAATTCTAGATAGAATGATTCTCCTTGTGTATCTCCTTGAAAGTTGCCACCTCCCTACTACCCACTCTCATCGCCTTGCAAGCCTTGCCTTAAAAAAGGGAGAGGTTTCTGTGTTTCCACAACTCCCAACAAACAAAAATGGGTAATTACTACCAAGATTGAGCTTTATAGACCCACTCTTTAAGGAAAGAGGAGAAAGAAGGCTTAGACCAGACATGCGAAATTTAACAGAGGCTCTTCACAACCCGCCAGACCACCTTAGTGAAGGAGCAGTTTTAAGCAACAGGTGGTTCACATTCTATTCCTCTTCTTTGCATAAAATACACACATTTGGTCCCATAACCCCTCTTCTGATTAAATTATCCCAATTAAGGATACTATTATTCAAATCCAACCAAATTAATAATTTGATTTTTAAAGGCACATACTATTTCCATATCGGATGATACCACCAACAGTAATACACAACTGAGTCAGCAAATAAAACTTCATAAGCCAACTTGGCATTTACCATTCCAATTTTCAAATTCCAGGACCATATCCAAGTGTCCTTAGAATCTGATAATTGTAAGCCACATATTTGCAGATCCAAGAGGAAACATTTCCACTCATTTTCAAAATCCTCCATCAGATTCAAATCCTGTGTTGATTTCCATCTAGAACCAAGAGCATTCCCTCTATGCATAGAGACCACCTCATCAAGAGTAAATATACCTATGGAATAGAGATGTTGCATCGGATTTTGGGATAACTTATGAAAATTTTGACTCCCTAGTAACGGATCCAGACCAATCCTTATCTGCTTCCCATTTCCCGGCTTCTAGATCATCCAATCCCCTAAAATATAAAAAGAGTTGATTAAGCAACTCCATATATTTGAAACTCCTTTGACACTTTTAACTGGATTTCTAGACCATTCCAGAATAGACCTCTTACTCAAATATTTCCTATGGAGTACCCTATTCCATAAACCATCAAAGAACAAACCCTTCCATAAACTCTTAGTAGCTAAAGCCTAGGAGAAGAGAAAATGCTTTTAATATCCCAACCACCAAGAGATTTAGGCCTGGCTAAAAACTCCCACATTCACTAAATGAAATCCTTCATCTTTTTACCATTCCATAAGAAACTAAAGGCATTTTTTCTAATGCAATTTAGATTAGATTAGGTAATTTGGCCATTGAGAGCCGATATACTGGAAAATTTTGTAGAACTGATTTAACCAAGGTAAGTATGCCACCTAGTGATAACCACCTCCAACACCAGTGATTGATCCTCCTGTCGATTTTTTATAATAACTAGCTCCAATCTATAGTTAAGTAGTTATTAGGTTTAATAAAATATCCAAGATATTTTATACCCCCAATTAGAGGATCGACTTGCAATGGCATAAAATCCTTTATTTGAGCAAGAATCACCTCATCAACATCATTTTCCAAGAAAATAGATTTTGTCAAACTAACAAGCATCGTAGAAGCATTGCAAAAGAGATTTAAAATATCATTGTAGGTCACCCATTCTTGGACAGAGCCTCTCCCAAATAGCATGAAATCATCAACGAAGCTAAAATTAGATAAAAAAATATTTGAAAGGATACTTTGATGCCAATAATCCTTCCAACTTCTTTCTCTATTCTGGTAATCCTACCGAGACCTTCAACAACGAGAAGAAAAAGTAAAGGAGACAAGGGACAATCCTGTCTCAAGCCCCTTGAGCTTTTAATTTTTTTTTAAGGGACTCCATTTACTAGGACTGAAAAATTAGCAAGGGTTACACATGACACAACCCAATTTGTAGCTTCCAACCCAAGACCAGTCTGAAGCTGAACTAATCTCAAGAAATCCCAATATTTCACATGATCATAATCCTTCAGAAGATCCATTTTTAATACAAGGAACATTAAATAATTTTTTAGCCTTGATAATGTGAAAACACTCTTGTGCTAAACCAATAGCATCCAAAATCTGTCGGTTATCTAGAAAGGCAAATTGCTCTTTAGAAAGAGTCCTTGAGAGAACTGGTTTCACTCTGATAGCAATAACCTTTGCAATAATCTTATAAACCAGGTTGCACAATGAAATCGACTTCAAGTCATCGTAAGAATCTAGATTGGAGCATTTTGGAATAAGAGCAATAAAATGGCATTTAAGGCACCACAAACTCTACCAAGCCTTCAAGATTCCTCCACAACTTCTAATAAATATGGGCCCATGAGAACAAATAAATCTAAAAACAGTTCAACAAACCACCCATCTAGGCCATGACTTTTGTCCTTGGAAAACTTGGAGAGAATATTTTTTATTTCTTCCAAGGAAACAAATCCAACAATAGCACTACTCTCCTCCTCAGAGAAAAAATGAGGACAACACTAAACAACCTTCATTTGATCCACAATAGACGCATTCCTGGGAACTCAAAATAAATTTTGAAAATGAGTCTTGGATTTGATTTCAATCTTATTGAAGCCCTTCAACAACCTATCATTTGAGCTATGGATATACCAAATGGAATTATGAATCCTTCTAGATTTTGCAAATTTGTGAAATAATTTTAAATTAAGGTCACCTTGAGACAACCAAATGGCCTTGCTCTTTAGCCTCCAGGTTTCCTCTTCGATATGAAGAATACCCAGTCTTATTTTCTCTAGATTTTCCAATTTACATTGATCATTGTCCAAAAGTAGGCTTGTGGAACTGATGCGATAAAAAGCCTCCATTTCTGCCTCCAAATTGAGTAAATCCTCCTGAAGAGTCTTCTTCCCTAATTTCCTATCCAAGTTTCACTGCTTCGATACCTACTATAATCAAACATGCCAATCACAATGCTATTTGGAAACTTTATTTTATTAACAATGGAGAGTTGTGAAATAATGAATATAGAGGAGAGGAGGACTTTGAGATGTTTCTATCATTCATGGCCCCTTTTGTTTGGTGTAATGCCCTGTTTTGACATTACTACCTGAACTACTATTATATGTTGTGTTTGTTTGATTGTGAGACTTCATCGGTTTGACGACACTGTGGACATATGGTTCTATTATTTTTTCGATCGATATATATATGTGTGTGTGTGTGTGTGTGTGTGTGTGTGTGATGTTAGTATTATGATCTGTAGTCATGTTTAGATATGTATCATGTGTTAATTATGTCTCATATATGCAAATTACTGAATGATGGGAACATGGATACCGTTACAGTTATATGTTGAGTAAATGAATGTTATGCTAGGTGCATGGCGAATAAATGATTTTATTGTTGTTATGTTATGATGAAATGTATGTGTACATGTTGAGGATTTATGCACGATATTCTATATTGTAGGTCGAGGACTGACTTATAGGTTAAAACGGCTAAGTGACAGCTAGATCCTACGAGGTGGGAGAGCCTCGGGGACATGGACTCCGAAAGATAAATGGTATGCAAGTGATGCATTATTTACTTTTTCATGATTATTATGTTGTTTATTGTGATGTATGGGTGGGGTAGGCTTTCAGGAAACTCAACTGCACAGATTGGTTATATGATGAAAAACCGAGTACAGGTGCAACGCAGTTATTATGTCGGGTAGACATAGTCCCTTGTTCCATTAGGGGGGTGGAGGATTTACCCACCGTTTATCCCCGAAACCCAGAGTTATGGGAGGGTTGTGATACGACGCGCTCCCCAAGGTGTGTGATGATGACTGGTGGTTTCCTATTGGGGAAGCTTGGTCGATGCAGTCAACACTTCCGCTTATGGATTCTAGTTGGAGCCGGTCATGGATTGACACTTCAGGGTAGTCTAGTGGAGGAAAGGATAGGATGTGGAAGTTAGTTGTGATTAGGTAGATGATGAAGGTATATAGGTGTAGCTTGAAGTCGGGAAGAAAACGTGATCTAACCGTGTTTGTTGAAAAACCCTTGATTGATTATGTGTCATAACTCAGTAATGTATGAATTGTCGTAACTTAATAAGATGCAGTTAGGTAAAAGATTGTACCTTGCAAACTATGTTAAACATGTGTTAGTGAACAATAAATTTCGTAATTATGATTGATGTGTGTGATTTATTACTGTTAGTGTACTTACGCGAGGTATGTAAGCAGTAGCTACGCTTACACAACTCGCCTACATATTTATAAATTGCGTGAAATAAAACTGAACTATAATGTTTAGGCATTAATTACATTATTACTACTTATCTAACTAGGAGATTAAATTAATACGTCGAGTTAGTATATTTTGGTTTAAATAATTGAATAGGGTAATGGAATGAATTATGTGGTAATGAAAGACGATTAAGTAATAATGTTAAATATTGTTGATTAATGTTAATAATATTGATTAATGTTAGTCATGATTGATTAATGTTAATAATGTTAATTAATGTTGAATATTGTCGATTAATGTTAGTAATATTGATTAATGTTAGTCATGGTTGATTAATTTTGATAATGTTGATTAATTTTAATTGTTGTCGAATAATGTTAGTGGTGTTGATTAATGTTAATATTGACGACTAATGTTAATAAGTGTAAATAGTATAAACTAGTTTAATTACCTCGTTATTATAGGTTAATTTTGTTACTAATATTAATTAAAAATATTATTAACTTGATTCCTTAAATTAACTAAGTGTTAATAATGTCAATTAATATTAATGAGACTATTATTATCTTAAGTAATAATTGTTAAATAGTTTAATAATAATCTAAGGTATAATATGGTACTAGGTGGAAGAGTTTGATTAAATATTAGGTAATATTATTTAACCAATATGATAATATATTGATAAAATTTAAGTGCAAATAATAGTGATTGTGTGAAGGTCGGTTGAATTGTGGAATATACATATTCATCGTACTTTAAATAAATTTTACTAAATAGCAATGTGATAAAGTAAGTTTTTGGAGTTAATTAAACAAATTGTAAAATAAATTATGAATTATTAAATAAAATATTATATTTTGAAATAATGAAAGAATATTAAAATAATGCAAGTTAATGTTTTGATTCAAAGGTTAAGGGCTCGAGGACTGGCATTGGGGTCAAAAACATTTAAGATAGAGATAAGGGTATTAATGGTAGGAAAATAGTCGGCAAAGAAAATGGGGGAATAAGGTCGAGAAGAGGGGAGGGAGAAGGGATCTTCTTTACCCTTGGATATTTTGGGAAATTTGAGTAGAGATAGAAATTTTGAGAGGAAAAAAGAAGGGGGATCTTGTTGGAGAGTTTGCAGAAGGGAAATATTGGTTGGTTTGTACTCGGTTTGGGCTCGCGGGTCCAAAGGGGTACCTTTGGAGCTGGGTGGTCGACGAAACCTCATCAGTTGACAAGGTGGCATACTTGTCTAGTCGGTTGAGTTTCAAGGTTTGGGAAAGATTTGGTTGCAGGGCTAAAGCATGGCATAAAACATAATTGAAAGGGGGTAACAAAGGGATCTACTAGCTATTTTGAGGTATTTTCCTACAGGTATAAAATCCATTTCTACCTAGTAAATTTTATTAATTCAAGCTATTTGATAAATGAAATTTATGTGAATTAGTACTGTCATATATTTCATGTTGTTAACCTGCAAGATAGTAACTGTTAGAAACAATAAAATAACATCTATAGCTATTCAAACCTGTAAATGTAGACTTTTGTATTTTACAGGCATGAAACTTAACTATAAACCACAAAACATAAAACAAAAATTTGACACAGTATGAAAACATAGAAAAATGAGTAATTTTATTGATAAACTTATTAAATCGAGGACCGGGGTCCTACATTTGGTGAAATGGGCTATTAGTTCATTCTAGCATGAAGGAGTTGGGTGAATGGTAAAACTTAACATTAGGAGGAATTTGAGGTTGCATCCCAACTATTGGAGGAGTACAAGATCCATTGAAGGAGAAGGGGGTCCTCTTGTACCATTTCCAAGACCTATTGCAATGCCTACCCATTCCAATTCCAAACTGAATTTTTATTAGTGTTTTGCCCAGAGATGAAGCTAGGGTTACCTCCCATTCCATCACTATCCCTAAAGTATCTTCTTTCACACTTTTCTCCGGTTGAGTTGGAGACCTAATCCTATTCCTATTCCTATGGCCAACGGTTACCACGTAGTTGCGGAAACTGATATTCTAACAAACTCCCCATTTCATCTTTTCAATCACTACCATGTGGCATCATGTGTGCTATTTTCAAATGGGAATTATTAATTGAGTTATTGTTGCTTGCTATAATGTTGATTTTCATTTTTCCATTAGTTACAACGATTGCAATGATTAAACAACATATAAAATTTATTGTGCCGAAGAAGAAGCATTGTTTATAGTCCAAGTGAGTGGGATGTATCATGTCTGTCACGCTGACATGGCACATGTCCTGTTAATTCTAGCATAGATCTAACCAGCCAAAATCTTTCAGACAGTGACCAGTAGAATAGGCAACACGAGGTCGGCGGAGAGAAAAGAAGAGATTATAGGAAATAAGAATCACAATCTTTCAAGATGAATTGCGCAGAGATTTAAAAAGTTTCGTCCGCCGAAGGGAAAATAAGAGAGTTGATGAAAAAAGAATCATATTCTTCTTAGATGACTTCCGCATAGATACTTCTTAGATTAAAGAATCATATTCTTCTCAGATGAAAAAAGTTTGTGGCATACTTCTGCATAGATATAGAAAGTTTGAAGTATGTCGACAAAAATCAGTATGGATTTTACCCTAATAATATTCCGACATGCGAATTCCAAACCAAGCATATGTTTCATATGTTGAATCAATATCTTGCATATGCTGAGGAATAAATATTGGAATCTTTAATACACCCACAATTTCAATTTCTAACTAAAGATATTTGGAAGCGCTTAAAGGTAGGTATCATAAAAAGAAAAAGTTGAGAATGACATAGTTGGTGGCCTTTTTCGACCATCATTTGGAAAAAGTAAATTGTCTCGGGAATAAATGTCTTACCCGAGAATATATGTTTTAAGTCTTAGAGTAAGAAATATATATATATATATATATAAAATTAATGTTTTATAAAATTTATTATTTTTTAGATTAAAAAGTTAAATTGTTGATATTTTTCATTAATTTAAATTTAAATTGTTTTATAAATTTATTTTTTATTTTTTATGTAAGTTTAATTTTAATAATAAAGTATTATTATTATTATTATGGACAAGTGTAATTTTGTGTTTAATGTGGAGTTGTCACTTTAATAAAATAATAAAATATTAAGTAAACAAAAATATTACAATCCAAAATTCAAAAACTAAAGAGATATGTATTCTAATTAATTAAAATTAATTTAATAAAACTTAGATACTATGCTTAAATTAATAAAGTATTATTATTATTATTATTATTATTATTATTATTATTATTATGGACAAGTGTAATTTTGTGTTTAATGTGGAGTTGACACTTTAATAAAATATTAAGTAAACAAAAATATTACAATATAAAATTAAAAAACCAAAAAGATATGTATTCTAATTAATTAAAACTAACTTAATAAAACTTAGATACTTTTAGCTATTGTTTTATGAGAGTTGAAGCATCATTAAAGCACTATTAATATACAAGGGAGTTGGAAATTTAAATTTAAATTGTTACATGGGGGTTTTCCTTTTACCAAAAATTTACACAACTTTAATTTTAAAAAAATTATTAATATTATTATTATTTTCCAATTACTATCACCAAGCAAAACTCTTATGTAAAGCAATGTTTTCATGGGCTTTCTATAGCCCAATATGAGGGAGAAAAGTAATTTCTTGCTCAATGTAGAATGTGGCACTTTAATAAAATAATAAAATATTATAATTAATTAAAACTGAAAAATTAATGAAACTTGTTATGCTATCACTTAGTTGAGCGATCATTAAACCACTATTTACATATGAGGGAGTTTAAAATTTATTTTTCTCAAATTAAAAGGTTAAATTGTTGATATCTTTTTATTGTGAGGGAGAAGAGTAATTTTTGGTTCAATGTGGAGGGTGGCACATTAATAAAATACTTAAATACTTTTTGCTATGCTATGTGGGATTTGAGCAATCATTAAACCAACATAGATCCATCTTAACTCTGGCTCTACCAAGCATTGAGATGGATCAAATCCCTTGAAGTGCAAACATTTCCTCAAGATTAACACTCTAAAAAAAATTTACATGAAAAGATTTGTTCCCTCTTGACTCTTGGTAGAGCCAAAATTAAAATAGATCTATGAGCCAAAATTAAAATATATGAAGTGAACTTGATTCTTACCCTCTTTGTAAATCTTTTTCTTACATTTTTATCATTTTTATAACATGGTTTAGTTGTATATTATCACCATAAACATTTTGATGTGGGTATTGTGCACATTGAGATCATGTTTGGATATGAGAGTATAATTCACCATATTCCATATTTACTACCCACACGTTACATTCCTTTCCATCTTTTATTTTTTTTTAATTTTTATATTTATATTTGGATGCAATTAAATTAATAAGGGGATTCTAAAGGGTTGAAACCTTGGAAGGTTCAACAACATATGTCTTTTATAATTAATGACATTTGGAAGTTGAAATCTCAACCTTAAGGGGTTTTTAATTATCTTTTGTCCAATTTTCATAAAATTTTTTAACCTCAAAATTCCTATAGCTTGAACTATAGTCACCGACATATCGAAAAATATTCCATACAAGAGCCATAGTTTGATTCATTTGGAATTTGATTAGATATCGAAAAAAATCCTCTAATAGCACGAGCCATATCATATCGAAAAAAATTCCATACAAGAGCCATAGTTTGATTCATTTGGAATTTGATTAGATATCGAAAAAAATCCTCTAATAGCACGAGCCATATTTTGATTGATTTGGAATTTAATTTTTTTAACCTTTCAAAAATCCTATAGCTTGAACTATAGTCACCGACATATCTAAAAAAATTCCATACAAGAGCCATATTTTGATTCATGTGGAATTTTATTAAATATCGAAAAAAAATCCTCTAATAGCACGAGCAATGTTTTGATTGATTTGGAATTTTATTAGATTTTCTTAAGATGTGAAATGATTTATAAATTAATAAATTTTAAATTTTAAATTATATAAATTTGAATTATAATAAAATTTTAATTTTTAATAAGTAGATCTTTATTTTTTATTAAGAAATAATTATAAAAATTAAAATAAAAACCTATTAAACTATATTGAAATTCATTAACAGCAACCTATTTTAATATAAACATGTTTTAAACTAAACAGGACCCAATTTAAGTTCATCTTAATAATATTAAATTCATAAATAATACGTTACAATGACGACGGGGCGAGAATAGACCACCATCACTTTCTTGTATCAAGTCATTTAGGGAGGAAAGAAATATCATGCGCACGTGTTTGCTATCCATAACGTTTGTTAATCTAAACATGATCCAATTTAAGCTAATCTTTATAATATTTCTTAAAATGAATTGTGCAATGATAAACTTATAGATTTCTATGTTCCATATAAACTTCATGTAGTTAGTGGAAGATGAAAGGTAGACATAATATTGTCTTGCTACACATGGAAATATTATTTAAGAAACATAGTTATATGAGTAGTAATTGGTTTAGAGGGTGCAAATAAATCTTCAAATTATTAATTAAAAAAAGTTAAACAAGGTTACATGGCTAAAAATTACACGTCGATTGAGAAACCTGTGTATAAAATTTCACAATTATAAAGGTTGAGATTTAACATTTATTCCATTTTTAAATTAACACATTGTTGAGAGCCCGCCCTTCAACGGCCCGCCCTTCAACTGTGTGTTGTTAATTGATATAAATGGTTGTATACCTCACTATGCTACAATATGTTCAAATCACTTTCATAATGATTTGTAGAATCATTATAAACCCTTAGATTAGCTATTTATGTTCGACTAACATATGATATTTCTAGAATATTGAACACCTTTAGAAACCATTCACAAAAAGAAATCATAGATCAACACATCAAGTTTTTACGTGGTTAAAATCCTTGAAAAAAAAAACAGTTCATGACCCCAACCAAATAGATACTTTAGGAAATATATTATGCAAAAGAAAAGAAATGTTACAATGAGTTTCTCATAATCGATCATCAAGCAAATGATCCTCCATGCTCTTCGAATAGACATCGTGGACCATTTGAGTGTTAAGCTATAGATCAATGGCCGTTAAGATCGAGGTGAAATATGAACCATCGTATCACTCTATGTCTAGGACATATGGTGATTGTCTAATTACATAAGTACAAATGCATACTAAAGAAACACAGTTTACCTAAAGATACATTATACCAAGTTGATCTTAACTAATTCTCAAGTTTCTTAATATCCTAACATCCCCCCTAAGAACAACTTGGGATAGGATTGAAAGATTTACAAAAGTGACACTATAGGAGAAATAGAAAGAGGCATTAGATCCTATCCCCCCTTAATGACAAATTCTTGAACTTCTTACATAGATCGAATTTTATAAAACTTCACTTATGTAAGAGACTTTGTGAAGATGTCTGCAGGGCAAAAGAGCACTTTCATAATGTGATCGTGAACAAGCTTTTTGATGAAGTGTATATGTAGTTCAATGTGTTTGTTGCACTGAAGTTGAACTAGGTCTTTGGCTAGATTGATGGCACTCTAATTATCACACCAAAGGGTAGTTGGATGTTGATACTTGAATCCAAAGTCTAAAAGGATCTCCTAAAGCCATAAGGCATCCTAACTTGCATTAACTGTGGCTCGTTACTCTGCTTATGCCGAAGAAAGAGAAAGATTTCGTTGTTTCTTACAATCCCAAGTGACAGGCCGAGAATCAATACTGAAAACATAACTTGCAGTAGAATTCTAATCATTGGGGTCACCATCCCAATCTGAATCAGTGAATCCAACCAACAAAGGAACCCTCCCTGAACTATAATGAATCCTAAATTGAACTGCACCATGGATATACCGAACTATCCTTTTTGCTGCTTTCCAATGGATTTTATGGGGCATTTGCATATACCCAGTAACAATACCAACAACAAAGGAAATATCATGACACATATGAGTCAAGTATAAGATGCTACCAACTAGCTGACAATACAAGGTGGCATCTACTTTGAGTGTAGTGTAAGTGGCAGAAAGTTTAACTCCAGATTGGAAGGGAGATGGGGTTGGTTTACAATATTCCATGTGAAAGCGACAAAAAAGGTCACACGCATACTTAGAGTGAGAAAAAAAAATTCCTTCTTTGGTTTGTAGAACTTGTAGGCCAAGAAAATAGTGCAAGTGTCCTAAGTCTGTCATTTCAAATTTATTCTTAAGGATGGATTTCACATGGGTTAAAAGGTTATGGTCACTACTAGTAAGAATAAGTTCATCAACATAAAGAACAAGGATGATGAGATGGTTTCCTACTTTCTTGGTATAGACATTGGGGTCAAAATGATATATAGAAAAACTAGTGTCAAGGAGAAAGCTATCCATTTTGGCATACCAAGCTCGAGGAGCTTGCTTAAGGATATATATGTATTTCTTAAGGTGACAAATAAGGCAAGAATAATTTTGAACATAGCCAAGAGGTTGTTCCATGTAAATTTATTCATGTAAATCTCCATGCAAGAAGGTGTACTTGAAATCCATTTGATGGACCTCCCATTTATGTGAAGCGACAAGGTAAAGAACAAGGAAGATGGAGTTCATTTTGGAGACACAGGAAAATGTTTCATTGTAGTCAATTCCTTCAACTTGGGAAAATCCTCTGGCAACTAACATTGCCTTAAGTCTTTCAACACTTCGATCGGATGCATACTTAGTTAAATATACCCATTTACATTTGACAAGTTTTCTTCCTTTTAGAAGAGGCACAAGATCCCAAATATCATTTTCCATTAAGGAAGGATATTCTTCATCCATGGTTGCGTCCCAATCTGGATGGACTGAAGCTTCTACAAATGCCTCTAGATCATTATTATCTAAAAGTTGATACAAAAGAGAAGAGGCTTGCTGGAACTGTGAATGCGTTTGGTGATGATATCTGGGATCACTAGGAAGATTACTAGCTACTTCATATATTGTACAAACCCAATGATGAAGTAGTTGTGCTGGTGCAACTAGAGGAAAATGAACAGGTGGAAGTGAATTTTCATCCTCATTGTCATCATTAGAAGAATAAGACAGAGTAGGAATACTATTAAGTAAGTTGGGAGAAGAAGATGGAACAAGCACTGAAGATGGCTCATAGTCCCTAGATGGCACAAACACCGAAATAGGCTTGCATGCCGATAGATTTTCATCAAATTTAACATATCTTATGATTATAAAATATATCATTGGAATGTGGTTGATGAAGTCTACAAGCTTTTACATCTTCAGAATATCCAACAAATATGCATTTTTCACTCTTAGGTTGTAATGCTTTCCATTTTTCATCAGGAATATGAGCCCATGATTCACTACCAAACACACAGAAGTGGCTAACGTATGGTTTAATCTTACTCCATGCTTGTTTTGATGTTATGTTTTTTAGAGCTTTAGTGGGAGTGTGATTAACTATATAATTGGCACAATTAATGGCTTCAACCCATAATTGAAGACTTAATCCCTTAGCTTGGAGCATACAATTAGCCATTTTTTTTAATGTGCAATTCTTTCTCTCAGCAACACCATTTTTCTATTGTGTATACGGAACAATATGTCTCATTTGAATTCCCTATGCAGTGTAGTAATCAATAGATTTGTTGTTTACATATTCACCTCCACTATCTATTCTAAACGTGTGCATTTGATGTCCAAATTGTTTCTAGACAAGGGTCTTATAGGCCAAAAAATGATAAAAAAATTCACTCTTAAGTTTTAATAAGTAAACCCAAGTGTGTCTAGAGAAGTCATCAATGAAAATTAAGAAATACTTGAATCCAGAGAAAAATGCAGAAGGAAACATACCACACAAATCAGTCTGAACAAGCTGCAAGGAGTCCTAGGCATGTTAGGAGGCCCGCTTTTCAAAACGATCCTGATGATGTTTATTGAGAACAAATCCACACAAAACACCATCTCTACAAGAGACGAGAGGAAGACCAATCACTATTTTCTAATTACATAGTTTCTCCAATGAACAATAGTTTAAATGACCAAATCACTCATGTCAAAGTTTACTCAAGTCATCGCTATGAGTAGTAAAAACCTGGGGAAAAGTTGATGACCCAAAGTTGTTGAATATGTAAAACCTGGTAATATCATCAACAATTTTGATCGTTGCTAGGACATTCTTAATATATTTGAAATCCTTGATTACAACTTGGTGAGGTGTAAACGTTATAGTCTTACCTTCACTAGAATGAGTGATTTGATAGACTGACTACAAATTGTAGGAAATTCTTGGAACACATAATACATCATTGAATTGACCATTGTCTACATGACCTATTCCAGATCCTACAACATTAAGAGATCTATCATCACAAACAAGTATTTGTTTGGTGTTATAGTCATTTAAAGTAAAAAATATGTCTTTATCCTTAGCCATATGATAAGATGCTCCAAACTCAATGAGAAGAAGAGGAAGAAGATGCATTGAAGGAAAAACCAAAAACAAAAAGTGCATGTCCTTGAGCTGTAGAGTTAGAAGACGAATCAAAGTTAATGTTGCGCTTCTTCATTGTTGCTTCCAAGGCTGCCATCTTCTTGAAATAGTTATATTTCACATAACCATATTTCTAAAAAAATTGCATCGACGCTTAATCTTCTTATCTTTTGATTTGGTTCCTTTGTCACCATTGGAAGGATGAGTTGGTTGAGAGGATTTGGGACCCTTATTTTGCTTATTATTGCGCCAAGATGTTGCATCTTGGGATTCTTGGTTTTGTTTTTATGTTGTACCACTAAGGCTTTGCTAGATGTATCAGTATATCTAATTACTCCAAGATGTACAAGCTTATCTTGCTCTCAAATCAAGGAATCACAAAAATATTCAAGAGTGAGTTCTACATAATGAGCCCCAATAGATTCTTCCAAGGAGTAAAAGGTAGATACAAAAACATAATAGGTAGGACAAAGCTTGGAAAGAATAACATAAATACATTGCTTTCTGGCTTAAGTATTTTTCATTCTTCAACTAAGATTGTAAGGGTTTTGAATGTAGATATATAGTATTGAATGCAAGAAAAATCACATGGATTTAAAGAAACCAACTCATTTTCAAGCTGGTGACCTTGAATCTCATTGTGTTTACCAAACGTGATTTCCAATTTTTCCTTAGCCTTATCTAGTTCACCAATTCTTTAAAGGTGGAATTGTAACTCATTAGAAAATTACAACCCGATTAATCCATAGGATTCATCACATTTATTAACCAATTTATTTTCGTGTCGTCATTAGTGGGTTCAGTTTATTTTCCCAAGGTAATCTGGTAAAGTCCCCTACTTCGTAGTACATATTACATACATGCTTTCCATGAAAAGTAGTAATTACTAGTAAGGAGAATATCACATGGAACGATCATATTGTAATACATAGGTAATATGGCTTCAAAAACGTAAGATTCTATTCTAGATGGAAAGATATCGAAAAATAGGTAGTTTCAAAAAATGGATTTGAAAATGGACTTTGGATTCCAATGTTATGCCCTTTTGGAGAAAGGCATAAAATGGAACCAAGGGGCCACGTGGCAGGAAAAGGTTGATCCACGTGATGTGGTAAAGAACCCCCTCCCTTACTAACTTTTCCTATAACCTCACTTTTACAAATAAGTTGGTTTAAAATAAGTGACCCACTTTTATAAAACAAGTGAGAAGCACTTTTACAGTAACTTAAAGTTACATGAACTTTTACAAAATGTAACAAAAAGAAGGAATTGAACCCAAGACCTCTTACTTTTTAAAGTAAATTTCAACCAAGTGAGCTAAGCAAAATATTTAGTAATATTATGAAGAATGGTGTTATTGGTGTTGTTGTTGGAAGAGTGTCCTACCCCCCAAAAATTGCTTTTTGGCCTACAAAACACTTTACACAACCACACAAAAACAAAAAATGAAATTCTGAAACTAAAATGTCTCATATTCTGGTTAGTCCTTGGTTAGCATACTTGGAAAATGTAAGTTTTCTCATTATTTATGGTTTACCGAGCTCACACGAAGTGCATGACAAAGAGAATACATAGTAAATAAAACACCCAAAAGGTAAAAAATTGAAAATACAACAAAAACTAGGTAAAAATACGAGAAACAAATTTAAAAATGTGTAACTGTAAACATTATACCTCTAGATTTGGTAAAATAGTCATATCTTGGGAAAAAAAAAACCATTTTCATTGACATGAAAATATTTTCCAACTGAAAGTAACACTTTGGACATAATGGAACACCTCTATTAACCCATAAATGCACATAAATATTAAAAAAAAAATCATAGAACCTTTAATACATACGACAACACCGATCCACAATCTTGATCATTAACGTAAGCAAAAATTCATAAGAGCTTCAATACCATGTTCGACTAACACAATATATTTCTAGAAGTTCAAGCACCTTCAAAAACCACTCACACAAACAGATCATAGATCAATACACCATGTTTTTATGTGGTTAAAATCCTCGAAGAGGGAAATTGTACACAACCCCAACCAAATAGCTACTTGAAGCAATATATTATGCAAAAGAAAAGAAATGTTACAATGAGTTTCTCACAATTGATCATCAAGCAAATGACCCTCCATGCTCTTTAAATAGAGATAATGGCCCAATCAGTGCTAAGTTTTGGATCAACAACCATTAATATTGAGGTGAGAATGAACCGACAGATCACTCTATGTCTATGTTACATCGTAATCTTCCACCCTGTGAGCATCATCATTGTTTGGCCTTTAGGATCCATTTCAGTGACTCAGATCCATTTATATCCTTCAGAGATACCAGTTTTCCCTATTTTTATTCCTATCCACATGTTGCATCATTATAGCATGCATACCCACGAGTTGCATCACTATAGCCTTCAGCTATCAAGTAAAATGGTAAAAACCACTATTAATTACTTTTACTCCCAAAAAGCGGTCATTGGGTGACCTTTGGCTCTCCATCTGCCCGAGTAACATCTCGATGTGTCCTTTCACCTACCTTTGAGAGGACTATATATTGAGCACATATGGCTTATGGACGGGAGAAAGAGGAGAATAGTAAGAGAACTCTAGTGGATTTTTGCCCTATCTTGAGTCTGCACTCATTGATCCTTGTAGTTGTGGACCATTTATGTTCACCTTCCAAACGCCTTTCTAGTTTGAGTTTGCCATTCATGGAGGATTGAAGTGGTGGAGGCACAAGTGGATTGATCTTGATCTTGGTTCAGATTGGTTGCCAGCAAGAGGTCGTATCACTTTGTACTTCTTCTTGTTCATTAATAGAAATGCTCATATTCTCGTCCATTCATGGTGTGAATGTTGTTTATTATACATTGGGTTACATTTGATTATGATATTATGGACCATTGTTATTGATAATGTTAATGCCATTTATATACTATATGTACTTGTTGGATATTGGCTGTCAAGACTAATTTGCAGATTTCAAGTGCATGGATTGAAAGCTCCGATGGGGATCTTCATCAAACATTTGGATCGAGGTTGGTTACATTTCTCCATTATCTTAACATTGTCATTTATAATAGCATTGCTTTGAGAATTGAGTAGATTTTTGGTAGTTATCTGTCTGTTGTGGTATTCCCAAGCCATAGTGAGTTTTCTCCAATACAGAAATGGCGACTCCGCTGGGGAAAACATCCATGTTTGGGATATTTTTTGAGCATTAGTCCATAATTAGAGTTGTTATTTATTGAAGCTCTGTGTCACTAATTGGCGGTTAAGATACACTATAGAAAACTTGCTTTTTCTGAGCCTTTGGACTCTTTATTTTCCCACTTGCCTTTCCTCACCCACAGGCTAGCTTAGCTCAGCTCGCGTATACCCGCCTCTGTTTACTCTACTGCTCGTGGGTACCTGCAAGTATTCCTTCGACAGTAGCGTGTAACTCCAGCTTTTGTTGGTTTATGGCTATTGGTTGTTGCTGGGTGAGTTTGGTTGGTTCTTGAGTTTTTGTTGGCCTCTTTCTTGACAGTTTCATGCCTTGGTTGTGACTAGATCTCTTCGTTTCTCTTGGTTGAGCCTTCTTGGTTTTTTACCAATCTTTGGTTTTAGCCTCTTGGTTTCTTCCTTTTGAGCTCATTCCTTTGGCTGAGTCTTGTTGTTTAGGATTTGTTGGGTTGTCTTAGTGATATTCTCGGCATTTCACTGACTGAATAGTAGGATTTTGCTTGCATTTTTTCATTCCATCTATACTGAAAAAATACAAAAAAATACATTTAGTTTTTTGCATTTTCCTTTCTGTTTATAAGCGAAAATACAAAAATATTTTACTTTCATGTACTGCATCTTGCATTGAGTGCTTTTTTCCTTCATTTTAGGTTCTGCTTGTGCATTGAAAAGATAAAAGATTGCATCTTTATTTCAGAATTGTTGGTTGATTTTGCATATTAGTGACATTGTTTTATTGGATAGATGAGTCTAGGATTGGACGATTTTGCATTCTATTGAGTCCACACATCACTAGTTTCACGATCATATCCCTTGAGTAACCACAACCACTAAAATTAACGCTTAATCATTAAAATTGATTAGACTTATTTTATTTATAGGGTACACCAACTAGCATAGGTTTAGAGTCTTGGAATAGATCATTGTGAGTTAACAATCCAAGACTACTAGACGAAACATTAGGTGTCTGACCAGGGAGTGGAGGAATCCATGGTATAGATTGGTGTTCTCAGGAAGCTCTACTCAATCCAGAGTTAAGCACGAGGTCATGGGAGGTTGGTTGAGGAGATATCCCTCTGATACCGGCTGAACGTGGGAGATATATCCAGGATTTGTTCGTATCTGGGGGTACCGGAGGTTCGTCCTCTTATGCTTCGGGATTAGCTACCCTACCCATACGACGGATCCCACCTACGACTGTCCCCCTGAGCATTGGTTATATTGCAGCGAACATAGTTTCCTTACCTAGGTACTGCACAGGGTACTTGCAGTGGTTATGCTATTTGTGTCCTGAGTCAGATAGGGATTGGACAACACAGTTGTGTTCATGCAGTGGACTTGACCCTGTCGACACAGTGAAGCCTGGGCGTCTCTATAACTGATTCTATTACCTCTGGCTATAGTTTGGGAGTCTCAAGCCTCACCTCGGCGAGACATACCGGCTCTAGTGTCGAGAGCTCATTTAGCCACTCTGTTTGTCTGCTCTTGGCTATAGTTTCTCTAGGTGTGTGCTTTTGATTTACTGTTTTTGATCGATAGTTGGCCTTTAGGGGACGTTGTGACTTCCTCCGGAGATATTGTGGCACGGAGCCCTACTCTCCGCTGGTCCCATCATTTGGCTGGTTTAAAGCCACTCGAGGTTACACGCCGTATTGCTAGAGGACGTCGAAGGGCTCCCTCTGAGTCTTCAGATTCTTACGTGACTTACGTTGAAGGCTACATGGCTGCACATCCCGATATTGGGAAAAATCCTTCAACTTTTTTGGGTAGAGTTGAACATACTTCCGATCCCCATACTCCTCGTGAGGATTAGGGAGGTGATCCACCTGAGACTCAACCTGGTTCTATTTGGCCTAATCCACTTGATCGGGATCCGTTTGATCCTTCGAATCTGGATAATTATCTTTACGGAATGCCCGACTTACCCGAGGATGAAGAATAGGACAAGATTTTCGTTCCTTCATTTCCACGCGATTATAGATACGGGAGGCATGAGAATCATGATGATGCTAGCCCTATGATCAACCCTACTGCACTCTCTTTTGGTATGCCTAGTCATAATACTATCGAACCTTCCACTACGGTTGGTACTCACGCTGGCACTAGTCAAAGTGTTAGCCATACTATACCCACTGGGGGCACTACCCTCGAGTGGGGGGCACTACCCTTGCTGGGGGCACTACGTTGTCCACCCACACACATAGTATGGGGATTGGTAAGATTCCTGACCATGCTAATGTTGGAACATGACCACCTTCTAGGAATACCCAACCTAACCGGATTGCTTTTCGGAATACGACTCGCCATCCACCACCTAATACACGTACCGCTACTCGTCAACCCAGGACTACTTTTGCACATCATACCGTTCCTCCCAACCACGAAGGTGGACACATACCGCACACTTTTGCGTCCACTGCCACCACTAGTAATGCTAATGTAGGGGGTGGGAATATTTCCTATCCACATGGACATCACACCACCAACCCTGCTATTGGTCACACCCATATTGGAGTTGGGAATACTTCTCATGCTTTTGGTCACCACACGACTGCTCAAGCTAATCCTAATGTTGGGGGTGGGAACATACCATACCATTATGGTCATTAAAACACGGTTCCCACTATGAATAGTACATATATGCCCCATACTCATGGTGGCAACCCTTACTACAACACAGTCGGTGCTGGCCACCAGTATCACCCACCACCCCAATATGGTGCTCAAAACGTGCATATACCTGCTTACTCTCAAATGGGTTCGGCAGGGGGAGGCTATCAATCTTATGGCCATGGGAAAGATTTTGGTCCGTCCGGTCCTCATTATCAGCAGTTTAATCCTCACGGTCAAGCTTTTGGTCCATCTTATAACACAGTTCCATTTAACCAACCTTTTATGGGAGCTCATAATCCAGCTTTCGAGCCTTAGCTCCCGTTCCTTGCACACTTGAATCTCCCATATCTTTCGAAGCTCATGAATGATCCGGTGTGTCACGACCCTACTTGGCCCCCGGTCCCTACCAAGCTTCCTTCTAACATTCCAAAGTTTGAGGGGAAAAGTGGTGAGGACCTGGGAGATCATGTCACGACGTTTCACCTTTGGTGCTCCTCCAACACTTTGAATCATGATTCCATTCATTTACGACTATTTCAATGCACCCTCACAGGGGCAGCCACGAAGTGGTATGTGGAGTTGCCTGGAAACACCTATAGGTGATAAAATGAGATTGCTTTGGTTCTCTTAAACCATTTCCAGTTACCGGTTTGTTACAATACTGGTACTGAGTTGTTGTCCACCTTCCATCAGAATAAGGCCACACATATTTCTGACCACGTTCAAGAGTGGCATCGGCGGAAGAGATTAGTGAAAGCCAACATTCCTCCAAAGTTCCTGTTGGAATGGTTCCTCAAGTCTTTACTTCCATACATTGCTAAGGATGTTTTGATGTTCGGCATTGTGACTGAGGAACAAGCTATCTTGAAAGTCCAGTAGTTAGATCTACTTTATTCTTAGTCTGGCATTTTGTATGACATTATTCCCGACACATCGAGAACAAGACATGAGCCCATGTCAGTTCCTGGACCACATGCCGATGGCATCATGGGGTCCGCATGCACTTGCCCTATAGACTTGGTAGCTAATCAAATGCAAAATTTGTCACTAAACTAGTCTTCTCCTGGACAGGTTCACACCTTGTCCACTTCCACTCCATCGTTTGATGTACACAATGTGCAATCAACGAAACCGTCGGGTAACCAGCAACCTGGTGGTAAGAAAAGGGGAGAAATAATCATAGGGGATGAAACCATGGAAGTAATAACAATAGCAATCGTAATACTCCTCGTATAGAGAATTCCAACCCTCCTCGGGAAGGCGGTAATGCTGGTGAGGATCGTAAACCTAGGCGTAAGGTGAAATTCCCTTGCAATCTTTGTGGGGAGGATCATCTTACTCACTTATGTCCTCGAATTGAAGAAGCATCGAAGCATTTGGCACAGAGCCCAGCTGTGTTGAAGGATCCCCTTCCTCATCATCAAAACATGGCTTTGCATGCTCCCACCACTGGTTATGGTACTAATGAAACAACCACGTCTTCTTCCAATACTAGTGGTTATGGATGTGTGAATATGGTTCAGTCGGAGGTTTGTGTTGCTACTCGTCAGCGCGATTATGGTGCACCACAACCGAATTTGGGGAATGAGCCTCCCCCTCCTCCTGATAATTCCTTGCATATCGAGAAGCCTTCCATTATGCCGCGGATACCGAAAGGTGTTCTCAAGCACTCCATGCATAATCCTAATGCTCAAGCTTCCCAAAACTACTCAATCGTAGAAGATTTGGGCCAAAATCCATGTGCCATGTTGGCTCTTGAAGTTTTGCAAGTCTGTCCTTCTCAGAAGCATGCCCTTTTGAGTGCGTTAGGAGTTCAGGATAGGGGAAATCCTAATGTTATCAAGTTCGATACTACTGATGTCTAGCCTCGCTTACCTTACCACGTGGCTTTTCAAATCCAGGTGGTTTTCCTTAAAAGCTTCGTCAAATGTACTTTGGTTGATGAAGGTGCCTCTGCATCAGTAATGTCGTTAGCCTGTTGGAAAGCTCTTGGCTCTCCTCCTCTATTCACATCTAGAACTACACTCACTGCATTCGATGGTAGATCTTTTACGCTGGATGGAATTATCCCTTCCCTTGTTGTCTCCTTGGGAGGTAAGTCTGTGCCTATTGAAGTCAAAGTGGTTGATGCGCCCATCGACTACAACCTTTTACTGGGTCAGAACTGGATGTATGCTATAAAGGCTGTCCAATCTACTATATTTAGAGTTATCTGCTTTCCCCATGAAGGCAAGGTTGTGACGATCGATCAGCTAGATTATGTTGGCACTCCTTCCACAGCATCCATGGGATCCATAGTCCCGCAAGTTTCTAATTCTTAGCCAGCAACTGGGAACATAGGTGTCGGAATGTACCCCTCATTGATGGGAACTTTTAACCATTCTGCACCTATGAATTTTATTGGAACCATTACTGATAATGCGTCTCCTCCTTCGAATAATATGTTATTCTGGACCTCCTATTTAGATGATCCATGGACTTTACCATCCACGAATTCCACATCTAGAGACATTGCGCATGTCGAGATGTCTATGCCTTTATCTATAGCGGAGCTCGCTTATGATCATATCCAACAAACCATTGCAGATCCGTATCTCTCTTCTTCCCAGACAGTTGAAGAAGATCTCGTTACGCTGCCAGTTTGGGTAGCCAAATCATCTTGCTCTCACGATTGCCTTGATGATACTTTACCATTTGATGAAGCTATCCTCGAGGTCATGTGTGGTAGTGAGAGGCCTTGGGAAGATATGCACCATCGATCTTATTTCCTTCCCAATATCGAGCTTGTTGAGCAAGAGGAGTTCAGGATGACTCTAGATAAGATGGTTGGTCACCCTGTGGCTCTTTTGGAGTCGCATGATGTTTTCTTGGAGGGGAATATGGCCAATATTTCCCCAACCATTTCGATCGACATCTCTAGCACTCCCAGAAAGGTGGAGAACGTTTACGTTGGTGCCGATTGCACTCTTGAGGAGATTTCTATTTACACTGACTTGTTTACAGAACTCTGGGAAGCTTTCTCCTGGTCATACGAGGAAATGCTAGGAATAGACCCCCTTCATTGTTGAACACGAGATTAGAACGTATCCTGATGCTAAACTGGTTCGACAACGCTTACGTGCTATGAACCCTAGGAAGGCAGCTGCTATTAAGGAAGAGGTGGAGAAACTGCTCAAAGTTTGTTTCTTCTACCCTGTTCCCCTTACTGAATGGGTGTCAAACCCTGTTCCTGTGGATAAGAAGCAGGGGACGATTCGTGTATGCACTGATTTTAGATATTTGAACCGTGCATGTCCGAAAGACAACTTGCCCACACCATTCATTGATCAAATATTGGATGCTTGTGTAGGGAGTGAGATTTTTTCATTCATGGATGGATTCTCAGGTTATAATCAGATTCAAATCAAACCAGTGGACCAACATAAGACGGCATTTATTTGTCCATGGGTAACATTTGCATATTGAAAAATGCTCTTCGGCCTCAAGAACACCGGGGCTACTTTTCAGCGAGCCATGACCTATGCCTTTCACGATCTTAAGATGATTATGTAAGTTTTCTTGGATGATCTTGCTGGCCATTCTCGCAAGAGAGTGGACCACCCCAAGCATCTCCGTATGATTCTCGAACGATGTATCCACTACAAAATTCGATTGAATCCAAACAAATGCATTTTCGCTGTTAGGATGGATCGCCTTCTAGGATTCATAGTTTCGAAAGAGGGTATTCGAGTCGATCCTCTCAAAGTTGAGGCAATACTTCAGTTGCCTCCTCCGCGTAATTTGTTACAACTTCAGAGCCTCTAAGGGAGAGCCACTTTTCTGCATTGATTTATAGCTAACTATGCTAGTATTACTAAAGGTTTCGCGCGCTTATTGAAGAAAGACACACCTTTTATCTGGGATGAGTGAGCCCAGCAGTCTTTCGACGCCCTTAATAAAGCTTTGGTATCGGCCCCTGTGCTTAGTCTGCCGGACTTTACATGAGATTTCATTCTTTATGTGGCCGCGTCTCAAGAGGCTATTGGCATGGTCTTGGTTCAGGTAGATGATGCCCTCGTCAAGCATATTATCTATTATCTTAGTCAAAATTTAGTAGACGCTGAGCTAAGGTACACCCATGTAGAAAAGCTGGCGCTTGCGACTGTCCACGTAGTCCAGCGGTTATGACATTATATTTTTCTTTGAACAACCATTGTTGTAGGTCACATTAATCTGTTTCAGTTCGTGCTATCATGACGTCTTATCAGGGGTAACTATAATAAATGGATTGTAATCCTTCAGGAATTTGATGTCGATTTTGCTTTGAGAAAATCGGTGAAATCATTGGTGTTCACTGAGCTTATGTCGGACCTTCCACAGCTTGATGAGGATGTCATTCATGAAGATTCCTTTGTGGATGAACACTTATTTCTTATCTCGATCGAGGACCCTTGGTATGGGGATGTCATTGTATATCTCCAAACTTTGAAGTTTCCTCCGCATTATTCACGATGAGCGATGGCATGTGAGACATCACGCTAAAGATTATACTATCGTCGATGACACTTTGTATCGCCGAGGAAAGGATTCCATTCTCCATCGTTTCTTGACTCATGAAGAAGCGGAGCGGGTACTTTATGATTGCCATGCGGGGGCGTGTGGCGGTCACTTATCCGGGCTTGCTACAGCCCAGCGTATCATGTGAGCTGGTTATTTTTTGCCTACCATTTTTAAAGATTGTATTAACGTTGTGAAGAGATGTCACCCTTGCCAGGTGTTTTCTCAGAACATTCACTCGCATCCAGCGCCCCTCCATCTGGTCGTCACTATCGGTCCCTTCACTAAGTGGGGGGTAGATTTCATGGATTGCAAACCAGCTTCGGCTGGGGGGCATCACCATATTATCGTGGCCGTGGATTATTTTTCCAAGTGGGCTGAGGCCATGCCTACTGTAAAATCTGAAGGTGCTACTGCAGCCCATTTCGTGTTCAACCAGATTATCACTCAGTTTGGTATCCTGAAAGAGATTGTCACTGACCATGGCAGTCACTTTCAAAACAAGATGATGGAGGATTTGTCTCTCAAGCTTGGGTTTCATCAGGAACACTCCTCTTCTTACTATCCTCAAGAAAATGGTCAGGTTGATGCAGTAAATAAGTCTTTGAAGACCATTCTCCAATGTACCATCCAACAAAGCAAGAACGATTGGCATATCATGTTATATCCTGCTTTGTGGGCATATTGAACCGCAGTTAAGACTGCCACCGGGTTCTCACCATTTCAGTTAGTTCATGGTGTGGATTCACTTTTACCTATTGAATGCGAAATCCCTTCGCTCAAGCTAGCCATAGAGCTCCTCCCTGATACGACGGAGATTGAGAAACGTTTAGTACACCTCGAGAAACTTGACGAGCACCGTTGTGATGCCGCTATGGCCATTGATGTTAACAAGCGTCGTGTCAAGGTTCAATATGATAGGTCTGTCCGTCCCCGACAATATGCTGAAGGTGACTTGGTACTCTTGTATGACCAAGCTAAAGAACCCCTGGGGGCAGGCAAGTTCAATCCCATGTGGCATGGTCCTTATATAGTGAGGAGTGTCCTTGAAAAAGGAGCTTATGAGTTAGAAGACTATGAGGGGACTGTCTTGAAGGAGCCTAGAAATGGGCTCTACCTCAAGCGGTATTATGCTTGAACCTATTGTTCAGGCTGATACTTTTGTACACTATTGTATAGTTTTCTGTACATAGTTTAGCTTTCCTTTTGGTTATCGGGTCTACTGATTAGCCTCTGTTTGATTGATAGATGTCAACGGTATCTCCTACATTCTTAGGTTTCGCGGATGGTGCTAGCCGACATACGCAGCAGCTTGCTTCTGCTGCCTGGGTTATCTTCTCACCTGACCACCTAGTTGTGTCTTCGGGAGGTGCTTGTCTCGGTCCTACATCTAATAATGTGGCTGAGTATAGTGCCATTGTTGAGCTACTTCGGGATGCCATTTCACATGACATCGAGTCTTTAGAAGTCTGCCTGGATTCACAACCAGTTGTGTCTCAGCTGAATGGGAAGTATCGTGTACGAGACCCTACCTTACTACGGATATTCCTTAAGGTACGACTCTTGGAGAGACATTTTGTTTCAATTACATATATTCATATTATGAGAATTCATAATTATATATCTGATGCATACGCTAACTATGTATTAGATTAGCATTTGTCACATTCATCATGAAGCACATAAATACAAAGACATTCATACATTTGTACATACACACATGTAGTAGAACCGAGAACCAAAGTTGTATATATATATATAAATATGTCCAAAAATGGTAGTGTCATACAAAACTGGAGCATGTAGCCCTAAAAAATATACATATCGATACAAAAATGAGACCCTGGGATATCTATTCCCTCCGGGGAGGCCTAGCTGCCGCCTCGATGGGATGTGTCTCATAGAAATACTTTACTGCATTGGCCATCCGCTGCAGTAGCCGCACCCACTCACCAGGAACACCCACTACTTGGCGCTGCATGGCCTCGGGTAGTCGGGCTACCTCTATCTGTGGTACTCGGGAAACCATCCGCGATAGGTTGCGCCGCAATGTCTGAAGTGTGCGCCCTGCTACAACATCTGCTGCCACATCATCTCTACCCCGACGACCATGTCTTGGGAAGCCCTTGGGTCTCACTGGGCCTTTGTCTACGAGCAAACAATCACCTATTAGCACATGATACTACCACCAAAAATATTTTTTGCATTTCAACTACAACTAAAAAATCCATAAAAATTTAATAAACATAAAACCAAAAGAGTACCCACCGATGTCTCTGAAAGCTGCGCTTGGTGGGAGCGGCATGTCACGGTCCTGTCTAAATTCTATCCCCGCATAGGGATAGTCCTCTATAGTGATCACCTGCCGGTTCCACCAGTGGAAGAACTCCTCAGTATATGGTGACGCCAAACGGCCACCATCCTATCGTGTCAATATCTTAGTCCACCAGGTCAGGGCTGGATCACGGAGACTGTGAGGAGGGACATCCACCCTCGAGCTAAGCACCGGAACCCGCTCAAAGAAGAAACTACATAGAATGCTACCATACCCGAAGTTTTTGGCCTTACCGTCTTTGCATTCCGTTAGTTGTGTCTTCATAGACACCAACAGAGTAGTACACCAGTCGAATATAGTAGGCTGTAAGCATTGTGATGCGTAGAACATCACCGGTCTGGATGCCTGATGCAGTGCTTTGGATCCCGTGATCCGCACTAGAGTAGCCACAATGATCTTTGTACTCAGATATACTATGTCATTGACAGGCACTTGGCTTCCCACTGCTCATGTGTTGGCGGGACAATACCGCGCTATGTAGTGTTGCACAGTGATCCCACCACCGACGGTTCGTGACCGAAGACTAGCCACCTCCCCTCTATGGGACAAACCGGTAATGAAATAGATATCCTCTACTTCCAGTGTTAGTGTTTGCCCATTGAGGATGAAGTGTTGAGCATCCACATCCCAGTAGTCTATCAGATGTCGGAGTAATAGGTTTTGGGCCCTTAAACCCCCTATACTCCAGTATTTATATAAGCCACATGCTTGCAATGCTTGTTACGCTTGCAAATTGTTGCACACGGCCTCATCAACCTGGTCATGCTCTCGTTCCCTCCACTCTAGAACCATCCTGGAGTGCAAAGAAAGTAAATTTTGGTCAGTTTCATGATTAAAAAATTTCTTCACGGTCGTACTCGCGGGCTAATTTGTAGACAGGTGCGGGTACCCGCGAGCAGTCTATTTTTTGACTGCACGTTTCGTGCCCTACCCACGACCCGCATAGTTATAGCCCGCGAGTAGCGCTGAAGCCATCTAGGGCTTAGCCAAACTAAATAATCCATCGACCAAAACTGAAATAAAAGCATTAAAATGAAAGGTATGGCAGTAACCACCAACCTGCTCTGGACGGTTCGCTGAACTGTCGCTTGTAGCTCCCACGATCGGCAACTGAAGTTTCAGGTGAAAACTTACCACTAAACTCCAAATTTGTGAATAGTGCAAATGAATTGTAATTTGGAAAATTTTATTACTATTTATAATTTTCTGGATCCACTTTTCTATAGTTTTTTCCATTTTGAGCCGTTATGAACTAATACCGTGTCATGGAGTAATGTTTTTTAAGCAGATTTCCTCGGCGAGAGTTGTTCTAAACCATTTCACACCTACGGCAGGTACGTTTCACACCTGGCATATAGGTTAGATGCCATTTTTGCATGCATTATGCATTTGACCTTTGACCATTTTCATAAACCCTAGGTGCGACCCCGCTTCATGAATGACACAGAACCTTCACACTGCTATAGAAGTGTCGTTATGTGGTGGTAGGGCTTTCTCGAACATGGGTACCCTAGTTAGAACCCCTTATGAATTTTGGTGCCCATGCCATTGTTTGTCCTTAGGATTGGGAGTCCTTTGTAGTCACGCCATGACATTGCGATAAAGACACATACTCTACTTTGTCTTATGCTGGCCATATCCCTCAAGGAATCCGCTCAGTTATATCATATTGTGATTGCATTGCATCATCCTGCTTGTCGCTTGAGCCTTGTGCTAGCTCCCGCTTACTCAATTGTTAGCCTGGTGCCTGAGCACTTCTCCCTATCGAGCCCCGTAGAGCTTATATATTTGCCCTTCACAATTTGATGACCCTTTTTACCCTGAGGGAACATACCCCTGAGTGTCCACATCCTGCACGCACTTCCTTGCATTGAGCATAGGTATGTTCCACTGCTTGGGACTAGTCTGCTAGCTATTTAACACTCGTTCCCTCACTTGTTGTACTATAATAAATTTTATTCTTTTTCAAGCTTTTCCCAAATATGAAAAAGACAAAAAAATCAAATATTCCAAAAAGCCAGATGAGATTATGGTCCCTATTTCTTGTTGGCAGCTGTTGTGTTTCCTTTGAACAGAGCATTCATTCCACTCCGTACATTATGAGTCGGGACTATAGTTGGGCCTTAGGAGTTGTACTTGTTTCTCAGTTTTCTCCATTGATTGGTTAAGCTTCCAGTCATTATGGAGTCCTCTGTAATGCCTCCTGCATTGCACAGTTTATGTGAAGTCTATGCTGCCTAAGTCTATCCATCAACTTATGCTCTTGTTCAAAGGAAGTCCTAAAACCAGTGTCAGCCACTCCTTAGATCTCTTGACTATTGCATGTCGGCCATCCTTATTGAGTCAGTCCGTTTCACCTTAGATCTTCCAAATCTTTCAGTATTGCTGGTACCTCATGCTAGTTGATGGGGGATGCCTTAATGCCCTCCTTCCAGCAAGTCTCGTTCCATCGACTTCAACCCATTTATTCCGGGACTTGAGGCTTAGAGTTTAGTTGAGTACCTTGAGGCTTGTAGTCATTAGTGGCAGGTTCTCTCGCCATTGACAGTTTTGGAAATACATCAATGTCCCCTGATCGATGGATTCATCCTAGTGTTCGACTTCAACCCATTTATTCACATTCCGATGATTGTGCTCTGTTCCTTGATGCCCATTTTCATCATCGGTGGGTCATCTTGTGTTTATTAACGGTCTACATCATTGACCGGTAATCAGATGATGTCTCATCAGGTTCGACCCCAACTCCTTTATTCACTTGATGGGACTTGCACCATCGAAGACTTGTGTAGAAGACCCCAGGCAATTGTGGCATTCAGTATGCTACATATGACTTTGAATTTACATATGAGATATCACCTCTCAGATATCAGCAGTTTGTACCTCCAGTCTACACCAATAGTCTTCTTTTCAGCAGAAGACTGTATTTTACTATAGAGGGATCATGGCTATGATCACTTATGACATGTATCCTTTATATACTGCTTATTTCATTAGGGGGTATTTGTTACATTGTAATCTTCCACCCTGTGAGCATCAACATTGTTTGGCCTTTAGGATCCATTTCAGTGACTTAGATCCATTTATATCCTTCAGAGATACCAGTTTGCCCTATTTTTATTCCTACTTGCATGTTGGATCATTATAGCATGCGTACCTGCGAGTTTCATCACTATAGCCTGCGGGTATCAAGTAAAATGGTAAAAACCACTATTAATTACTTTCTACTCCGAAAAAGCGGTCATTGGGTGACCTTTGGCTCTCCATCTGCCCGAGTAACGTCTCGATGTGTCCCTTCACCTACCTTTGAGAGGACTATATATTGAGCACATATGGCTTATGGACAGGAGAAAGAGGAGAATAGTAAGAGAACTCTAGGGGATTTTTACCCTATCTTGAGTCTGCACTCATTGATCCTTGTAGTTGTGGACCATTTATGTTCACCTTCCAAACTCCTTTCTAGTTTGAGTTTGCCATTCATGGAGGATTGAAGTGGTGGAGGCACAAGTGGATTGATCTTGATCTTGGTTCAGATTGGTTGCTGGCAAGAGGTCGTATCACTTTGTACTTCTTCTTGTTCATTAATAGAAATGCTCATATTCTCGTCCATTCATGGTGTGAATGTTGTTTATTATACATTGGGTTACATTTGCTTATGATATTATGGACCATTGTTATTGATAATGTTAATGCCATTTAGATACTATATGTACTTGTTGGATATTGGCTGTCAAGACTAATTTGCAGATTTCAAGTGCATGGATTGAAAGCTCCAAAGGGGATCTTCATCAAACATTTGGATTGAGGTTGGTTACATTTCTCCATTATCTTAACATTGTCATTTATAATAGCATTGATTTGATAATTGAGTAGATTTATGGTAGTCATCTGTCTGTTGTGGTATTCGCAAGCCATAGTGAGTTTTCTCCAATACAGTCTAGAACATATCGTGATCATCAAATTACATAAGTACATATGCATACTAAAGAAACACACTTTACCTAAAGATACATTATACCAAGTTGATCTTAACTAACTCCTAAGTGTCTTAATATCCTAACAATTTAAGTGAAGTAAATTTTGATCTATGCAAGGAATGCTGGAGGATTGAGATTAATCTATGCGGTGCGAAATCTAGTTCCAAACATACAAAATCTTAGAGGGCTCGTAGTTCCTTTTTTCTTGGTTGTCATGAATGTTTCTATGAATTTTGTTTATGATATTTTTCATCCATGTTGTGGTGTGGGATGGATATGACATAGACCTTTCTTTATAACCATTGGTACGTTGGCTAATTCATGCTTGTGTGCTCACTAAAAAGAGTAAGTTGTTGATACTAAGTCATATCGATTTCGAACCTCTATGATGACATAAACTATCGAATAAATTATGGTAGAAGAAAAGTATTTTTATGTTGCTACACCATTATCATTACCCTTAGCACACCTCCATAGTTAGTTTTCCCATTGAGATAGAGAAATTCAGATGAGCTGGATAACCCCCTCCCACCCCAGCCGCAACCCTCCCGTCTTCTATGAGCTAGGGAAACGTCACTCATGAATGAAACATCCATCTTGGTATGTGGATGAAATTTATATGAATGACTCAATGAATTGGACAAAGTTATTTTGTAAATGGAACACAATATTCAAATAATATTGCATGTTCAAAATGGGTATCATTTCAATATTTTTTTGTTTGTGACACCAAATCATACCTCCTCTGCATACAATATTGTTCCTTGCACCTCTTATCTAAAACTTGGTTGTGTCTGTGACTATGAAAGAGAGAAATTATTTTCTCCTTCCTCCTACAACATAACTTTGATGCACTTGGCAATCCTCACATCCTTGCAGAACCCATAAATTCAAAGAGAATACATACCCAATATTGTATCTTTGATTGGAACATAGACTTTGTCGAAGGGAATGCCAAGAAAATGTGATCATTATATTCATGGAAGTATAAAAAATTAAATTTAGCATATTTTTTTCCATTGGAATACACATCACGAGAAACCCTCTAAGCACTTCCCTTCAGTTCGAGGATGGTACTTGGGGTAAACTGTTCGGTTGTAGATTTGGGAAACCTAACTCGGTGGGAACATCAAGTGAGGCCCTCAACATTCACATAGATAACCAACTCGAGGACTTTATCTTATGACCTCCCATTTGCATCTTGCATCACTCAACCACTTAAGCTAGCCCATGGGGATGCAAATTTAACATAAAATTGCAAATCTTTTATATAGGATTATGCGAAGGCATGATAGGCCCATGCAAGGTCTTCTCTTTAACTCCATTGCGTGTGTTGTTGGGTGAATAGTTAGAGAGAAATGTATCCTACACTAGTGCAATTATTGCATGCACCCGAGATGAAGTGGCTAGATAGATGTTGCCTTGGATTTTGTGTTTGGAATATACTGCTGCCTCAATGAATACTAGATTAATCAACAACGACTACATTTTAATTAGCAAATTAGATGGGGTTGGACTGAATCATGTCCCAAAGCTTGTCCAAATAATATATTGGGATTGTTTTATCCATGGTGATTGCATTATCTATCATATATATGAGACCTCCAGTAAAATTCCGCTTTCCTCCTACTTGATATTGTTATCCAAACTTTCATTAAAGTTATATTAAATCCCCAAAAACGATTATACAAAGTTTTGCAATGTTTTGAGCTAAAACAACCTCAAATTTATTTGATCCATTTCTTGGACTTGTGATTGAAAGAAAAAAAACCCCGAAATGTTACAATCTACATAGCATTTATAAAAAAATAGGTGGCTAAATTAAGTGGTGGCAATTGGAGATATCAAGGATGAAATGAGCCCGATTAACAATGAATGAGATTGTAGGGCATTTTTGGAGGCTGCACACATTGTCATTTATAATATTGAGGAGTTTATAACTCCTTTGTCCAAACTCAAATTTTAGATAATATACCATATAATTCATATGCAAGATACACCTTCCACCTCCACCAAACAATTCCCTCTTTCTATTTACAAATGAACTCCAACATCGTAATATAATTTTCATTAATGAAAAGTGAGATGCTTAATGTATCCTTAGTCTCTTTTATGCTTTCTTGTAGATCTACAATGTCTCAAACTCAAGAGACCAACAAACTTCTAGAAAAATACCCTTCCCTTCTTTGCATGTTATCTTTTTCCAAAACTCAAAGTTATGTAAATTTATTTAATAAAAAACCTTTTATTTTGAGAGTTGTCAAGCATCTTTATTTTCATTCCTCACAATTTCATTTAACTTTTCCATTTTAGTCCATGCGTATCTTTGTAATTTCCAAGACAATTTCAATTACATTTCCATTTCAATCCATTCCATCAATATATCAATTTCATTTTACATTTCCATTTCAATCTATTCCATCCTTATATCTTTGCACTTTTCTAAACAATTGCTATTACTAACCTTACATTGTATCGCTACTTTCATTTTCAAATTCTAGATCACATGAAATATAAATAAATATTTTCTCATATCTAATTTCTTTTATCCATCTTTCTAATTAAAACCCTTCACATCAAATTTTAAAATAGTTAGAGTTATGAAAAATATTGTGAACCCTCCCAAGGGCAGGTTCTTATGCGTTACTCTGAGATTATAACCTATACTTCAAACACCTATATTATATACCTTCTTTCTAAATAGCGACACATTTAATGTTGGCACAATTGAACTTCACTCGCAAGTTTTAACACGGAAGGACACATTGTTAACCCATAAGGATGGGTACGTTATTTTTTTTTATTTTTCACCATAATACATAAAACTTATGACTTCTGTGGTACATGTTTATCCATTTTTATAGACTAGTAATACGTGGTACAATAACGAGTGCATAATATTTGGCCCAAATAAACCTTTTTTTTCTTAATAGTTATTTGGATACAAAACTACACAAGATTGAAAATCAAATCTAAAATAATCATGGCAAATTACCGCATATCTATCACTATACCACCACCCAATTGATATTACTTTTATATTATTAAATTTATACGCACATTCCAACGATATATTATATGTACTTTTAATTGAAAAAATTAACTTAATTAATTGTCATCAATATAGTTAGATATTTTGTATTGATAAGTACTCAATTTAAATCATTCTAAATAAAGTACACTGATATACACCAAATGTTTACTTGATAGTACATATATATTATATATATATATATTTTTTTAATACATAACTTATATACAAAACTACATTTTATCTTTCAATTTGTGATCCATTGAAGGCCACGTCTTTGATAGAAGCCTTTTGAATTTAATTTGCAAGTTGAATTCATCCACTAAATGGTTGTCTAGCATACATGAAAGAAAAGGAAAAGGACATTCATATTCATGGTCCATGAGAGACGGGACAAATTGATAAGAACAATATCAAATGCAAATATGATTCCAAAAGCAATGATAGAAAATCATAGAATATCACAAATCTTGGATAAAATTTAAATGACAAAGACTCTAAGTTCTGGAACCATTGGCTTCCTTTCCTTTCTTCCAACCACTTTCTTCCAGCCGCCCTTACTGTTATTGCTTTTTACACCACCCACGCAAAGTGCATGGTCCCCCAAATGATCCATTTAAGTCCAGATTCTCCCACCAATGATTCCCAATCTTCTATCAAAGGTTCAATCTGCCCCTCGTGATTTAATTACCTTTCCCAATGATCCATTTCAATCCTCATCAGCTCACCCAACGAACCCCCCGTTTTCAATGCAATGTTTAACTTTTCCCATAGTGGTTTATTCACCTACATCGCTATCAACTTTCCACGTAGTAGTTTATTCACCTACTTCTTTAAAAAAAATATTAAAATCTCAATGGGATTTTGGTTCTATATGTAAGGTTATCAAGTTGCATCTATTTAATGTGGAGTGCTTGTTTAAGCGACAGGATGCTATACAAAGGCTTAAAGTCAATTTAAGTTTAAAGTAAATTTGGAAAATATTTACTTGAAGAATATTTTCTTGGAAAAGTAGAAACTTCTTGGAACTTACTTTTAAGTCTGTGCAATCTAGGTTGAAGGGAGCTTATATTATGATGTTGAACGTAAGTATTTGATAAATTTAACTAAATATATGTTCTTAAATTAATATATAAGTTAAAAGTTATTATATCGAAGGTAAGTATATTTTTTTGAAAAAGCTTTATCAATTTTTTTTTGTTATTATATTAAAAGTGAATGTGATTTTTGAAAAAAAAATATATTAAAAATTCAATAGGATACGTACTCCTCAAAACTTGGAATCTAATTGAAAGAGTTCTTATTATAAGACTAGGTGTAAGTCCCAAGCTAAGGCTAGATACTTCTTTGAACATCATATCTAAGCCAAAGAAACCGAAAGCACAGCACATGAGGTTAGTACAAGTCTTAGATGAATCAAATGAACTATGTATTATGAGTTGTAAGATTGATACCCATCAAAGCTTGTCAACTAAGGAATTTTGTATTGCGAAATTGAATGCTAATTATTGGTGAATTTGGTAGAAAATTTGTATCATAAAGTTAGATATAAAACTTACAAAAATTTAACAAAACAGATACTTTTAAAATTTAACATATAAGTTGAAAGAAATTCACATTATAAAATTATAAAATTGAACAACATTTAAATCAAAAGAAATCCATATTATGACTTCGAAGTAAGAACAAACTTACAAAATATATACTCCAAAAACTTGCCATTTATGTTAAGGGAAATCCATATTACATTTGGTGGAGGAGAACCAAACATCTAAACATAAAAAAGTCTATATTATAAAGTGACTCTACAAGTGCTATATGTTGAAATTGGTAAAATATATATCTTTTAAAACTCATTTAAATTAAAGAAAGTCCATAATAAATGGTCATATTAACATCTAGTTAAAACTTATTTTTGTATGAAGGATATTTGTAAAGTTTTGTTTGATAAGATAAAAAACAAAATTTTGAAGATCAAATACTTTTTTGTATGGAGAATAGCTACATGTTTTACAATTTTGTATGGGGAAATGTTATAATGTTTACTTAATATAATTATAATGTTGGATCCATCTTAATGCTTGAGAGATTGAAAAATAAATTTATGAAAGATAATATACCTTTTTGCATCGAAAGTAGTGAGATGCTTTACAACCTCGTATAGAGAAGATATTGTAACATTTACTTAACATAATTATAATGTTGAATCTATCTCAATACTTAATAAATCTTGTTTAAAACGGAACTATAATAATATTATACCGACATCTGAGGGATCCAATTTCTTGAGGTGTATTTTCTTTTAAAATTTAAACTCAAAAAATTTGATCTCTCTTGATTGATAGATACAGGTTTAAGTTTAAAGTTTTATTTTACAGACGAACATCGATTTTTAATTACTTTTCATAATATTTTATTTTATGTGTTAATATGGATTTTTTAAAAATACTTTTATATATTTTTATTTTATGAGCTTACATAAATTTTTTAAATTATTTTGTTAGAAACAAAGATTACAACATCTCTCCATACTAAACGGTAAAGCACCTCACTTCTCTCAATACAATAAATAATTAAATAATAATAAATTAAATATAAAACCGGATTGACAAAGTAGTAATTAAATAATCCACCTTTTCATCATCTCAATCAAAAAAAATGTGCGCAATCACACACACTCGCCACGAGGCGACTGTCTTCTTATTCTTTTAAGTAACTGGCATATAACATCGAACGATGACGTATCGTATCATTGTACACAGAATCTTACAGTATAATATCCTTCCTCCCATCTTTTCTTTCAACTTGTTGGGGCCTCAGTATTCACTCCCTGTGGCATATTTTCAGTGCTCCAGCATTTGCTTCAGAGGCCTTTTACTGTTAAATTTCCATATATTCTCGTGCTCTGATCAATCTGGCAAAGCTGGGCTCCCTTGTAATCTCGTCCAGAATGTGCCAGTTGACTCGTTTGCTACAGAGAGTTTCTGATATCCATTCCTCCAAGCCGCCATCAGCATTTATTAAGTTAAAGAAGAATGGGAAGACTAGACAGAGTTCAGAGGCTAAAAAGAAGGATGTAGTCCCTAAGGGATCCCTGCCTGTGTATGTAGGGAAGGATATTGTTATGAGATTTGTGATAGATGCCAGAGTTCTCAACCATCCTCTATTTGCAGAGCTGTTGGAGGCCTCTGTAGAGGAATTTGGATACGAGCATAAGGGAGCTCTCAGGATTCCCTGTGATATCTTCTTGTTCGAGGGAATTCTCAAACTCATTAACAGCAGACGTCCATTAACAGCATCAATCTCTCATGAATGATTTTGATAAGCTGCTATTTATTTTATTTTGGACTTTGTAGTTCCATATGATGGGCAGTTTACAAGCATATATTAAGCCATATATGGTGGTCTTTTGCAGTTATTTAAGCCATATATGGTGGTCTTTTGATGGCAGAACTAGAATTCCAGGGCGTGATTCTGTCTTTAAATGTTATATGCGATGCTGGCTTTAGTGCAAGGGAAATAGCTATGATGTAATGCTAATAAAGTAATGTCAATTCTTAGTTTAATATTTGTAAATCATTGAGAAAGAATAAAAATTTCTAATGGTACAATTGTACATCTGTTTATATGTACATCTGTTTATATGGTTTTTCTTTTAATATAATTTAATCATTCACCTATAAACATATGGCACATCTCTGGCCTTACAGTGTATCCTCTTCCATGTCACATCATAGTAATGTAAACACACTATTTGTGTTATATATATGTGTGTGGTGGTTTATAGTTTGTTAAAATGTTAATATTTGTTATTTTAAGTAGAGAATCAAGATATGGCTAGAAATATAATTATGGAGCGTCATGTCACTTACAAGAATTAAATCTAAGTGGGGAGGGCAACAATCATTCCTCTAAACCACCCAAGTTACAACCAATGAACTATATATATATATAAAGAAAATTCATATAAAGTGTGTAGAATTTTATGTTTACATTGTTCTCCTATCCTCATTGTATTTATAACACAAAACATTTGATAAATATTCATATTTACATGTAACTTAATCTCCAAAATATAGAATCCCATCTACATATTTTCCCAAAGCTTATTTTTATCAATGATAAGAACACCTTAATATTCCAAAACCCTTTATAGTGTTATATTTGTGATTTTTTTTTGTAATTTTTATAATTTGCATTAACATGTCAAACTAATACAACAAGCTTCTCTAACAGCATGGGTAAATTTCTTTATTACCACTTGATAGTATAGACATGGACTATACAATAGTAACTTTTATAATTTGCATTTACATTTTTTAACTACCACTTGATAGTATAGACATAGCCTATACAATAAATTCAGTATAACTTTTATAATTTACATTAACATATCAAACTAATACAACAAGCTTCTCTAACATGGCATGGGTAAATTTCTAAGTTACCACTTGATAGTATAGACATATACTATACAATCTCTATCACACTTATGACATCTCACAATATTTTTTGAAAAAGCACACACATGGATATTCATCTCTAAACTAACAAGGAGTTATTTACAAAACTCTACTATATAAATTACAATTGTTTCATAGCAAAGTCTTTAATTGGTCCAAATTCAAATCTCATACATGTGCTCTAGAAGTTGAAAACATCTCACTATTCATGCCTTATCATTGGATGATGAGCACAACTCATATATATATTTTCAATCCTAACACATCACCTAGGGTCCATAACCAACCAATGGTCCACATCCATTGCTTTCAACCAATGGTCAACTCCCTCACGTAGCAACATCTCTAGGGATTGATAAATCCATGTCAACCATTTTTTGTTTGTTTGTTGTATACCTAGTAATTTTTAGTTTTGTTGAGTGTGGACTATCTTAGACTGTGAAGGTTAGAGCAAGCGAGAGATGTGGAATTAGGTAGAATACAAAGGGTTGAAGGAAAATTGTAGAGCAAGTGAGAATTGCAGAGCTATGTAGAATGCATAGGGAAAAGGGAAAAGCAATCAAAGAAACCATAGTTAGGTGGTGTGTCAAGCAAGTGTGAAGAACACTAGAAAAAAGGATCACAAAGTTACTGTCAGGCATTTTGACATCCACATCAGTAATATATGATAGTGATGTAGGGTAGGGATAAGGACGAGTTTTCCAAAGAGACATCTAATCCTTCTCTACCTCTAGTTCTGCCGTGAAATATTTTTCATTTGTGTTGCGAAATCCTTTTGGACTAATCCATTGATATTCATGTGGGATCATGAGGCACTTGTCAAAGTCACATACACCTTTCAACCCTATGCCATCGAAAGTGAGATACATGTCCCAAGAGAGGCCCAAAATTTGGAGGGGCACGAAACCTCATCCATGTCAAGTTAACCATGAATATGAGGATTGATGGGTCCATGTCACAAGAATCTCAACCATCATAAAATTTTGAAGGCCACGTAGGAAAGATGAGGTTGGTGCCTTGAGAACATACTCCATTATGCATGAATAAACATATTATCCTATACGCGCATGGATTGAAGTTTGATGTTTTTTTTAGCTCGAGCCTAGAATATTAATTGATTACATTCCAATGATTGGGGCAATGGTTTTGAATCCACACTTAAATGACATAGGATGGATATGGTAGGGGATTTTGACATCCAACCACTCTAGTTTGTATTAGAGGGTTTTGGTTGTGATTGTAGTAGTGTAGTGAATTCCAAGAAAAGTGTGAAGGTTTTATGTATAGTGTATGTATAATTGTTAGAGAAGAGTTCAAATTGTATCTGAGTTTGTAGAATGGAAAATAAAGGAGGTATTTGAGTCATAAGAGTTCTCAAGAGACCAAGAAGAAAAAATATAAATTTCATTGTAGATGTTACACTAGAAATGTTAAAGGTGTTGTCTTCCAGGTTGGTCGACAAGATGGAAGAGGTCCAAGAAGAGGTAATTCACCAATGATAAATGATGAGAGTGAATATGAAGGATAAGTGGACACTATGAGGGAAGAGTGAAAATAATAGTGTGCACTTTAGGATATAATGATCATAATGAAAATGAGATTGTGAGGTAAACTTGTACTTGATAACCTTGTGTACTTTGTAAGCCTAAATCAAAAGAGTTGATTGATTGTATTATAGAGATGGATAGATTCTCTCATTTTGAGTGGATTGAGTATCCAAAGAAGGAAAAATTTTCATGTACAAATTTGAAGAGAGACATCGTAACATACCCATTCCATCTCCCTTAGCTATTGGAACATGATCACTTGTAATTTCTTTCTTCTCTTCAAATCAGATTTCCCAACTAGAGACACAATTAGACTCTAATATTATGAGAATATATTTCCATGCAAAACAAAAGTGGGTTTAAAATTGCATGATGGAAATCACAAGGGGAACCCAATTGAAATACCATGCACATGATTATGATGAAAACTCCTTTCATATAATCAATTTCATGTGCATAACACAAATCTTATACACAATTTAAACATGTAATCGCAGATATATATTTAGATATTAAACAAATATTTAATCAAATCAATTTAATGGATCTAACATCCATTACACCATTAACTTCCATTGGAATCCAATAATTGACAATACATTCATATTTTGACTCAATCATGCATCACACCAATGCTAATATATTTTCAATGGATTTCCATTGAAATATTTAGAACTAGGATCTCCTTCGAACTACCTTGATTAATCTACGACTGGGTATACCATTTCATGACATTTGATTCTTGCATATGAGATTGCCAAATCCCCAACTCTATTTTCAGTTTCGTGAAATTAGTGTGCTGTGAGTGAACCAGTGAATGAAGACTGCTTAATGAATCATTGAACCTTTTAAAATAGGTATACATTGCAGTCAAAGTCGTAATACTTAGAATTGGAGAACTAAAATGAGCTCGACAAGGGAAATATCAAGAAACCAAGCTAAACAACAAGGCCACACACAACTCATATATAGGTTTGGAAGGTGTTTGCCGCGCACACCAAAATAAATTGAAGAAACATTGAAGTTAACTATGTTCATGACCACGCACTTGGAATCATACTAAGAAGACGCCAAAGTTAATTGCATTTATGGTAACACGTAATGATATGAATTAATAATATTGGGCTAAAGGACAAACATAAAAAATTGAACTCATTGTTCTATATGATTGAATTGATATCATCTAAGAGGCTTGAGTACGACGACAAGCTGTCATATATTATGCATGAGTTATCAATCACATCGAATTGTTGCAAAGCTGGTTGACTCATGGAATTATGTACGACATCAAGGAAGAATTTTTAGAAGATATGAGAAGATGTGCAAAGTTAGGAAGACGATGTGTGTCATTAAAATCAGTATTAATGAAGATGTATTTAATTAATGATGAAAACTCTCTAACATGATGAAAACCTATCACAGTGTAGTAGATGCAACAAAAGGAAGAAATGAAATAATGAAGAAGTCGGCATAAAAGATAATGCAAAGACGAAATATAAGAAACTTGCAATTGCACAAGGAGAGCACTATGTCACGATAGAAAGATGAATAAAGAAGCATGCAAGCAAAAAGAGTGACACTTGAGCAAGAGGCTAAATGTGATAGGAATAGAAGATCAAGTTAAAAGGAAATTGGAAACGATGTAAGGGGGACTACAAGGAAAAGGCCTTGTAGCGGATGCTTTTTTTTCGATGCGTTTCTAACTTAAATGCTCCGGTGCATTTCATATAATAAAAATGCATCGGGACGACCAAAAAAGCAATGTCGTATGACAAAAAAAATGAATTAAAAAAATACAAAATGACCAGAAATTTTGTAAAACCATTGCAGTGCGTTTTGTACACCAAATGCACCGGGGCATCTATAATTAACATGCACCGGGGAATCTATAACTAATGTAAATTTCTAATGGTACAATTGTACATCTGTTTATATGGTTTTCCTTTTAATATAGTTCAATCATTCACCTACGAACATATGGCACATCTCTGGCCTTAGAGTGTATCCTCTTCCAAGTCACATCATAGTAATGTAAACACACTATTTGTGTTATATATGTGTGTGTGTGTGTGTGGTGGTTTATAGTTTGTTAAAATGTTAATATTTTCTATTTTAGGTAGAGAATCAAGGTATGGCCAGAAATATAATCATGGAGTGTCATGTCACTTACAAGAATTAAATCTAATTGGGGAGGGAAACAATCATTCTTCTGAACCACCCAAGTTACAACCAATGAACTATATGTATATATATATATATATATATATATAAAGAAAATTCATACAAAGTGTGTATAATTTTATGTTTACATTGTTCTCCTATCCTCATTGTATTTATAACACAAAACATTTGATAAATATGCATGTATTTACATGTAACTTAATCTCCAAAATATGGAATCCCATCTACATATTTTCCCAAAGCTTATTTTTATCAATGATAAGAACACCTTAATATTCCAAAACCCTTTATAGTGTTATATTTATGATTTTTTTTTGTGTAATTTTTATAATTTGCATTAACATGTCAAACTAATACAACAAGCTTCTCTAACAGAGCATGGGTAAATTTCTTTGTTACCACTTGATAGTATAGACATAGACTATACAATAAATTCAATGTAACTTTTATAATTTGCATTTACATTTTTTAGCTACCACTTGATAGTATAGACATAGCCTATACAATAAATTCAGTATAACTTTTATAATTTGCATTAACATATCAAACTAATACAACAAGCTTCTCTAACGGGACATGGGTAAATTTCTAAGTTACCACTTGATAGCATAGACATATCCTATACAATCTCTATTACACTTATGACATCTCACAATATTTTTTTAAGAAGCACACACATGGATATTCATCTCTAAACTAACAAGGAGTTATTTACAAGACTCTACTATATAAATTACAATTGTTTGATAGCAAAGTCTTTAATTGGTCCAAATTCAAATCTCATACATGTGCTCTAGAAGTTGAAAACATCTCACTATTCATGCCTTATCATTGCATGATGAGAACAACTCATATATATATTTTCAATTCTAACACATCACCTAGGGTCCATAACCAACCAATGGTCCACATCCACTGCTTTCATCCAGTATTTGACCAACTCCCTAACGTAGCAACATCCCAAGGGATTGATAAATCCATGTCAACCATTTGCTATTTGTTTGTTGTATACCTAGTTATTTTTAGTTTTGTTGAGTGTGGACTATCTTAGACTGTGAAGGGTAGAGCAAGCGAGAGATGTGGAGTTAGGTAAAATACAAAGGGTTGAAGGAAAATTGTAGAGCAAGTGAGAATTGCAGAGCTAGGTAGAATGCATAGGAAAAAGGGAAAATCAATCAAACAAACCATAGTTAGGTGGTGTGTCAAACAAGTGTGAAGAGCATTAGCAAAAAAGGATCACAAAGTTACTGTCATGCATTTTGACATCCACATCAGTAATATATGATAGTGATGTAGGGTAGGGATAAGGACGAGTTTTCCAAAGAGACATCTAATCCTTCTCTACCTCTAGTTCTGCCGTGAAATATTTGTCATTTGTGTTGCGAAATCCTTTTGGACTAATCCATTGATATTCATGTGGGGTCATGAGGCACTTGTCAAAGTCACATACACCTTTCAACCCTATGCCATCGAAAGTGAGATACATGTCCCAAGAGAGGCCCAAAATTTGGAGGGACACGAAAACTCATCCATGTCAAGTTAACCATGAGTATGAGGAATGATGGGTCCATGTCACAAGAATCTCAACCATCACAACATTTTGAAGGCCATGTAGGCAAGATTAGGTTGATTCCTTGAGAACATACTCCATTATGCATGAATAGACATATTAGCCTATACGCACATGGATTGAAGTTTGATGTTTTTAACCTCGAGCCTAGAAGGTTATTTGATTACATTCCAATGATTGGGGTAATGGTTCGTTTTGAATCTACACTTAAATGACATAGATGGATATGGTAGGGGATTTTGACATCCAACCGCAGTAGTTCGTGTTAGAGGGTTTTGGTTGTGATTGTATTAGTGTATTGAATTCCAACAAAAGTGTGAAGGTTCTATGTGTAGTGTATGCATAATTGTTACATAAGTGTGCAAATTGTATGTGAATTTGTAGAATGGAAAATAAAGGAGGTATTCAAGTCATAAGAGATCTCAAGAGACCAAGAAGAAAAAATATAAATGTCATGGTAAATGTTACACTAGAAAAGTTAACAGTGTTTTCTTCCAGGTTGGACACGATGGAAGAGGTCCAAGAAGAGGTACTTCACCAATGATAAATGATGAGAGTGAATATGAAGGATAAGTGGACACTATGAGGGAAGAGTGAAAATAATAGTGTGCACTTTAGGATATAGTGATCATTATGAAAATGAGATTGTGAGGTAAAGTTGCACTTGATAACCTTGTGTACAGTGTAAGCCTAAATCAGAAGATTTGATTGATTGGATTAGAGAGATGGATAAATTCTCTAATTTTGAGTGGATTGAGTATCCAAAGAAGGTAAAATTTTCATGTACAAATTTGAAGAGAGATATCATAACATACCCATTCCATCTCCCTTAGCTATTGGAACATGATCACTTGTAATTTCTTTCTTCTCTTCAAATCCGATTTCCCAACTAGAGACACAATTAGACTCTAATATTATGAGAATATATTTCCATGCAAAACAAAAGTGGGTTTAATATTGCATGATGGAAATCACAAGGGGAACCCAATTGAAATACCATGCACATGATTATGATGAAAACTCCTTTGATATCATAAATTCCATGTGCATAACACAAATCTTCTACATAATTTAACCATGTAATGGTAGATATATATTTAGATATTAAAAAAATATTTAATCAAATCAATGTAATGGATCTAACATCCATTACATCATTAACTTCCATTGGAATCTAATAATAGACAATACATTCATATTTTGACTCAATCATGCATCACACCAATGCTAATATATTTTCAATGGAATTCCATTGAAATATTCAAAACTAGAATCTCCTTCAAACTGCCATGATTAATCTGTGACTGGGTATACCATTTCATGACATCTAATTCTTTCATCTGAGACTTCCAAATCCCCATCTCTATTTTTAGTTTCACAAAATTAGCCGGCTGCTACGAGTGAACCAGTGAATGAAGACTGCCTAATGAATCGTTGAACCTTTTAAAATAGGCAGACATTGTAGTCAAAGTCGTAATACTCGGAATTGGAGAACTAAAATGAGATTAACAAAGGAAATATCAAGAAACCATGCTAAAAAACAAGGCAACACACAACTCATATATAGGTTTGGAAGGTGTCTGCCGCACACGCCAAAATAAATTGAAGAAACGTTGAAGTTAACTATATCCATGACCACACACTTGGAATCAGACTAAGAAGACGCCAAAGTTAATTGCATTTATGGTAACATGTAATGATACAAATTAATAAGATTGGGCTAAAAGACAAAAAGGGAAAATTGAACTCATTGTTCTATATGATTGAATTGATATCATCTAAGAGGCTTGAGTACAGGGACAAGTTGTCATATATTGTGCATGAGTTATCAATCACATCGAAATGTTGCAAAGCTGGTTGACTGATGGAAATATGTGCGACCTCAAGGAAGAATTTTTATAAGATATGACAAGATTGGCAAAGTCAGGAAGAAGATGTGCGTCATTAAAATCAACATTAATGAAGATGTATTTAATTGAAGATTAAAACTCTCTACCATGATGAAAACCTATCACGATGCAGTAGATGCAACAAAAGGAAGAAATGAAATCATGAAGAAGTCGACATAAAATATAATGCAAAGATGGAATATAAGGAACTTGCAATTGCGTAAGGAGAGCACTATGTCACGATAGAAAGATGAATAAAGAAGCATGGAAGCAGAAAGAGTGACACTTGAGCAAGAGGTTAAATGTGATAGGAATAGAAGATCAAGTTAAAAGGAAATTGGAAACCATGCAGGGGGAACTACAAGGAAAAGGCCTTGTAGCGGAGGTTATAGTGGATGCTCCTCTCAAAAGAGCTCAAATATCAATTTATAGAGGAGGTCATTAGAGGAGGCATGCAGCTGGAGGTTGTAGCAGATGCTTTTTTTTTCTATGCGTTTCTAACTTAAATGCCTCGGTGCATCTCATATAATAAAAATGCACCAGGACAGCAAAAAAAACTACGTAGCACGACAAAAAAAATAAATTTAAAAAAATGAAAAATGACCAGAAATTTTGTAAAACCATTGCAGTGCGTTTTGGTACACCAAATGCACCGGTGCGTCTATAATCAACATGTACTGGGATGGCCAAAAAAGCAATGCTACACGGCGAAAAAAATGAATTAAAAAAAAATTCAAAACGACCATAAATTTTGTAAAACCATAATGGTACATTTTGGTGCACCAAACACACTAGGGCGTTGGAAAGAAAAGTGCACCAAGAATGCCAAAAAAAATGTCACACCACAAAAAAAATCAATTAAAATACAATTGATGAGAAACACACCAAATTGTTTTGCAACTGTAGTGATGTGTTTTTGTAACAATAATGCCCCGGTGCATCTCCAGAACCAAATCACTGCGACCACAAAAAAAATGTCACTCCCCAATAAAAAAATCAATTCAAAAAAAATTCAAAAAACGTAGAAAATTTCTAAACCATCGTGGTGCATTTGTGTAACCTCAATGCACCAGTATGCCTAAGATAAATAAATGCACTGGGTTTTATAAAAAACAAAATAAAAAATCCTTAACAACGGTGCATTCATTTTTAATAAATGCACCAATGTGTGCCTAATACCAAAACACATCGGTGTAGGATTTGTTAAAAATAAAAAGTAAAAAATGATAAATATGGGTTAAAAGCCCACATGCGGTGCAGCGTCAGTACAACGCACCGGTGCGTTACCTTGTCGGGTGCACCATAACATGGTTTTATAAAAAAAATAACCGCGCAGTAAAAATAATTTTAACCCCTCCATAGTGAATGAGTCTGAGCCATTATATCAGTGCCATTCCTAACCCACCTAGATACCCTGCCACTGGTGCTCATTCCACCCCTTAATGACACATTTCTCCTTTGTATTAGCCAGTGAATTGAGTTTGAATTTTACCAAACAATGTGCAAAATTTCAAATTCTCCATACATAAACAGGATTCCTCCTCGACACTCTATTCAATAAGTAAATCAAAAGCTTACTTGATAATTTAATTTTTTTAGCAGTTTAATTTTTCCAATTAGGTCATAATTTCCCATTTAAAAAAATAAAATAAAAAATTGTGCGGTGTGTTCTAGCCATTCGGCTCGCACCAACTGTCGGTGCACTCTGTAGTTTGTTACAGTGCAAATCATAAGCGGGGCTAGTCAAAAGGTTTGAGAGAACCGCCGTAACATAAAATTAATTTTAAAAACTATAAATTAATAATCATTGTAGTCATTATATATAAGCACACCGAAAACACGGTGTGCTTACGTGTATAGAACACACCTCCATAACATAAATTAATTTTTAAAACTATAAACTAATAATTGGTGCAACCATTACATATAAGCTCACTGAAAATACGATGCACTTACATGTATAGAATGCACCAATAATACAACAAGAAATTTGAAAAATACCAACCTATACGGTGCATCTATCGCATGTCAACGCATCGGTGCTCGGTGCTATGGCATCCGCTAGGAGCACCGTATTTCGATGCTTTGACGTGTTATAGGAACACCGTTGAAACAATACTTATTGCTTATACAATGAAATAAATGTGTTTTCTTGTTCGGGAAGCACTGTTTCATATGCATTTAAAATTTACTATAATTAATAAATCATAATTAAACGGTACTACTAGCGTAGGTTAGCGCACTGATTCTTGGTGCTCGGATTTGTGGTAGGCACATTGATAATTATAAATTTGTAGAAAAATATTACTGATGCATTTGGATAGTGTATCGCACCGTTTGCGGTGCGGTAAAAACTACAATGCACTTCCAGCAGTGCGTTACGTTTATAAAAGCACACTATTTGTCAATATTTTGCAAAGAATACAAATTTTTATTTTAATACATATAATTATGATATAATGTTTTTATATTTAGTTTGATGAGATTAGTTGATTCATGTTATATGTGAAATAAAGACATGAGAGCCATGAGGCGAGGCAACAATAGGAAGCTCTAGTTGACCAATACAACATTCAGAGAGAGTGGGAGGATAGGGATATGGAGAGATATTTATACCGTCATCCAATTACTGCACATATGAGACTCCTCTTGAGATTTGTTGGCCTCCTCAAGTTCTATGAGGAGACCACATCACTCAAGGGGAACACTACATTCCTCACCCAGTTGATTGCATGTTGGGATCATCATAGGAAAGCATTTCGAGTTGGTCCCGATTAGTGGTTCCGACCCACTAAGGAGGACATATATTTTATCAAAAAGGGATCTCTAGGAGAGGTGAGGAATTTCCTCAATTCCCAAAATCCCATTTGGAGCTGTAGCATCATCTCATATAGTATATGTTTAGAGATATTTTGATCCCAACATTCTCAATCCTTCTTAGTTTCAGGTCAGTGGTGGGTAGCTCTTCATTGCTGCTTTTGGTAGAGAGGATCTTAGGTTCCTCTCTTTGTTGTTTATGACCATTGTGCATATCACTAGTGATGGGTAGCACATTAGCTTCCCTCCATTATATTTTGTTGATTCTTTAGTGCATAAACCTATATGCATTAGTTGGTATGCTATTTTCTTATGACAATTTTTTTATGCTCTTAGTCGATGTCGTGCATGTATTGGAAGGAGGGAAAACTTCCCTTTCACTTCATAGTTGTTTTGTTTATTTTTTGAGAGATTTCTAGCCACCAGGCCATATTTTGACCGACACCCTCCTAGGTTGATGATAGATGTGCGTAGGTGCATGTGGGGGTAGATGATGCCCAAGAGGGAAAGCCTGAATTTCTGGCGAGGATCACTGCAGATGTGATCGATATGCTAGGCAGTGGTGACCCTCCTAGAGTAGACATGGTTTCATATCCATATGCCGGCTTAGATTGGAGAGGGTGTCCCAACATCTTATTCACTCAGGACGAGCCAACATATGATAGAGGTAAAATTAGCATTATGTTTGAATTAATCTAGTTGCATTTTATTCTTTTTATATTTAATGCAAAAGAAAAGTATTTTAAATTGTTATATTAAATTCATGTTTACTGAAATTGTCTAATTATTATTGTGTACTATATATTTTACAGATGTTGGGACATTTGATGGATATGTGCTGCCTCATCGTGTTTAGGATGAGGAGGATATGGATATGGATGTAGATGATCATCCCAAGGTGCCCCATCTATCGAGACTTGGCCTTCGACGCAGGACATATGAGAGGTTACAACAAGACATCACAAACATGTTGTCTACAATGTTGGAATATTGACAGGTGAGGTACATTATGATGGAACCTCACCACGCAGATCTGTGGAGGATGCTTCCTCATGATATGAGGATCTTAGCGCAACACATTTTTGGTTCTTGCGATATTTAAATGGTATCTATGATAGTATTTCATTTTCAGACAAGGGTAGAGATCCTCCATCGACTATTCCACCTCCTTCTTGCAATGTCCTTTGTTAGGAATTTTATTAAAATTGCATTTTTTCACTTTTTTTCCTAGTTAGACCTTTGACTAGTTTTGAGCTCTAGGTCCCCAAATTGCTCCAATTGCTCCCAAATATTCTGAGAAGGTATATGGATGATGTTAGAAAATAAATATGTGTTTCATGGATGCTTTCAGAACTTTAAAATAGTTCTGCAAATCCTCTTTCAATTCTGGACAATGTAGGGAACTTTACTAGTAATTTCCCTTTGACTAGTATTGGTCTCTAGGTCTCAAATTGACTCCAAATGACTTCAAATATTCAAGGAAGGTGTATGAATGATATTAGGACTTGAGTATTATTTTCAGGGATGATATGTGGCCACCAAAATACCTCTGCAAACTCTATTAATATTCTGTACCAAGTATGCAATTTTACTAGTAATTTGGGGTTCAAATCCCCCTGGGGTAAGTATTGAAATTGGCTTCCCAAATGCCTCCAAACCCACTCAAATTTCTGAACAGAGGTAGGGGATGTCTCAAGGATGATATTAATGTCTCATATGCATCATTATTTGATTATTATCTCTATTCCAACCCTCTCCCATTCAGCTGCAAAAATCACTAATTTGACCCTTGGGGAAATGGCACTATTTCTTCTCCCAATGCAATTAAAATGAGTAAAAATACATCAAATGCTCAAGTACAGTACATGAAACTTGTAAAATACATCCATGGAAGTATATTAATCATAAATGTATCAGATAAACATCCATTCATTCGAAATCATCCGCATTATCATGCTATACATCAATGTAGTGGGGAAATGACACTGTTCTTTCATTAAAAATCAGATTTATACATTTCTACTTGGAATTTAGACCTGAAAATTTATGGAGATGAATGAAAGAGTATTTAATTCATGTTAAAAAATAAATATCACATTATAAGCTCCCCCAAAGAGTACAATAGCTCACCAAAAATGCCCTCCCTCAAGGATCAAGAATATGCCATCAAAACTGGAAATGGTTGAGAGAATGTGCTACAATAGAAGAAACCATGAGCTTCCCTGTAGCTTACACCTGCAAATAAATACTCCATTAAATATCCAAATGAAATTTCTAAATGGCCTTTCCAATTACCAACTTGGATGGGAATCTTTCACCCTTGAAATTGGCTAAGGCAAGAAACTAGTCATCCAGTAGCTCCCCCTCTACACAAATGCAATTGCAAATTCTACAAATGATCAAAATATAGTTTCATTCTTTGTTATTGAAATTTATAAATTTCTAATGTCCTCCATGGGTCAAATTCCTTCCAAGAGACTCATGCCAACTCAAGTTGGGAAGAGATTCCAAAGGACGTCACTTGTACAACAATTCCTAGACTCCCACTTCCACCAAATCACATGTGGAAGCATCTTAGCTTCCTTAACACCCTTGAGCGCCCTATTGGAGTCTATTTTTATCCTTGACATGTCATATATGTCATATGTCAGCCTTCAGGTCTGATTTGAGTCATAGGTGTCATAGCATCTTCATCATTGTTGTCATAGAGCTAGGGAATCTAGCCCAAGTGTCTCACTAGCTCCAAATTGTCTCTTCCTCTTCCATGGGAGTTACTCTTCATCTATATTTAGACCTCATTGACTCATGCCAAGTATTATTGACCTTATAAATCATCCCAAGAACATTAGGCTTCCCATCGATTCGAAATTGCAAGAAGAGGATGCCACATGGCACATAAATTCTAGCTTGTGTGGGTCCCACTTCCTCCATGTGTCTTCATGATCAAATGCCACTTTGATTTTAACTTGTATATATTTATTTATCTCCTTTATTAAAAATTTATTCCATCCTAATGTTCCAACATCATTTATTATCCCCATTATTCCAAATCCCAAAGCTTCCACCCCAAACCTAGGAAACTAGTAATTTTCCTCGGCAATTATTTGACCTTTAGCATCAATTTGACAAACTCTAATGAATAGGGCCAATTTGATCAGGCCATTGTGACCCAATGCCAAATTTGGGACATGACACTTCTCCACTAGATTCTTCGGCTAGTGGTGCAACCTCCACATCCACTGCACCTCCTCCTCAGCCTCCCCCTCCTCCCCCTCCACCTTTTACATCTCATCCACCTCCTCCTTCTCTACCTTCGACGTCTCATCCACCTCCTCCTCCACCATGTCCTCCTCCTCCACCTCCTTCATCATCTAGTCCTCCAATCCTAGTTGAACTTCCTCCCAATCCTACATCATCATCTCCTCTGCTCCTGCTCGACAAACCCTTCGATCCTACGCATCGACCTAACCATCCAACATTTCCTACTTCAGTTGTTTCTATTTTAGAGATGCACATATAGGGTTGTACACTTCGTTTTGATGGACCTATCCATACTGATCTCAGTTCTCTTTTTCTTTATGGCGGTGTTACTGATACTTCCTTTGACTCTATTAGTGGAGGTGATGATGCATCTAGCTCTGGTCGGAGAGATACATATGATGCATCTACTGGTGGAGGTGGATCAGATATGTCATAGCAGTTATTGGACTGGAGATATATTATATTTGGCATATTGTATCATGACTTTTATGTTATATATGCTCATATATATATACACTGCATTTTTCACATTTATGTTCATGTCGATGCTTATGTTGATGTTTATTTAGATGTTGATGGTGTTGTGTTTTATGTTTGTTAGATGGTGAAAATGATTATGATCGATGATGGCATGTTTATGTTTGTGTAGTGAAAATGATGATCATGGAATGTTTATGTTTATGTGTATTATTAGTTATGTGTGTTAGATGATGTTTAAATCGTTTAGATGTATATGTTACCTAAATATGTGACGTGATTTTTATGATGGTATGTTCATGATTATTTTTGTTTTTATGTTAATGATGGTATGTTTATGTTTATGCCATGGAAATGATGATGATGTAGGTAGGCTTTTTGTTAAACATTATGGTTATGTTTATGTTAGTAGGATGATGTTTATGCTTATGTTTATGATGGTATGATCATGATGTTTATGTTTGTTAGATGTTAAAAATGATGATGATAAGAAAACCAAGTAATACAGTAACAAAATTTTAAAGAAAACCAAGTAATACCCTTCTTAAGGTCCGATAGACCAAAGTTGGTTTCAGTGGATGTTAAACATCATCATCATCATTAATTAAAGACAAATGATTTCAAAAAAATACCATAACAATATTACTATTGGATTAATAAATTATAAACTATTCTCTCTCTCTCTCTCTCTCTCTCTCTCTCTCTCTCTCTCTCTCTCTATATATATATATATATATATATATATATATATATATATATATATGGGATGGTGCAAGGTATTGATACCCACTTATGACACGTTAGTTGCAATGGCATGCTGGAAAAACATAAATCTTATCATTAAAATGAATTATTAGAGGTACCTACAAAAGTTTTTAGAATTAGGTGAAAAAGATGAAATGTAGAAAAATGAATCATCTTTTGGAATATATAAATTTTATTTATGGAAAAGTGGTATAACCACCCGAAAATGTCATTATTTTAAGATTGGTATGCTATTTTTTCTCTAAAACATAATGCATATGTTTGTGTTGGTCCACCGCTTTGTTATGTAAATTGTCAATTTATGAGGAAAAAAATATGTAGAGGTGTAGGCAACAGACGAATCTTGTGAACGGATATTTTTCCAAAATTTGAAAAGTTACTTTTATATTTTTATTAAATTACAAAAGTTCAGTGAATCCTTAAAAATAAATGGTTGAGTGTTGGTCCACCATATCATGGTCTGAACATAATCAATTTTTTTTTTTAGCTTGTAGGTATTCTTGTACTCTTATGCGGGTTCTTTTCCATTCTCGAAATATATAATCCAATCAAAAGTTATAGGCCAAATAAATGACCTATGTTTTTCAAAAATTTTACATGAGTGAAGTTAAAAATGAATTAAAAATAGAAAACAATAATAGATCTATTCAAAAAATATATAGTTAGAATCTGCACACAGAGCTCGACAAGTGTGTGCAATTTCATTAGTAGTGCACAAGTGGAGCATATGAGGAACTAAGCATGAAAACATGAAATTATAGAAATTGGTGTGTTCTGCCATAACTCAGACCGAGCCTCAAGGTTTGAAAATTCGAAGCTAATACCAAACCTGAAAGGGAACCAAAAAAAATTGAATCCAAACACGTGTACGCGGAAATGTGCTCACGTGTAGATGCGCGCACACGTAGTTTCACACACGCGTAGAGGCGCACACACATTTTTGTGCACGCACACGTTCTTTGTCACACCTTGATTTTTATTTATCTATCCCTAAACCCCCCTCCCTCTCTATAAACCCACCCCCCTCTCTATAAACCCACCCCCCTCTCTTCCTATCCACCCAATTCCCCCCACTCTCTTCCACTCTACACAATCACTCCTCCCTCCCTCACCCCTCTCTTATCTCCTTCACCAAAAGAGTTAGGAGATATATTATTACAAAAAATAACTAACTCACATTATCCTAATGTACATATAAATATTCATCCTTGTAACCATAAATCCATGACCCCTATATATCAATCCCCAAACCCTTGACCATTAGTCCCTAGCCACTGCAATCCTTAGTCCCTAGTACACTAACAACCATAACTCTTGGTCCACTATAATCTTAAACTAGTATAGCCCCTAAAACTCCTAAATACTAACACATAATGATATATATCCCTTAACCCCTATAATCCTAACCATGTAATTCTAGCCTCTAAAGTGTCTAGTCAAATAAATATTAACACCTAACCCTTATCACCTCTAATTCTCATCAACCCTAAACTCTATCATCAAACACCCAACCCTTAAAGCCTATAACCCATAGCCAGTTTAGAGATATAGTCAGAGAGAGAGAGACCTGAACCTTGGGCCCTAAAGGAATATTCCATCTAGAAGAGCTATGATGATTTCCTCCACTAACCACACATGAACTCTTAATGGTATCATTGGCCTATGATTAAGGATGCCGATACCATGAAGTGGTTTTGAGCAATATGTATGTTCCTGATCAAGGATTTTGGAATGATGTTTTATGGAAAAATATCATTCCTTTGGCCATAAAGAAACCATTTAGACATCCAAGGCCATGAACAACGTCTAAAAGCACCAAACAAGACTTTACAGGGGTATCCATTGTGCTATGCATCCAAGTCTTGGGGACTTATGGCATTGGACATGGTCAAGGGAGGAGACCTAAGACTCAGGTCTTAAAGGAATATTATATCCATCTAGGGCTAAGAAGGTTACCTGCACCAACTACACATGGCCTCTTGAGGTATCATTGTCCTGTGATTGAGGATGGAAGTGCCATTATATGGTTTTGAACTAATTAGTATCTACATGTCTTAGGGCCTTGGAAATGGTTTTCCAGGGAAGAATACCATGCATTTGGACCTAAAGAAACCATTAAGGAATCCAAATCCATGAGAAATTCCTCGAGGAACCATGCATTATCTCATAGGGATATATGTGGAAATATGTATCTATGTCTTAGGGCCTTAGGACCTTGGACATAGTCAAGGGAGGAGAGTTGATCCTATGGACCTAAATGAATCTTCTAGCCATCCAAGGATAAGAATATTTCATCCAACAACCAAGTGTGGCATCTTGAGGGTATCATTACTCTATGATTGAGTATATTAGTGCCATTCGGTATTTTTAAGTAGTATGTACATGTCTCGGGGCATTTAGGATGATGCTCTAGGGAAGAATACTTTGACTTTATCCTTAAAGAAAGCATTGAGGCATCTAGATCCATGAAAAATGCTTCAAAGAACAACACATGAATTTGTCAATGGCATTCATGATGCTCTATATTTATGTCTTGGGGCCTGAGGCATTGGACATGCTTAGTGGAGGATACCAAAACGTTGGGCCATGAAGAAGTATTCTAGCCATCAAATACTAATAAGGTTTCCTCAACCAACCACACATGGCTTCTTGACTGTGCCAATGGATTATGATTAGGGATGTTGAACTCATCTTTTTCTTCATAGTAAAGGATTGTCTACAAGACATATCCCACAATATTTTCCAGTCTAGAAAAGACACCAGAGAGTTCTTAGCTCAGCAGCTAGGAAGCAAAAATGGAGAAGGGAGCAACAATGGTACACCACATGGTGAGAGACAGATCAATGGTGGTTCTATTTGATCAAGAAATGGGCCTCACAATCGCCCTAATGAATTCAATATGGAGTATCATTCCACATCAGGGCCTACTATGCCCAAGTTTACTGAAGAATAAAAGGAGGAATTTAAGGTTCGAAATGAACATCTTACTTCATGGGAGGACAAATATGTTGAGTACCTCACATTGAATGAAGAATGCAGGAGAGCCTTTCCATTCAAATATTTATGTGATCTTCGGTAAAAAACCAATTTGAGAGGAAGCTTTCAAATTCCAAGTCAAAAATATGAGTTAATAAATTCTATTTGTAAGATTTATTTGCGTTACTTTTATGGCTCACAAAAGTGCATTGCTAACTCTTGGATTCAGAAGCTTGATTCTTATTTTCAGTTAAATCCAATGGTTGAGAGAGATGCCACTAAGTTGGATACTCTGCACTTAGATGGGGAAGCGAATGATTGGGGGTTTCATGGCCTAAAAACACTTGGGCATGATCAACTGACCACTTATGAAGAGTTCAGGAGAAGATTGGATGAAATATTTGAAAGAAGAGATACTGAAATCACCTTCAGAGAACTAGCGCATGTGAAGCAAAATGGAACTCATAGATCCTACATCTCCGAGTTTAAAAAATTAGCTATGATGGTCTCTGATATATCAGAAGCTAGATTGATCCTGTTGTTCATTGAAGGGCTAGAAGAACCTTTTAAATGTTTGGTGAAGGCTTGCAGACCCTCTAACTTGCAAGATGCACTAAGTAGAACAATATACTTGCAAGAATATATTCCGAGGACTAGATTTCATCCTAGAACTATTGTTCCTACTCAATTCAAGAATCAAAGGCCACCCATGAAAGGTCCTTCTAGAAATTTCAAGAAGGAAAATTATTCACAAGATTGAGATGAATTGAGAAGAATGAAGTTGTGCTTCACCTGTCAGGAACCATGGATTCAAGGACACATATGTGCTAAAGGAAAATCACACTACATTGAATTTTACTGAGAGAATGAAGATGAGGAGGAAGAAGAAGAGGCCCTAGTAGATGCAGAAGTGGCCTATGAGACTACAGAAGAAGAACCTACCCTCGAGGTGAGAAATATTGCTGTACTTTCAGGAGTGCCTTGCTTCCATACACTCAGATTAGAAGGAGTGTTTCACGAATAATCAATCACTGTGTTAGTGGATGGAGGAGAAACACATAACTTCATTGATTCAACTCTGGTTGAAAGGAGGAAGCTACCTACTGAGAAATTTAGAGGCTTCATTGTTACCATTCCAGGTAATCATTATATGGATTGTTATAGATGGATTCCTAAATTGCATATTACTATAGGATATCACACCGTTAAAGATAGCTTTTATGTTGTGAATGTGGCTGATACTAACATGGTTTTTGGAGTAGAATGGTTGTATTCCATTGGGAAGCACTCAATATACTACCAAATTACTGAGATGACCTTCAAAGGAGAAGATGGAAATGAGGTAGTGTTGAGAGGGATCAACACCTACCCAAAAAAAGTGGTGAGTGCACATAATATGAGATCCCTACTAAGGCATTGAGACATTGAGTGGGATGCATAGTCCCTAATCACTACTAAAGGTACCTATTTGGAAGTAGCACAATATCCATAAGACATTCATAAATTGCTCAAAAAGAATAAGAGGGTGTTTGGGGACCTTCCTCATGGTAGGCCACCTGATTAAAGAGTGGAGCATAGGATTGAGTTGGATATAGGAACCCCACCTATCAAAGTCCATCCTTATAAGAACCCAAAAAGATTCAAGGATGAGATAGAGCGAACCATCAAGGAACTACTTGACTTGGGATTCATAAGACCAAGCTCAAGTCCTTTTGCATCATTTGTAGTCCTTGTGAAGAATAAAGATGGGACCATGTGCACATGCATATACTACATATCTCTCAACAAGAATACTATCAAGAAAAAATATCCTATCCCAAGGATTTATGAGCTCATGGATGAACTCCATGGGTCCAAATACTTTTCAAAGATTGATCTTTGCTCTGGTTATCATCAAATCAATATGCAGGAAGAAGACATCTAGAAGATAGATTTCTGGTGTTACCATGGGCACTTTGAGTTTTTGGTTATGCCTTTTGGCCTAACCAATGTACCTACAAATTTTCAATATTGCATGAACAGAGTGTTCAACAGGTAGCTTCGTAAGTTTGAACTTGTTTTCTTTGATGATATTTTAATAGATAGTAGAACTTGGGAGGAGCATTTGCACCATTTGGATATTGTACTAACAACCTTGGCAGATCAATATTTCTATGCAAAACTGTCCAAGTGTGAGTTTGGAATCATTGAGATTTTGTATCTTGGCCATGTGATTGGGATAGATGGAGTTAAGGTTCACAAGGATAAGATACAAACTATTGTGGATTGGACAAGTCCTAAAATCCTCACTGAATTGAGAAGGATACTCTCAAAGGTGAATAAATAAAAAACTATGATGGTATGTATTGTCGAAGCAGACGACAATAGTACAAAGGAAAATCGAAGTCAGAATATAATTGAAGACTATTGTGGATACATTCACATTAAGATAATTTTGATATAGGAGCCACTATTTAAGAAAGTGCATAAATTTCAATTGGAAAGTCTTTTAATAGTACAAATTAAGTTGCACTACATATATTAAAAAGAATGAATTCATCTATAACAGTCAAATTTTATTAAAACGTCTTCGTAGAATTCATAGTCAACAAAATATGCTATAGTTGGCAAGACTAACGAATGTCATTACAAAATTGTTAGTTTATCCTCATTTACAACTTTAATATTTGGAGAACTAGTCAAAATTACAACATCACTGCCAGGGAATTCAATGACAATTGAAGCTCAAGTCATGTCCAGAATTCGATAGTGAGAGGCACTATTCAGTATCTGATGATGATTTCTCTTTGAAACTTGAAGTGCCAGGAATTATGCAAAGTTGCTTCAAGAGAACCCGAATTTTTTCCTACTGCTCGTCCAATTGATCAATTCGTTTCTTAGTAACTTCAATTTATTCAAACTTTCTCTAGTTAATCTCCATCTGAGCATACAACTCTCTAATATCGACTTCTTTTACTTGATATGCCCATATCTCCAATTCGCTCTTAAGGTTTGCAAACTTTGTTTCTTGTGAGTGAATCACCACAAAAAGTTTGGCCACATAATTGACTTGTAAAGGATCAAACATTGCAATGCAACCACTAATGTAATTGAAGCAAGGATTAAAAAAATGTTTGGATGAACACCAGGAGAATGAACAACATAGCCAATGCATCCAAAAGAATCCCAAGATCTCGAAGGATTTCAAATATGCTTACTAAGTTTGGTAAAATTTGTATTTAATTACCACTCATAACCAATAATGTGTGTATTTAGAAGGATTTACGATTACATGCTCTCGAAAATATTGAAATGATGCAAAAGTAAGGTTGCATTCATAAATGATTTGATGGATTCCTCTCTATATTATTTAATGTTGAAGACTGCACATTTGTTTTAGTTCATCACCCATGTCAAATCCTTAGAATTTATGGGTATATTAAAAATGACAGATCAAGTTAATGTTATCCAGAAGAGCACATCTAAATTTAGATACGCAAGCATGGAAGAGTACTTGCAGCATCCTAAGAATTGTCTAAGAGACAAACAATACAAGTAAACAACATGCAAAAATGATCACCTACGTTAGGGGAGCAACAATTGAAAAAAACACATAATTAGAATTTGAAGACCTTTTCCATTGATGTCAAAGGGAGATAAATGAAGAGAGGGGGAGTATAAATGGAGAAATGATTATAGGGTGAGGAAACAATAAGTAATCAGAAGGTCGTAGTAAGGGGGAGAAAAAAGGTAGAAGAGTATAATAGTAGAAGTGTCCAAGTGTGATGACGAAGGGGTGTTTTCATAGCTGAGAAAGGGGGATATTGTTGGGCTTAATGTTGTCTTTGATGTCAAATGAGAGATTGTTGAACTCAATGTTTTCATATGGGAGATTGTTGGACTGAATGTTGAGGTGGTCTATGAGAATTCTGGAAGCCAGTTTTAAGAAGTATATATATAACAATGTCGTACATATGTCGAATCAGATGCAGATAGTCGAAGCAACAATTACCAGAAGAAGTGTGCAATGATACATGTGTCAAAGAAGATGCAGATAGTTAGAGTGAGCACAAAGTCAATATGTCGAATCAAGTTCTGGATATAAATGTTCATGTCAGAGTGCAAATATATTATATAAGTCAAATATAACAAGCAAGTAGTGCATTGGTCGAAGCGCGGAGAACTATTGGCAAGCCAACAAAGTATTGACGAAGGATGGGGTATAACCCCCTAGTGGTGCTACAAAGACTTATTTTTAGGAAAGTTGTGTTCATTTGATTAAATTAAATTAATGAATCAAACATGCCATTCCTCATGTGGACATAAGAAAATATATAAGTAGACAAGTACTAATGCACTTGGTGAGATTATGGGGAAGAATATGGTGTGTGATTGTGGATGGCCTGGAATTTAATTTTTGGGGTTTTTGAAAGGGAAATAATGGCTAGTTGATTCAGAAAAGAAGTGAAAGGTCGGAGATAAATTTGAAGCAATCATAGAAACGAGTTGCTCATTTCAGTTGGATAAGTTGAAGTATTTTGCAGTTCGGAATAAGTGAAAGACCACAACTGAATTTGATGTATGCAAAATAAACGAGTCACACTTGCAGTTTAGAAGAAGTGAAAGACCGTAGGTGAACTTGAAGTAAGTACAGAAATGAGTCGCATGTCGCCGTTGGATAAGTTGAAGTATTTTGCAGTTCAAAAGAAGTGAAATATTGCAATTGAATATGAGGTAAGTACAAAATCAAGGCGCGTGCCATAGTTGGATAAGTCGAAGGTAAAGGAAGTCGAAGTAGATTTTCGTGAAGTATAAATCTAAGCCACATCCAATTTTGGAACAAACTAATGGACAAAGATAGTGGCAGTGATAAATTGATACTCTCAGTATTTTATATCAGAGTGGAAGTATGGGGAAAGGATAGGTTGGATCCTATGATCCCAGGGGGTTGGAGCCACCTTCCAGTCGGTGATGGTAAGTCGGGGAATTGGATATTCCTTCAGGTTTGTACCTATAAATCATGGGGTTTGAGCCTCCTTCCAATTGGCGCTAGTAAATCAACGATTTGGTGCTTCCTTCCAATTGGTTGTGGTAAATAAATAAATCGAGGATTTGGTGCTCCCTTCCAATTGGTGCTGGTAAATAAATTGCATGTAATATCTATCTATCTATCTATCTATCTATCTATAAGAAATCATTCTATGGTTTTCTCCCATTCAGGTTTCCATGTAAATTATGGTGTACTATGTATTTGTGGTTGTTCGTTATGCACTGTTGATTTAAAATGCTCATGATATATTGAATGAAGTGACACTACTAATAAAGTGAGTGATTATATATTGTGATAAAAATGGTAATGGTACAAATACTGATTCACCCCCCCCTCTCAGTATTCCAACACAAATTGGCATGTACTCTTTTTACTAGTTTATTTGCTTGCATTAAGAGACAAGAGTTCAACATACTTGGAGTTTTTATTAAACAAGGAATGGAAAATTTGAGCATGATGATGTAGGTGCTTATGTAAAACGGGTGTCGAGGATAAATATGTGTTAACTAATAAACATTAAATTATCAACTAGGAATCGTAAGCTTCAAAGTGCAAGCACACAAAATGTAGGATTAGAGACTATCTAGCCTAATCTAACAACTAGTACTGGTAAAACTACTTAACACACTTCAAAGCAACTAATTGAAGCAAATTAAATTAAAATGTCAAAGCAATCTAACACCACAGGATTAGCTTTGTCATTGGTCTGCAACATCACATTTCCTAACTTAGATCCTAGTCTTCAATGGCTTATTCCTATAGTGAGTGAATAGGCTACAAGAAAACTAAAGCAAACTGAAAAGGTGAGAAAAAGACAATACAGAGATGATCAAACTACTACCTCTATAGGTGAGGAATAATATATAAAAATATATATTAATTCTAAGAACTTTGATGAAAATGAATTCCCAAGCTTATGAAAGACAAATTCAAGTACTGAAATCAAGAAATCAGTCCTTCTTAGAAGTTGAACCTACTCAAACCAAGCAAAGGAAAAATATAGAAATTGAATTGTGAACTAATTTTCAATCTAAAACACAAAAATCAATCATAAGAAACTAAAATAATAATAAGAATGCGTAACCATGTAGGAGAATTGATATAAGTGCTCTTCTAGAAAAAATAAAATGCAAAAATATACCTATAAGCATTTCGGTACTAGTTTCTGTACCAATGAAATGCAAGTCACACCTACGGGTTTTTCTGTACTGGTTTCTATATCAGTGGAACATAAACGCATAAAACTAATTGCAAATTGCTAAAAATCCTCTGAAATATATTATGATGATGCCAAAGTTTGTAGAATCTAGATGAACATAAATACTCTTTTTTGAGCTTGATATTTGCTGGAAGATTTTAAGATTCAATCTCATGAACTGGGAAGTGAAAATCAACCATTCTATATATGTTGAAAACAACCCAAAATTAAATAAACATGCAGCTACAATACATCTTTTTACACCTATAAAAGAGAAGCTACATGTATACATATGATATGTTGGTATCTACGATGAACATGGATGTGCAAATGTATGTGAATGTAACAAAGATAGCACTATAAAAATCATGTATTGAGCAAACTAGTCAAGTACAAAAAAACCAAGATGCAATCATGAATGATGTCAAATGATTATTTATGAACATGACATCTTTTAAATCTGAAAAGTAAATCTACAGTTAAATGAATGAAATGATCATATTTAAAATAAGTGCAATGATATATCTGTGTGTTCATAAAACCAAAGGAAAATATGAGTAATATAAACTAAGTGCAAATATACAACAAGAGCTAACCTAAATAAAGAAAATATAACTAGAGTCATGAAAAGCATAAACTAATTTGAAAACCAATTTAGATCAAATTATACTCATTACCTCAAACCAAAATTAATGCCGGATAGAGTTTAATAAAATAGAGCTAAAATTAAACAATGATAAATAGAAGAAAACTAAACTAACAAAGGATGTAGCAACACTCCTGATTAAAGGGGGGCCTCTCCACCAATAGTGTGCTACCAAATAATTCAGGAACAATATGATTAACACACCATATGAAACCACAAACTCATTAGTTCTCCAAATTAAAAAATTACAAATTTTGCTAATAAGTTTCACCTCCCTTACAAAATAATGATCACCCCTTTTTTTCCTATGTTATCTTACGCCTCTATTTATACATGATAGGTAAAAAAAAACCTCAAACAAGCTTCACAAATTCATCCAAGTTGTTCTACCATTTGGAATATCAAATAAATTTGATTTCCTAAAAATCTAGGCATAATAGGTGATTGAGAAGATTTGCATAAAACGACCACCGAGATATATAAATCCATTCTAAATTTTAAGAAACCACTCTCATTGTCACCAATATTATATACTAGTAGAAAAACCCATGTTTTTCTTTTTCAAGTTCCGTCTTTGTTTGCTCGGAATTTGTGCTAGAAGTTGGAAGTTTCAAACTTTCTGCTAAAAATTAGGAAACCTTTGACCATGATTTTGGTGATCCGCACATGTGACCTAGATTAGGTCTAATGGACACCTCACCATATAGAAGCACCCATAAGACTCATTCAAGTGGAAAAATTCAAATTGGCGGTTTGCAAGTATCCCAACCATGAATTGGTACGAAAATTGGTACATAATTGCATAAATAAAACTCATAGAACTTACATTAGTAAAAATCCAATATAAACCACTTTAATTACCAAAAATGTTGGAAAAATAGATTTATTAACTACATAGGTATGTTTGGGATTAAATGAAGGTTAAATGATGAAATGAAGTGTAGGAAAATGGCTTAGAATGACAGATTTATTATGCAGGGAATATGGCAGAAATGGAGCCCAACACTCTCCCACAACTAAGGATTGGAATGTCCCCATACTAACTAAGTGAGGAGGTATGAATCTACTTATACAAACTAATGAATCTTGGGAAATTTACCTTTGATCATGCACTTGAATTGAAAATCATCATTGACTTGTGGAAATTTTGCTTGACATCAGCAATCATAAGTTTTACTCTTTTTTAACCATGATTCATGAATGTTATGATGCATGAGGTGTAATATACGCTACTCTTTAGATACCAAAATGAATTTAAATTTTCTTTATGTACATGGATTTATGATCGAAATGAAATAATGGTAATGATATGGAAGGTGGAATACAAATTAAAAATGAATGAAGATGATAATGTATAAATTCTAGTGAATGCTATGGAATGAGGTTTTCGAACAGATTTTCCAAATTGTAGTAAATTAAAGAGGTTATACATTTTTTACCTTAAGTTACCTTTGCATGAAGATGGAATTGATAATTGTATGCTGCAGATTGAAATAGAATCTATATACAACATGATGCAAGCTAGTTGAATATGAAAAATATGAAGAAAAGCTCTGAAGATGCTCCTCCCCCACACCTATGGGTTTTCATGTCCTCATGCAAACAAGGTGAGGAACTGTGGAGGATGCTACTGAAGTGGATATTGGTGATTGACATGCATTATTGGAACAATACAAACTGCTATAAGAAAACAACCACTGCAAGATGATTTTGGAACTATGAAACTATATAGTCTTCAAACACTACACAAATATGAGGTACAATTATTATCATGCGAATGAATGTGCTGATGTTGAGCATGAAAAAATTCACTAGATTACTGATGCAAGGGCATCGGGGCCTAGGATAAATAGTTGAATATGATTGACAAGAGAAGGCCAACCAGGGGGATTTCTGACGACCACAAGTGTGGGAATACTGGCAGTCGAAGCCAGGAAGTCAAGCAGGAAGCTGTCAAAGTATGGTCGACAGGATGTGGAATTTGAAGGAGTTGAAAGTTGACAAGTGGTCGAACATCGACACCGACGAAAGCGGATAAGGCCAAGCGTGGGGGATGGGGAGGACTAGCAGCAGTGGAGACTAAGTGAAGCCGACAAGTTAAGTCTAGGACCGACGAAGCACAGAATGGTCAACATGTTGAGAAGGACAGTGATTAGACCGACAAATGTAGAAAAGTTGAAGAGGTGCAAAGGTCAAGTAAACATACCTACACCTATTGTGGGTAGTTAAGGAATTTAATAACAATTAAGAAGGTGGTTGAGATCAATCCAGATGTCACCATAGGAGAAGGTTGTGCAGGCACGTTCAGGGGTGCTCACAACTATAGGTATGTAGGATCAGGGATATTTTAGCAGATAGAGTAAGGACACCTCGGGGAGACCGACAGGGTGGACCTCGAGAACAACAACATAGAAGAGTAGAAGAGTGGTGAGAAGGAACAGAAGACAGACACATCGATCAATCAAGAAATGATAGGGAATTGATTGCAGAGGAGAGAACACACACAGAGAGAAAGCACAGATCGAGTAGAGATTACTCTTGTGTATTGTATTAGGTTGAGGCATACTTGTTTATTTTTTTGCATGTAATTTTGTAAATGATTCAAGTAATAGAAGCCAACTTCATGTCATTTCAAGTTCACATCTATTATTTGTGAGCACATCTGTGTGGATATTTTAAGCAAGAGGGTACGACTGATCTGTCTTGCTTCAGTTGGTATCAGAGCCGAAGAACCTGTGTATGCGTGAATAGCTCCAGTTGTGTTTGGGTAGAGTTGTGTGTGTGTGGTGAAAGTCCGGTTGCAATTGGACGAGTGGAGATTTTCAGCTGAGGTTGAAAACAATGGCACAAAGAGGTGTAAATGTCCATGGTGTAGGAGGAAGAGCGTAGGGAGGCACAAGAGTCACAGTAGATCGTGACATGTTCGACGAGTGGATGCGAACAGTGAAAAGTTTGTCCAATGAGGTCGCAGTAATCAAAGAATCCTAGATACGTGGATTCGTTCTCGATGCACTTGACCATAATGAAGAAGAATTTGAGGAAGTGGAAGATCGAGAAGTAGTAGAAGAAGAACCAGAAGATAGATTCATCAAGCTATTGAAAAATATGAGGGGTGAGAAAAAAATGGATGTACCTACCCACTTAGGATTTCTGTATCCATAAGAATTAATAGACTGGTTCAGAGAGATGGAGAAATACTTCGACATAGAGCAACTAGAGGATCCCAAGAGGGTTAAAACTGCATGTTTGAAGTTGAAGGGTCATGCCTCATTGCGATGGGATAGTGTATAGGATGACAAAGTCAAGAAATGAAAGGAAAAGATCATGTCTTGGGACATAATGGTTTCCAAGCTAAAGGGGAAGTTCTTTCCAAATGACTATGTGATTTCCTTATCTAGGAAGTTGCAGAACTTTCGACAGAAAGAGATGACCATGAAGGAGTACATGGAAGATTTCTACAAATTGTAGATTAGATTTGGTGGAACTGATGAAGGCGAATAGGCAGTCACAAGATATGTAAACGGTCTGAAGTATGTCATACAAGACGAGTTGAGCCTGTCAAAGTTTAGAACGGTTGGTGAAGCCTACGAGCTATCCCTGAAGGATGAGAAAAAATTTTCAAGAAGAACAAAGTCGACTAGAGGAAGGATGACTGGTCGAAATGAAAAGACTACTCCCACAAAAGGACAAAGTAGTGGGACCAGGAGAGAATCCATCAACGTTTACTGATGCGTAGAAGGGACATCAACTAGAGAAAAGGCACAAGAAAACTGACGGGATGGTCGAGAGACTCGTGGTCGGGGTGCATTTGGTCGAAGTGGTCTAGCGGAGAGACAGGGAGATGAAAAACTGACCATAGTTTGTTATAATTGTCAAGGAGTGGGACACAAGGATTATAAATTCCCAGAGAATATACACACAACATAAGAGTCGAAACCCAGAAGCCGACGAGATGGAAAGTGAAACAAAAGGTCGAGTTCGACATCTGATAGTGGTGGAGATAATCGAGAGAAAAGTCAAAACTGTACAACTAGAAGGACATTGGTTCAGAATGACCAATTAGAAGAGAAGGAGTCAGCACAACAAAAGTACATTTTTCAGGACCAAAGTGTTGATTACCGACAGATACTGCAAAACCCTTGTTGATGGATACAGTACAAAGAACCTAGTGTCGACGGAGATCATCGACGAGTTGGGTTTGAGATGTCAACAACACCAAAATCCATACAAGATATCTTGGTTACACAAAGGACATCATGTGAAGGTAATCAGACAGTGCATGATTAACTTCAAGGTTGGGAAAATTGAAGACAATGTATTGTCTGACGTAATACCAATGGACGCTTGTTAGCTATTATTAGGAATACCATGGCAATATGATCAGATGATGATCTATGATGGTCGAGCCAAAACAGTCATAGTGTGGAAACATGGCACACAGAGATTGCTGAAGCCAAAACAAGAGGACAGAGACAAACTATTGGGAGAAGAGAGTGTTGATGTGCTTAACAAAGGAATTCCTAACGGAAGAGGAGAAACAATCGGGATGTTTCATCATCATTCCGAAATGACCGAGTGTCAAATGGTCAAAGAAGGAGATAATTCTGGTCGAAGTCAAAAGGATGCTGGACAAGTTCACAAGCATCATGGTCGAAGAGACACTGACAGGATTGCTACTGACGAGAAGCATATCCCATCATATCGACTTGATTCCAGGGTTGAGTTTTCCAAACAAGGAACCACATAGAATGACTCCGATAGAAAGTGGAGAACTCAATCGAAAGGTCTAGTAGTTGTTGGACAAAGGATTGATCAGAGAAAGTCTGAGCTCGTGTGCAGTACCAGCTGTTGTTAATTTTTGAGCATTAATTCAACATACTCTAGGATCTTTACTAAGAGAATAACATGTACAGCATATCAATAATATCAAACATGTAGCAAGCATATCAACCAATCACATAAGACAATGGACACACAGAGTTTAACTGGGGAAAACCATAAAGGTGAAAAACCCCACAACTTCCTCAGAGATAGAGAGAGCAATGATACAAACAAAGTAAAACCAAAGTACAAGAGATAGTCTTCTCCTAGTAGACGATCCTCCTCCTCACATGTGCACCACTTTCCGAGTGATAGAAGAGTGAGTAATGAGATGATTGAAATAGAGATCTACCGATCTCTATTTATACTTGTCCGCCTGTGCTGCCTAATAAACCTACTGGGTCGACTTGTCTAACTCATCCTAATAACCCCAGGTTACATTATTCCAGGATGACCCCTCTACTAGGTGTTCTAATAACCCATCAGTAAGTTACACCACTTGCGACACTTGTCAATACAAATGACGACACTTTCGTATAGAGGAATAATACATCTCTATAGGAGTACAATAAATATAGATGAAATACATTCTGAAGTTACATATACATCAATACTCCCTCTTAACTAGGAAGGTATTTCTCGACACAGATCTGTAGGCACAAGTCTTCTTCTCTGCATCATCATCAGTGAATCATCGTCCTCGAATCATCGTCATCGTCACTGCTGCTACTATCTCAAACAATCTCTGATCTACTCGTCATAGGAAGTTCTACAGAGCCAATCCTTTTTCATACTGGATGTAGGCCCACCACCTGTAGGTATTCATCATCACTGGCCATACTGTGGAATACCTAGGACTGATTATGTGCCTCAACAAAACCCTGAAAGAGCATCCCAGGATTGATTATGAGCACACTGCTCAACCTATCAGATCTCCCAGGATCTTTTACATGTTTCCCTTCACAAAACCTACTCAGATCATCCCAGGATGTTACGAGCAAACCGTTCTACCTATCTGGATCTCGATAGAGCATCCCAGGCTGTTACGAGCACACTGCTCTACCTGTCTGGATTTTAAATGATCTTTTCTATGTGAACTTTCGCAAAACCTACTCAGAGCATCCCAGGATGTTACGAGCAAACCACTCTACCTGTCTGGATCTAGATAGAGCATCCCAGGATGTTACGAGCACATCGCTCTACCTGTATGGATTTTAAAGGATCTTTTCTATGCGAAACTATAGCAAAACCTACTCAGAGCATCCCAGGATGTTACGAGCAAACCGCTCTACCTGTCTGGATCTCGATAGAGCATCCCAGGCTGTTATGAGCACACCACTCTACCTGTCTGGATTTTAAAGGATCTTTTCTATGCTACCTGCACAACCTGTCCATCGCCACAGAGTATCAAATCGATACTCACCATACATCATCCTGATGTACATGATCACATGATCAACCTGATCATCGTCATAGCATCAACCTGATGCTTATCATCTGGAGCAACATTGTGAAGCTCGTCATCTGTGATCATCCTGATCATACAATGCATCCATTTGATGCATACAAAGTATCTACCTGATACATATCATCATACATGATCAACCTAATCATACAAGTATCCACCTGATACATATACAAATACATGATCTACCTGATCATACAAGTATCCATCTGATACATATACATATACAAATACATGATCCAACTGATCATATCCTGCATCCTACATGATGCATATACATATACATGATCCAACTGATCATAACAAGCATCCAACATGATGCATATACAAATACATGATCAAACTGATCATAGCATCCAATTGATGCATGTACAAAGCAGTAACTGGAGCATCGTCCTGATGCTCATCATCTAGCGCATACATCCATAGCCATGGGAAGGATCCTCCTCTCACCATGCTTGGAATGGATCCAGCAGATGTGTCCATCACTTCTTCCTCGAAGTGTCATCGATTTGAAGAACACCAAGCTTCTCTCTGAAGTACTCGCACTTCACTTTGGCTAGTGGTTTCGTCAGCACATTTGCTACCTGCTCATCCGTCGCAATATACAGGAGCTTCACTGCTCCTCTTTGCACTGTATCCATGATATAGCGATATTTGATCTTGATGTGCTTCGACCTGTCATGGAACACCGGGTTCTTAGACAGCTTCTCACAACTCTGGTTGTCACAAAAGACACCAGTAGCCTCCAACGAGAGATCAAATAACTCAGACAGTAGCTTCTGGAGCCATATTGCCTCACAACCAGCCGAACAAGCTACAACATACTCTACTTCGGCTGTACTCAGTGCTACACAGGACTGCTTCCTGCTAAACCAAGAGATCACACCTGATCCCATATTGAAGTAGCACCCAGAAGTGATATTCCTATCTGCAGCACTGCCTACCCAAGTTGAATCAACATAACCCTGCAGGTTAAACTTTTGATTCCCAGCATACTTGAGCCCATAGTCAACTGTACCCTTCAGGTACCTCAGAATATGCTTTACAGCAACCAAGTGAACACCTTTGGGATCCATCAGGAACTGGCTCAATGTGTTCACCGCAAAGCAAATATCTAGTCTCGTGTTTTTCAGGTACATCAAGGATCCAATCATCTGATGATACATCGTGACATCAACCGGATCAGATGAAGCATCACACAGAAGCTTCAGGTTCGATGCCATAGGTGTGGCCATGGCCTTGTAGTCCATCATCCCGAACCTCTTCAGGATCTCTACTGCATACTTCCCTTGTCCAAGGAAGATTCCATCTGCAGTCTGCCACACCTCAATGCCTAGAAAATAGTGCATCATCCCCAAGTCCTTCATTTCAAACTCGAAAGCTGCTTCCTCTTGGTATCAACAATCAAAGTATCTTCTCCTGTAACAAATAGGTCATCCACATACAGAAGTAGTATCATTGGATTGCCTTCCTCAACCTTGTAGTAAAGGTTGGAATCTGCTTTACTCTTGGTAAAGCCCAAACTGGATAGAAAGTTGTCCATCCTACCATACCAAGTCCTAGGAGCTTGCTTCAAGCCATACAAGGCTTTCTTCAACTGACACACGTATGACTTCCTGTCATGTGTCTCAAAACCAAGTGGTTGCTCCACATACACTTCCTCTTCGACTACACCATTCAAGAAAGCTGTCTTGACATCCATCTGGTGTATCTTCCATTTCATCACTGCAGCCAGGCCAAGTACTGATTTGATGGAAGTGTACCTGGCTATAGGAGCAAAAGTTTCTTCATAGTCTATTTCCTCTTTCTGGGAGAAGCCACGAGCTACAAATGTCGCTTTGTATTTCTCTATGCAACCATCTGTAGCATGCTTGATCTTGTAGATCCACTTGGAAGTCACAACTGACTTTCCTTCAGGTCTTGGGACTACATCCTAAACATCATTCTTCATGATTGACTGATACTCCTTGATCATGGCATCCTTCCATTCTTTCTTTTCTGCTGCTTCTTCATAACTGGAAGGTTCTTTGTTCATAATGTCATAGAGTAAGACAACATAACTGGTGTGAGATCTAGTTCTCTTCCTTGCTCTGTGTTCTTCTTCTGGAATGCCATACCTTTCTGCATCTTGAATGAGCTCTCTAGCCCATGCATGTTTCCTCTTGTGATAATCCTTCTCACGGGGTGGATCTATAGGTTCTTGTGGATCTTCAATTTCTCGATCTATTTCTGGAATTGCTTCAGTCATGGTGGTATCTTGAAATCTGGTTTCCTTTGGTTCTTCATTATCTTCAATAGGTGCCTTTCTTGACTTGATGAAAGCTGAGTTTTCATCAAATTTCACATCCCTGCTGACATCAATATTCTTGAACCCTAGAAAGTATATTCTGTAAGCCTTCGAGCTTTCACTGTACAACACAAAGATACCCTTCTTTCCTGAAGGATCTAGCTTTGTCCTCTTTTCCTTTGGAACATGTGTATATACTAGACAACCAAATATTCTGAGATGGCTGACCTCAGGCTTCTTACCAAAGAAGACCTCTTCTGTTGTCTTGTTATCCAATATCTTGTGAGGTGTTCTGTTCTACACATATACACCTGTCCGAGCTGCTTCTTCCCATAGATGCATAGGCAGATCCTGGTCGTGCAGCATTTTTTGTGCTACTTCCATGATTGTTCTATTCTTTCTTTCTGCCACTCCATTCTGTTGTGGATTGTAGGGAGCAGTCAACTCCCTCTTAATCCCTGAATCACTTCATAGTTTCTTGAAATCACCTGAAGTGAATTCTCAGCCATTGTCGGATCTGAATGTCTTGATATTCTTGTCAGTTTGATTCTCCATCAAGGCTTTGAATTCCTTGAACTTATCAAATACTTCATCTTTGTTCTTTAAGAAGTAGACCCAAGTCTTCCTAGAGAATTCATCAATTAAAGAGACATAGTATACATACCTACTCAGAGAACTGGATGACATCGGACCACATACATCGGAGTGGATAATTTTCAAGATTCCTTTTGCTTTGCTTTCACTGCTTGGAAATGCCTTCTTAATGTTCTTTCCTTTTGCACATCCTTTGCAAACACCTTCATGCTTTCACTTGATTTCAGGAAGACCTTCTACAGCTTTACTTGCAATTGGTAGTGCTCTGTAGTGCACATGTGCAAGCCTTCGATGCCAAAGTTCACTTGGCTCCATGGAATCATGTACCATGGCATGTTCAAGTTGTCCCTTCAATTTGTACAATCCTCCTTCTTGCTCTCCAATCACTACTGCATCATCAATAGTTTTACTCTTTGGCCACATTAGGACTTGGCCATCTACAAATGCAACCCTCATGCCTTTTGCATCCAATGCAGAGATGGAGAGTAGGTTCTTCTTGAGCCCATGTACAAATAACACATCTTTCATCTTCAAGGACTTTCCATATTCTAGGTTGTGGGAGGATTCCCCACTTCCTTTGATAAGATATTGATAATCATCCCCAAGTTTCACCTTATGGGATGATTCATGTTCAGATAGATTTACAAAAGATTCTTTAAACCCAGTCATGTGTTTAGAAGCCCCACTGTCAATTAGCTAATCATTACCACCATGAGAAATAGTACCTGTGAGGGCTGAGATTAGAACATATTCATCTTCACTAGATGAGTCATAACTTTCTACTCTAGCTTTCTTCCTGGGAGGTTCATCATCCTCCGCAGCATGATCATGATATCTTCTTTTGTTGTTGTTGTTCTTCTTGTTGAAGTTGTTGTCTTTCTTCTTCTTGGGACAATTTGAAGAAAAGTGTCCTATTTCATTACATTCGTAAAATTGAACATGAGATAGATCTTTCTTCTTGTGATGAGGGTGAGAATGTTTCTTGTTATGAGATCTCTCTCTCTTAAATGTGCTTCCCTTGGTGTGAGCTATGAGAGCTTGATCTTCATTCCCCATCTTTTCTTCTTGGGCCACAAGCCTTGCTTCTTCTTGTGAGCATTCCTCCCACAGTCTACTGAAGGAGACCAACTTCTTTCTGTGAAGAGCTTTAGCCTCTTCTTCCTTTAGGACAGGGACCTCAGAGCTTATGTAAGTATCCAACTCATTTTCTTCCAGGATTAACCCAATCCTATACTTCCATGCTCGAAAGTTATCAGCCCCTTCAAGCTTATCTTCAAGCTTGGTGTGGTGAGACATCTTAAAGAGTACTTCAAATGGAAATAGAAAAGATTTGGGTCTTACCACTTGATTTGCTGAAAACTGGATCTAGTCCTGGATTAGGGTTTGTCAGAGAAACCCTAAAAATTCAAAATGTGAATTTCAAAATTCAGAAAGTATAGAAAGATGCGCCTTGATGAGCTGATCATCTTGGTATACTCAGAAATTGGAAACTACAAAGTTTCATCCTTCAGAAATGCTTTTCAATCTCCCAGATTCACTAGGGAGGACTTTGAATTAGGGTTTGAGTTTCCTAGAGCTTCACCCAACCAAAAATCTCGATCCAAAGCTCTAAACTTTGATTTTTCCAAGGCGCTTCCAGCTATGTCTTCAGATTTCAGAAATTCCTATTTTTGAGGAAACCCTAATTTTTAGGGCCAAAACTGAAAGTGCTCATAATTGAATTCTGATTGGACAGAAAGATGCTCCTTGATGAGTAGAGTCAGTCTACCTAGCATCTTTTCCAAAATCTGTGGAGAGAAACCCAATAAACAATAAACCCTAGTTTCTGCCACTACACAATGTCTTCTTCTCAGTTTAGCTCTGATACCATGTTAATTTTTGAGCATTAATTCAACATACTCTAGGATCTTTACTAAGAGAATAACATGTACATCATATCAATCATATCAAGCATGTCGCAAGCATATCAACCAATCACATAAGACAATGGACACACAGAGGTTCACTGGGGGAAACCATAAAGGTGAAAAACTCCACAACTTCCTCAGAGATAGAGAGAGCAATGATACAACCAAAGTACAAGAGATAGTCTTCTCCTAGTAGTTGATCCTCCTCCTCACATATGCGCCACTTTCTGAGTGATAGAAGAGTGAGTAATGAGATGATTGAAATAGAGATCTCTCGATCTCTATTTATACTTGTTCTGTGCTGCCTAATAAACCTATGGGGCCGACTTGTTTAACTCAACCTAATAACCCCAGGTTACATTATTCCGGGCCGACCCCTCTACTAGGTGGTCTAATAACCCATCAGCAAGTTACACCACTTGCAACACTTGTCAATACAAATGAAGACACTTCCATATAGAGGAATAATACATCTCTATACGAGTACAATAAATATAGATGAAATACATTCCGAAGTTACATATACATCAACAACTGTAATACCACCAAATAAAGGAGGAGAATGGAGGATGTGTGTAGACTCCAAAGCTATCAACAAGATCACAATCAAGTACAAATTTCCATTGCCAAGGATGGATGACTTGATTGATTATTTGAGTGGATCAAGATATTTCACCAAGATCGACCTAAAGAGTGGATACCACTAGATCAGGGTCAGAGAAGGCAATTAATGGAAGACAACCTACAAGATGAAGGAAGGGCTGTATGAGTGGTTAGTCATGCCCTTTGGATTGACTAATGCACCTAGTATGTTCATGTGGCTGATGAACGAGGTACTAAATCCGTTCTTGGGGAAGTTCATCGTACTATATCTCGTCGACATCTTGATATCCAGTCGAACTAAGACAAAACATTTGGAGCACATTCGACAAGTGTTGTGGAAGCTGCAGGAAGAGAAATTGATGGTGAACTTGCAGAAATGATTCTTCATAAAGGAATAACTGCTGTACTTGGGATTTTTAATCTCGGGTAAAGGATTGCTGATGGACCCAGAAAAAGTGAAGGCTATATTGGAGTGGCCAGAACTGACAAGAACGATGGGAGTGCAGAGTTTTCATTGACTTGCTAGTTTTTACAGGAAGTTCATAAGAGGATTCCATTGGATATATGCACCTTTGAGAGAGTGCATGAGGAAAAGGGAGCTCAAGTGGATTGAATATTCCCATAAATCTTTTGACAAGTTGAAGCAAAAGGTGATAGAGAGCCCAATATTAGCTCTCCCATATTTCGACAAAGTTTTCCAAGTCGACTACGACGTGAGTGGAAAGGAAATTGGTGCAGTACTGAGCTAAGAGGGCCGATCAATTTCATTCTTTAGTGAAAATTTGGATGAAGACAAGCATAAATATTCGGTGTACGATCAAGAGTTCTATGCTATTGTTCAAGAATTGAAGAAATGGAGGCATTATTTGCTGCCCAAGAAATTTGTGTTATACACAGACCATCAAGCACTAAGGTACTTGAACACTTAGTGGAAGTTGAATCAGCAACACATGAAGTGGGTAGAATTCTTGCAAGGATATACCTTCGTGTTGCGACATAAATTGGTAAAGTCGAACAAGGTTTCCAACTCGCTGAATTGAAGAGTTGCATTGCTGAACACGACAATAGTTTAGGCGAGAGGAATAGAGTCGGTGAAGACATTATGAAACCAATAAGGATTTTGTGAAAGCATGGAAAGCTAGTCGCGAACCATGGAGTGTCGATATAAATCCATACTTGGATTATTTTATCCAAGAGGTATACCTATTCAAGGGACAACAATTATGTATTCCTAGAGGATCCGTAAGAAAAAACCTAATCCGAGAACTGCATAGTGGTGGATTAGCAAGTCATTTTGGCATCGATAAGACCAAGGCATTGGTTGAGGAGAAGTACTATTGGCTCGAGATGACAACAACTGTTAGTAAGTGGGTCTGATAGTGTCTAATTTTCCAGTTGGAAAACGGTCGAAGTCAGAACACGGGGCTGTATGTACCATTGCTAGTGCCAAATGTCCCATGGGAGAACCTAAGCATGGATTTTGTGCTAGGATTTCGAAAGACACAACAAGGTAGTGAATCCATCTTTGTGGTAGTCAACATATTTTCAAAGATGGCACACTTTATTCCATGTTGGAAGACAAGTGACGCCACAAGCATTGATCTATTATTTTTCAGGTAGATAGTCAGACTACATGGGTTGCTGAAGGGTATAAAGTTGGACAAGGATACCAAGTTTATGGGTCATTTCTAGAGAACCCTATGGAAGAAACTGGACATGAAGTTGCAGTTTATCTCGGCATACCATCTGCAGACTGATGGACAGATCAAGGTAGTAAATTTTTTTTTGGGAAACCTTCTGAGATGTTTGATGACCGACATACCCAAGTAGTGGGAGAACATGTTGGTGAAAGCATAATTCACATACAACAATTCTGTGAATCGATCGACAGGTATGAGTCCATTCCAGATTGTTTAAGCTCGATTCCCACATGGTGTGGTGGATTTGGTCGAAGTACCAACATAGACTAGATAGAGTGCATATGCAAAGACATTTGCAGAACACATGAATGAAGTACATGAAAAGGTACAGGTACGCAAAAAATTAAACAGAGCAATGCGACACACAAGTTAAGAGACGACAAGAAGTAGATGCTATAGTCGTTCAACGAAGGAGACTTAGTCTATGTACACTTAACGGAGGATAGGTTCCCGACAAGAACATACAACAAGATGAAGCTGGAAAATATTGGACCATGTAAGATTTTGAAAAAGATTTCAGACAATGATTATGTGTTGTAGCTACTGAAAGAGTTGAGAATTTATCCTACGTTCAACGTATCATATCTATACAAGTTTGAAGAAGGTTCGACGAGCAGCAATGTAGAAGTGTCGAACATTGACTCGACGGGGCAGATTCCAGATCGACAGAAGGAAGAAATCGTCGAAGTGATGGATGAGCATGAATTCAGACGCACAAGTAATTCACAAAAGAAATAATACTTAGTCCAATGGAGGAATGGCAAGTTGAAAGAAGCAACATGGATACCAGAGGAGGAGTACAAAAGAATGATGGAGAAGTCGAGTTCTTTTTCACATGGGGAGATTGATGTAGGGGCATCGGGGCCTAGGAGAAACAGTTGAAGATGATCGACAAGAGAAGGCCAACCAGGGGGATTGTTGATGACCACTAGTGCGGGAATACTGGTAGTCAAAGCCAGGCCGATCGAGCACAAAGCTCTAAAAGTATGGTCGAAAAGATGTGGAAGTCGAAGGAGTCGAATGTCGACAAGTGGTCTAACATAGACACTGACGAAAGAGGAAAAGGCCAAGCATGGGGGATGGGGTTGACTCCAGCCGTGGAGACTAAGTGAAGCCGAAAATTTAAGTCGAGGATCGACGAAGCACATAATGGTCGAGATGGGGATAAGGATAGTGATTAGATCAAAAAATGTAGCAAATTCGAAGAGGTACAGAGGTTAAGGAAACATACCTACAACCATTGTCGGTAGTTGAGGAAGTCAATATTAGTTAAGAAGGTGGTTGAGATCAAGCTAGATGTCACCATAGGATAATGTTATGTAGGCACGTTCAAGGGCGCTGACAACTGCAGGCCTACAGGATTAGGGATAGTTCGACAAAGAGAGTAAGGACACCTTGGGGAGACTGACAGGGTGGACCTCAGCAACAAAATAAGAGCAGAATAGAAGAGTGGTGCAAAGACTCATAAGAAGAATGATTCAATCAATCGAGAAATGATAGAGAATCGATCATAGAGGAGAGAACATAGAGAGAGAGAGAGCACATATTGAGTAGATATTACTCCCATGTATTGTAACAGGATGAGGCCGACTTTTTTATTTGTTTGCATGTAATTTTGTAAATGATTCATGTAATAGAAGCTAACTTCATGGAATTTTGAGTTCACATATAGTCTTTGTGAGTGCATTTGTGTGGATATATTAAGCAAGAGGGTCCGACTGACCTACCTTGCATCAATTACCAACCATTAATGTATGTTGTTAACTAGTGTGGAGCAACTCACCTTTAACGATAATGAGTGCTAAAGTAACTTAGTGCATCTTGACAAATATGAATAAATGTGTTGAAGCTGATTCACCTACAAGATCTATGAATCAAGAGGCATTGATGCTTTCCCATGATTAACAAAAAAATATTTTCCATTGATGTATGCAAATCCCAAGGCACTATGATATCTATAACCTCGATCCCAGATGATGTGTTGGATTCAATGAGATGAAGTTCACCGAAAGGTGAGCCTTAAGGAATCTCACATAAGACGAAACAAGCATATAAAAGCATAAATGATTTTGAAGAACCATAATACAAAATGAAACCCACTTACAAAACTTTATTCAGAGTTTTTCCCACTAGTTTCCTGGTCTTCAAGAAAGACTCATGTCCAGTTGCACCAGTAAACTGGTTTTAACAAATGGACTTATTTTTATCTTTGATTATTATTTTATTTATTTACATCATCCTATTCTACTTGAAAAGAGAAAAATCTCCTTCAAGTATAGGAATACTTCCAGTGAATTATGTGCATAGTAGGATTACAAATGTGCTCACATTCAAGTTTGAAAGCTATACTTTGAGAGATACCAAAACATGAGGGACCAGCTGCTGTGATGAATATGGTGCCAAGAATTTTTGAAGGATGGTTTGGTAGTGTCGCCTGATGATTGATTGGAACCATGTATCTATGTAATCTTTATCTTTCTGGTTCTCTTCTTTAACTGTCATGCCATGAATTTCTTAAGAAGTTGTCTCATCAAACTATGGAATGCACAAGGATTTGGATCTAGTGCCAAAGATGAGAGAAAGTCTTCAATATCTGGCTCCAATGTATTTTATCCATATTATGTAGTCCATGATTCTTTGATCTCCTTTGAAAGTTTGCAGGGATAATAAAAAAAGCTTCAAGATCTACTTGATGTAAATGTGGCTCATGGAACTCTTGCTTTTCTTCCATCTCCCAAAATGTACATAGATCTCTAGTTATAGATGTGACATTGGAATGCACATTTAATAAATTCCTTGTAGTGATGAGCCCTTCTTTGCTCAAAAAATTCTTTAACATCTTCTTTTTGTTTGTTAATATTTGTTGTCTCACACATGGATTAGTACAAAAGGTTCTTACAACACCTAAAACTAATTGAAATTTAACTTCAAGAATCCTATTGAAACAAAAATGAAATGAAATTAATTTCAAAAGTAAAGGACACTACTTAAAGCAAATTCAATCATGTACTCGAAGTGCCACTGTGCTACGAGGGCCCTCCTGTCACCAAGTTATTTGTTCACTTAATTTAGACATTCTTCTTTCCACAAATCAAACCAAGAGAATAAACACTTGCATTGAAAAAAACTTGCATAAAAGTAAACAACGTGGATTTGGAGAAACTCACCAAAGTGAATGTATCGGACTAGAACCCCCTTAGAATTTCTGAAGTAAGGGATTGTTTGAGTCTTACCGTTTCTCCTCCCCCAAGCTCTTTAATTTAAAGGAAACCTGCCTACCTACTGAAGCTCTAATCCTTTTAGCACCTCCCAGGAAGTGCCACCAAAAATGTCGAGGCTAAATATGTGTTAATTAATAGAAATTAAATTATCGATCGGGGCTCATAAGCTTCAATGTGCAAACATAAAAAATGCAGGATCAAATCCTATCTAGCCTAATCTAACAACTAGTGCCGACAAAACTACTTCACACACTTGAATGGATGGAATAAAATTAAATAAAATATCAAATCAATATAACACCATAGGATTAGATTTTTCATTGGATCACATCTCTTGAGTTAGACTCTGGTCTTCAATGGCTTATTCCTGTAGTGAGTGACTAACCTACATGAAAACGAAAGCAACCTGAAAAGGAGAGAAAAAGACAATATGAATATGATAAAACTAATGTCTCTATAGGTTGAGAATAACATATAAAACTATATCCTAATGCTAATGAAATTTTATGAAACTAATTGCCAAATCTTATGAAAGACAAATTCAAGTATTGAAATCAAGCAATCAATCCTTCTAAGAAGTTGAACCTACTCAAACTAACCAAAGGAAAAATCTAGAAATGGAATTGCAAACTAATTTCCGATCTAAAAGACAAAATTCAATGAAGAAACTAAACTCAATAATAAGAATGCCTAACCATGTAGGAGAATTGATCTAAGTATTATGCTAGAACATAGAACCATACCAAGATACACATACAAGAATTTTGGTACTAGTTTCTATACTAGTGAAATGAAAATCACACCTATAGGTTTTTATGTACTGGTTTCTATCCTAGTGGAACAAAAACATAGAAAACTGATCCCAAACTGCCAAAAATCCTCTAAAAGATATTTTGGTGTTGCCGAAAGCTTGTAGATGCTAGTTGAACATAAATATGCCTTTATGAGTTTGATATTTGTTTGAACATTTTAAGACTCAATATCAAGAACTCATAATTGCAAATCAACCATTCTATATATGCTAAGAACAACCCAAAATTAAATAAACGTGTAGATATAGGAAATCTTTTTAAACCTAGAAAATAGAAGCTACACTTGTACATATGAGATGTTGGTATATATGATGAACATGGATGTGCAAATGTATGTGAATGTAACAAAGATATGCATAATGAAAATCTTGTACAGAAAAAACTAGTCAAAAACAAAAAAACAAAGATGCAATCATGAACGATCTCAAATTATTACTTATGAACATGACATCTTTTAAATTTGAAAAGGAAATCCATAGTTAAATTCATGAAATGTTTGTGTTTGCAATAAGTGTAATGATATATTTATGTGTTCATAAAACTAAAATAAAATATGAGTAATCCAAACTAAGAGCAATGTGCAACAAGAGATAACCTAAATCAAGAAAATAAAAACTAGATTCATGAAAAACATAAATTGAATTGCAATCCAATTTCAATCAAATTATTCTCATTACCTCATGACCAAAATTAATGCAAGCTAGAGTTTAATAAAAAATAGCTAAAATTAAACAATGAGAAATAAAAGCAAACTAAAGTAACAAAGGATGTAAATACTTTTGAGTAAGGGAGCCCTCCTCCACTAGCAGTATGCTACCAAACAAATCATGGACTATAGATGATTAACACACCATCTGCAACCGCAAACTCATCAGTTCTCCATTAAAGTAAAATTCAGAAATTACAAGCTTTGCTAATAAGTTTCACCTCCCTTACAAAAGAATGATCATACATTTTTTCTTATGTTATCCTACACCTCTATTTATACATCAAAGGTCTAAAACAACCTCAAACAATCTTCACAAATTCATCCAAGTCATTTTGCCATCTGGAAAATCAAATAAATTTGATTTCCTAAAAATATGGGTGTAATAGATCATTTGGATATATTTGCATTAAAGGACCATTGATATCTTTCAATCCATTCCAAATTTGGAGAAACTACCTGAGTTGTGAACAATTTAATATATTGTGAAAAAAACCGATGTTTTGTTTTTTCAAGATCCATCTTCGTTTGCTCGGAATCTGCACTAGAAGTTGGTAGTTTAAAATTTTTTGTTAAAAAATAGGAAACCTTTGACCATGAGTTTGGTGACCCACACATGTGACCTGGGTAAGTTTTAATAGAAACCTCACCATCTAGAAGCATCCAGGAGACTCATATAAGTGACAAAATTCAAATTGGTGGTGTGCAAGCATGCTAACCATGAATTGGTGCCAAAACTAGTACGGAATTGTAGAAATAAAACATACAACTTTCATTAGTAAAAATTCAATATAAACCACTTTAATTACCAAAAATATTGGAAAATAGATTTTTTAACCACATAGGTATGTTTGGGATTAAATGAAGGTCAACTGATGAAATGAAGTGTGGGAAAATGGCTTAGAATAGTGGATTTATTATGCGGGAAATATGGCAAAAATGGATCCCAACAACAAGAACTTAGAAGGTATTAGATGAGTCATGGTGGAACCCAACTCAAATCATTTGCAGAAGTAATTGACTAGTAAACATTGCATTTGGGACATGAAGGTCACAAACAAGAAAGGACGATGCATAGGTAAGAGACTACGGTGTGTAGTGGAAGCTCACATTTTGAATGTTCTTTGAAACATACTCTTAGTTGAAAAATTCTATACTTGATACATTTATTTTGATGCAGGTTTTCTTGGAATGTTTCCATTAGCGATGTGAATAGATCTACTCCTTGGTATTGTGAGACAATACCTGGAACAAGGGAATTACAATTCTTTCAGAGTAAGGACATGGGAAACACATTTTCCATAGAAACGAGAAAATATGTGTGCTTTTGCAATTTCTGCATCGATGTAGATGGATGCAAGCTTGCTTAATGAAAAAATGTCGGACATGTGTAACAATGAAAATACTTCCCTCTTAACTCGAAGTCCTCATCCAACTTCGACATTGCAAGAGATGCACATTGAAGATGTTGTGGTATCATTATATCATGATCGGGTTTCTAACATGGTTAGAGAAGGTATACATCTGAACATTAACTAGATTTTACTCATTATATACATCACATGCTTTTATTTGGAATCTTCATTTGAATGTTCAAACTTCCAAACGTGTACTTGAATGTATATACATTTGATTAACATATGTAATTTTTGTGAAAGGTGATGTATTTGTTGTCATTGTACCCTTGAGAAATGAAGAGAACATCACATATTATTTAATGTGATGTAAAAAAATTAAAAGTAGGTTGGTGTGACCCTATCAAGATGGATATTTCACATACCAAATTGGTGACCTGGTTGTCATGGGCCACTTTTTTGAAAAAGTGAAAAAACAAAGAAATTGTATTCTTTACAAATAATATATGCCTAAGTATATATCTTGTCAGTACAGTCTTTTGGTGGTGAAAGCTCAAATACATCTCATGAAAATCAAGGTGAAGAGCTTGAACCAAAGAGATGGGAGATGGAAGAAGCTAATCATTACCATATTATGGAAACTTGCGTTTCTATAGCCTATTGGCTAGAAGAATGATTTTCAGACTATGATTTGTATGATTTTCATACTATTTGATTTTGTATCTATATTTCACATTGTATCAGTGGCCCTATTATCTATCTCATTTTAATGGTAAATGAGATTATGAGGTGTAATATGTACATGCCTAATTAACAATTTCTTAAAGATTAATTTTACAATTATAATGTATGCATGTCTAATTAGTAAATTCTTAAAGAGTAATTGTACAATTGTAATTTGTAGTTGTGAATTTTTGTAATTCGTAATTGTGATTACAATGGTAGATTGTATATTGTAAAATTCACCTCTAATTGTGACTTGTAGATTTTAATTTGTAATTTGTTCTATTGTGATTTGTAATTTGCAATTGTAACTATAATTGTAGATTGTAAATCATAAATTGTAACTCTAATTGTTATTGTTAATTGAAACTAGCATTATGAATTGTAATTTCTTATTGTAAGAAATAATTTGTAAATCTAATCATTGTTATTAGATTGTTATTGTTAATTCAAACTAGCATCATGAATTGTAATTTCTTATTGTAATTAAAATTTGTAAAAATAATCAATGTTATTAGATTGTTATTGTTAATTGAAACTAGCATCATGAATGTTTTTTCCTCTAATTTGTAAATCTATTTAGATTGTAACTTGTAATCCTAATTGTGACTTGCAAGTAGTATTTGACATCATGAATTGTAAATGAAAAATGAGCATAAGATAAATAACACAAACATTAAACATGAACATAAGACAAACCTGTAACTTCTAAAAGTTATTTTGCAACTTGTAACTTCTAATTGTAACATCTCCTAAACTTGTACACATCTTGTACACATATGATCTCGAATAGCCCTTCGAGTTTATAAAAAAATACACTTATATATATATATATATATATATATATATATATATATATATATATATATATATCTAGTGCAACATGGACAAGTCTCGTCAAATATGTGGACCAAGCCCCTAGTGGGGTTTGTGGTCATCCCCACTTCCAATACCACCTACACCATGACCCTGGACACAAGGAAACTCATGATAAAAAATGGGATGGGGAATCAAAAATTAAAATTTTGAACTCTATAAGTTACTTAGATTTTAGTAATTGAAATTAGGTAGATGACATATTTTAAAATTTTAAGTGAATGGATTAACTTACTTGAATCAATTCCATGACAAGATTCTCAAAATCCTGTTGCATGGAAGCTCAAGGATGATGTTGAGTTGATGGGTCCTCACCAATAGATGTAGAGTCAACCTTTCCCACTCCTTTGTGAGCATCAATGCAATATCAAATATCAGTTGTACATTGCAACATAAGTTACAGTACCTCATCAATTAATGATTGATGGTCGAAACCCGAAGGAGAATGCGTCTCTTGCTCCTGTGCAATACCCTTACCTCTACCCTATACAATTTGAGCAAGGGACTAGAAGAAAGTTACTATAAAATAATTGCAATCATATGTTACAAATACAAATAGTAAATAATAAATTAAATAATATTAAATCAATAATAAAAATAATAATACTAATAAACAATTAATATTAGGTTTAAGAAGACATGTCTCCTCAAAAGGGTTACACAACCATATAAAAGGCGGCTACCAATTGAAAAATATCATCATCAAATCATTTTTCAATATGTATTATTCATTATGAAGATGGATCTCTTCTTTAGTATCTGGATATAGATTCTTCCATAACACACGGATTCAGTGTTACATTGGTACTAGAGCTCGATTTCAGATCATCTCCATTCACATTCCCTCAATTTTTCTACTCCAACCCCACACCAACCTTCTTCTTCCCATTATTTTTGCACCACCATTTCCCAATATCTAACATTACACCATTGCACTATCACTCCCTCACTATATCGTCGTCCCTTCCAGCCGTTCCCATTGATCGGGCCCACACCATCCACTCCCCATTATCATCCCCCTTGATGCACTCCTTCGCAGTCTAACCCTACACTCTTCCTCTACGTTCTATTCCTCCCCCAACCCTTCTCTTCCTTTCAGAACCCTTCATCATCTCTCACCTCACCATCGTCTCTCTTCCTTTCACATCCTCTTGTGCTTAACACATGTGCCCTCATCTCACAGGACACCTTTCCCACACTACTACACTCTTGCTCTCGATACCCTCTCTCCCCCTTCCCTACCTCGCCTTTTCCCTAAACCACGCTTCCCATCACACCTTCAACTACCTCCTTATGCTATCACGAGTCACCACACCGGCTCCCATGAGCCTGTTCCCTCCATCGTTTCCCACGCCTCCCCATACGATTTCTCCTCTGCGATGTGATCCCCATGCCCTTTCCCAATATCCAATCTAAAACATGCACCTACCCTCTCCATCCACCATGCCCTCCTCTAATCCTGCTGGATCCTACACTAGGCGCAGCTCCCTCAATCCTGCGCGCTACCTTTTAAAAGTGTGGTGGTTGCTAGTGGATAATCGGGCCAACAAAGAAATAGCTAAATTAAAATATTAATAAAAATATCATTTGGAAATAAAAATGATAAAATAACTAAATAAAAATGTTATTTGGAAATAAAAATGAAAATAAATACATATTAAGTTTTAAAAAAATTAAATAAAAATATTAAAACATATTAAAACAAACTAAATCAAATCAAATAAAAAAGAAATAAAGTAATATTAAAATAAATTAAATTAAAAGGAAGTGCTCAACTACCTCAATCATGCGCACTCCCTTTTAATTTATTTACTTTATTTTTATTTTATTTTATTTTACTTACTTTACTTTTAATTTAGTTTAGTTTATTTTTACTTTACTTTTATTTTATTTCTTTATTTTACTTTATTTATTTTTTAAATTTAATTTATTTTAAAATTACTTTATTTTTTTTTATTTAATTTACTTTAGTTTATTTTAATATGTTTTAACATTTTTATTTAAATTTTTTAAAATTGAATATGCATTTCTTTTCAATTTTATTTTTAAATAACATTTTTATTAAATTTTAGTTTTGTTATTTCTTTGTAGGGCTGGTTGTCTGCTAGCAACAACCACATTTTTAAATGTGGTTGATATTGGTCGATCAATGAATGTTAACCACTTTTAAATGTGTGCTCATAGTTGATATATGCCGATCGACGAATATCAACCACATTTAAAAATGTGGTTGTTGCTAGTTATAATATATACAGATTTTTAAAAAATATTAAAAAAGTATATTATTATTATTATTATTATATTTAAAAGCTTGGTTTAAGTCAAGGCACAACAAAAATTCCCTCCTTGTACAATATCCATGGCATCATTTAGTGAATAATTGATGAAGAAAATAGCAATAAAATATTTGATAAAGATGAAAATGATCTTGATCAAGATTGCAATAAGAGTCAAGCTAGTAATGCTATTAAGTATCCGATGGAAGTCGTATGCACAAAAAATAAGGAAGAAAAAATAAAGGAACCAATGATAGAGAGTAAAGAAAAATACAATAATGACGATCAATGCATCAACAAGATTGTCACAATAACAAACAAATGAAGGGTAGATGTCACCACAAGGACCACTATAAAGAACATCAATGAGAACATCTATAAGATTAATCAGACACACGATAAGATTGATGTTTTTGTGAGCATTATAAGTACAAAGATCCCTTTCAAAGGGTCCATTATGTTGGGGATGACATCAGGAAAATTGTTGTTGTTGTCAAGTCTGTTGAGTCTGTTCAGTTAATGAAAAAAATAGTTAAAAGAAACAACTACATAATCGTCAAAAGTGTAAACAAAACTTCACCAAGTACATACTTAATGCGGATTCCAAAACAAAAGAAACAAAATGAAGTAATGATCATAATCAAAATTGTATGTCTCAAGTCATCAGTTGAACATAGAGCTAGATTAAAAGACGACATCAACAAACTCAACTTTGAGGAGAAAGCTTTCCTTAAGGGGAAGACTTGATGTTACAAATATAAATAGTAAATAATAAGTTAAATAACAATAAATCGATAATAAAAATAATAATACTAATAAACAATTAATATTAGGTTTAAGATAACGTGCCTCCTTAAAAGGGATTCCCAACCATATAAAGGGAAACTACCAATTGTAAAATATTATCATCAAATCATTTTTCAATATGTAGTATTCATTATGAAGATGGATCTCTTGTTTAATATCTAGAGACGGATTCATCCATAACACACAGATTCGTTGTTACATTATATGCATGTATGTAATTGACAAAGTTAAGATGAGGGAACTAGAATATGTTCCATGGAGACATCACCAAGGCCAATGGTTGGATGTTCAACTAATGGGGAAGTGGTATTGAGTGAATCCATAAAGGTGGTGTTGATAACAATTTTCGTCACCAATCATACTTAGCCAAAAAAGAGTTGCCAGGATCTCTTACATATAAAAAATTTCGTTAAAATGCGTAATGACTACCAGGTCACTACCTCCGAGTTATATGTAAAAAAAACTAACTTATGTCTCTAGCTTGCTCTAGATTTTCTAGGGTTTCCACCATTAAAGAGTCTTTAGAATTTTTAATGAAACATTTTGGCTAATGATAGTTTGTTGCTCATTGTTACATCCTACAAAAAGATCAAGTTATTTGGTACAAATTATTCTCGAAAAAAGATGGATGCAAATATTGATTTAAGGAACTCAAATTCATTTAATAACTTGACTTGTAGTTCTCCTCACACCGTTCCTATACCCTCTTCTTGTTGATTTTTCCTTTCATCATTTAATATAGTACATATTTTAAAAATCTCATAAAGCCTTTTGATAAAAAATACCTACCCATCACACTTTTTGTCATCCCTTCGTGGAAAATAATTTAACTCCCATAAAACCCAAAAGTCTCATTCACCTTATTCCTTATTATATATGAGATAGAAAAGATTGTTTGAAATTTCAACTATGGCTTTTTATATATCATGACTTGTATGTCAAATCAATTTTTTTTCATATTGTATATCATATATATATATGATAAAAGAAGAAAAGCTTTAAACCTACCAATTCAAGTTTGTGCTTTCATGCATAAACGTTCATTAATGTCCTCAAGCCAAGGTCAAACCACAAAGCTCCAAATCCAATAGTCGAAACATATAAGCCATATGAAAAATTAGAAGTGAATATTATGTCATGTACAACATATTGACTTGTCTTCCAAAGCACTATGGGTATGAAAGATGTGTTTACTTAAGCATACTAAGTGTGGGATGGTGCTCATTCAATGATATAAAAAAAACTTTCTTCTCCATACTTATTGAAAAAGAGAGCGATTCTGTATCTTATGATCTGCGCATCAATGGAATTATTAATGTTTATTTTGATGATTGCCTCGAGACAAAATTGCAGTATAGCGAGCCTACTGCTCTTTGTTCACCAGATTGCAGATGTGTTTAAGCATTATTTCTAGCAGCTTGAAGTTCAGGAGAGGTTTGATTTTAAAATATATGGCTGGGAAGTTGCTTTTGAAGTTGGATACTGTAAAATATATTATTGAACACTATACGAGAGACCACTTTCCATTTTTAGAAGAATACAAATGTTCGAAGTAGAACCACCTTCTACTGCACCCTTGGTAAATTATTTTTCATGGAAGGTAGTCCAGTTAACTTTAACTTTAAGGCATCTATGGAGCCATTGCATTTCTTACCAGTTTGAAGTCGCTCCATACACAACGCTCCACATCGATGTAGTGAAATATTCTTTGATTGGTTTTGATGGGGGATTTAGTGTCCCCAGAAGATGTTGCAGCAAGGAAATATGACCTGGAGAAAAATATAGTTGCAGAGCTTCGGTTTCCTTTAGTAAAATGGGATAAAAAATGGATTGATTAATATTTTGATGACACTGTAAAATTGCTTGATATTTATATTGCATCGAACGTCGAAATTTCACCGCCATCTTATAGTCCAGTATGCCCTGCATTTGCTGAATTTTTATGATGGAATGCCATCATCTAAAATCCTATTTCGTGCCAGAGATATCTGTAAGAAGTGATCAAAGAAAAAATAAGACGAGGAAATGCTTTTCTTGATAGCCTCAATTTTTTTGTGTAGATAGTGGCATGCAAATTCAAAATTAACTCCTTAAAAAATGAGCAATTAACATCAAATGGGCCTCTTCGGACTTAGTTAACAGCGTGCATCTAGATACATACGAGTTTAATAAAACATAGGCTTCAAGGCATTTATTTTATGAGAGAAGAAGAATATATTCAGTCAAATACGATATCAAAATATTAAAAAATGCCTCATAGTGTCATTATTGTTTTATTAAAATTTTTAAAATTTTCTTAATTGCTGGAAGCCCTAGTTGGTAGGGTAGGGTAGGGTAGGGTAGGGTAGGGTAGGGTAGAGTTTTTTTTTATATTTCTTAAAACTTTTTGTTAAAAACTATAACTGTGAAGTAATTCTTTAAAAGAGAGAGACATATCACTTGCGTAGGGAGGAGGTCAGTCTATGCAAGTGTTCTCCTAAAAGTTTGCAAAAGGTTGGAAGGTTGAATTGGGTTTGAATTATTTTAAGGGGAATGACATTACAGAACATTTTATTGATATTTTTTAGTCCAAATTCCTCATCTTTATCTTATTTATAAATTGTGATTTTGCAATGTTACATTCTTCCCTTCATGGTTTTGAGATTTGAGAACTATACGTAATCCAAAACTTTTCAAAGTTTTAAACACATAATTATTTCTTCCTTCATAAATGTATAAAATGTTTTACTAATAAAATCATTTTTATGATTATTTTATTTATTTATAAAGGAAATTATTTTATGGTTATCTTATTTATTGTTCTTAGTTTTTTACTTTAAATTTATTATTTTTTACATTTACATATTTTTCAAATTTTTATCAAAATTTTTAGATTTCTAATTATCAATTTAATTTAACTGGTATATAATTGGTTAAATCTTTACTTTTCTTTTATATAATTTTTCTTTTTTTATTATATTTTATATATGTCTTAAAAAATGTTATAAACAAAACATAATAAGATATATAGAAAAATATTTACTTTTCTCTTTTTTATTTATTTTCACTTTTCACTTTTTTTATTAGAATATTTAACTTTTAATTTTTAGTTGATTTATTAGCAATAAAACAAATCCAAAGAAGTTCGTAGATGTAAATATTAGTTAATGGTTTTGTAATTTAATAAAAATGTATTTCTTCTTTACTTGATTGTAAATAATTGTAATTTAGATTGACCTTTGTTATCTTTTCTTTTATGTTATGTTTATGATTTATGTTTACATTTATTGTCTTTATTTTGTAATATAAATAAATAATTAAAAATTTTAATAATTAAATAATACAAAAAAGTGATGGGAATAAGTTATAAGAGAACAAATAATTTATATTTATTCATGCACATTTACTTAAAGATATAATGCTTTGATTTTTTACTAAGTTTATTGTCTTGTTTTAAATGGCTATAATCTAAGGGTGATAAATCCCATTTATCTTGCATTAGCCACATGAGATTTGAATCATTGCTGCCCAAGCAGTCTATCTTGAGCGTTAATAGATGGTCCTCTGCATGGAGAAACCCAAAAACAAATTAGTGTTACTCAATTGAATCTTATTTATGTACACGTATTAAAGATGGTTATCTAATAACGTATAATGGAAAAAACTTAAGTACATAAATATACTTGCTCTTTCAACGACAACCTACATCCCTCATACAAATAATAGTATGCATAGCAGACACTCATAGCATACATAAGTAGAGTCTCATTGTTAAGCACCTGAATAATCGATTCATCCACCCATAATAAATTGAGCTTTTGAGGTCCACGCATGGTCTAGACCTCTCCTCATGCATGGAAACTTTAGCATTTCCCAATGCAATGCGCGTGGCACTTACCATCAAATATCATGTCTCAACTCCAAGCCGTGATGGATCGACTAGATCATCCGACAGAATAACACTCTGACTAGGAATGAGAACTAGTTGAGGAGGTGGTGGTGCAGTAGTAGGGTCTCTGTGAACCCCATGGTGCCATAAAAATATGATGGCATACTCATGTAATTATGATGCATGTGTAGCACAAACTCTGCATACAAATTTTTGGCGAAGTACAATGAGACCTGTTCATGGTAGGGGAATATGCCCCATGCTCCAATAAATGTATCCTAAACTTGAGGCGCAACATCCTGAATCCTAAAATATCACAATCAAAAAATATATCCAAGAGCATGACTAAGAGGGATGTCAAACAACGTACCCTTGACATCCTTTCTACTTATTGCAGCTTTCACAACCTCCCATTTGCCAGGATTCAATACTTGGTCCCTCCTCCTCTAGAAAGTAGTTTTCCAGATGTCACTAAGAGGCCTCGCCCTCTGGTGGACCTCCAACAATCCATTAACCACCTTGATCATCATGCTTATGGATAGACTAGATGGGAAATCAAGGCACATGGCCCATAACTAGGTGCACAACCAATCACGCTATGATGTGATCTCCTCGATCATGATCCTCATGATCTCATGCTCCCAAGGAGGTGGAGAACCAGGATCAACACGTAATAGAAAGATAAAAAATATCAATCAAAGTACAAAATACTAATACAAAATAAATATATCGGTAGTTGAAAAAGATATAAATATGAATTTAATGTACATGCATGATCAAGAACCTCCTCATCATGCTCTGAGGAGGTCGATGTCTCACGACCATCATACGAGACACTGGACATGATGCTCCTGGATGCACGAAAACTAGACGTCTTAGCTGGGGGAGTTCCTACGAAAGTAGCAACAAACAACAATTAATAATTGCATGTACATGTATACAATGATTTACTGTAACTCAATAAAAAAAAACTATATGTAAATTGTTCACATATGACTACACTCGCGATGTGGGGGGGTTCCACACCACCAAATCCTCTTAATGAACAAAATTTGTAGAGGGAAGAACCCCTCTATAGATAATGATCTGCATGAAACAATGAAGATACACCATATACATGTTATCCTTTGAATACAATAAAGGTTCTAAGAAAATTCTATCTATAAATAGATTTCCCCACCAATACATGCTATTAATTATATATTTAACATGGAAACACCTAGATCTCTAAACTTATGACTAGATAAACATAATTTTCATGATGAAAATTGTGTGAACTCATTGAATTATATATTTGAAATTTGGTTGAGCTATCTCTACGATCTATTTCTTGCATCCACTAACAACTAATACTAGCGTGCCCATCATGGTTGTACATTCAATATAGAGATGGTTGTACATATCTAAGCTAATGTTAGTCACCAATGTTTTTGGAAGATATACCTATAAACATATATGATTGAGATATTTTTGGAGTTACACATTGCTCATATTAGGGTTTTTCTACTTTTGAAATACACATGATTTAAGAGAAACAACATATATGAATTTACAATGGCCCAAATTGAGTTCCACCTATGGAGTTGGTAAGAAGAAAAATTACATTGTATCAAATACAAAGATCATGCCTATAGATATAAAATTGGATGCATCATGTACCATACAAGTTCACTCTAAACAACAATCCCTCTATTCTCAATATTGATAATTTACTTTGAGCTAAAGTTTGGATTACATGTATAATAAAAATAACTTATTTTACAATTTTTTTGTTAGAATTACTAAAAAATTAAAAAAATCAATCAATGCATATAATTGATTTTTGGTTTTGGGAGATTTTGAACAAATTTCACAAATTTTTTGTTAAAATTAGTAAAGAAAACAACACTTTCAATCAATGCATAAAATAATCGATTTTTTGGGTTTTTGAGTTGCATACCTCTCGTTGTGGAGGCTATGGTAGCAAGAGGTGGTGGCTAGTGGCAAGTTGCAGTCCCCGGTCCAGTTGGAACAATTGGTGGTGGTGGAAAGCCACAGCTCTCTTCACCTCTCGTTCGAGCTGCTCTATACTCCTTTTTTGAGATCCTATGCAACAGATAGAGTCAAATAAGCCTAGGTCTGTTTTTTTTTCTTTTCTTGTAAACCTGTTGTAGGAGCTCGGTTAAGAGATCGACCTAGATTTATAGATACCTATTGCAAGAGTTGGGTCAAGAGCTCGACTAAGCTTTATAGAGCTCAATCAAGCTATGATGCTTGATCGAGCTCTTAAATTCCATTGTCATGAAATTTGTCACGAATTTTTGTTTAAAATTTTTCATTGGCCATGATCACTTGATCGATCTTAGATGCTTGATAGATCAAGTAACCTCAATTGATCTTGGGATCTCGATTGAGGGTTTACATAACCCTCGATCGAAATCCATATCTCAATTGAGGGTTTAATAAACCCTCGAATGAGCTTATTAAAAAAGCTCGATCAAGTGCTTTATTAAGTTCTCGATCCAACTTTTCATAGCTCAATTGAGGGCTTAACAATAACTCAATCGAGGCCATTTTTTACCATGCTTGATCCATTTTCTTGCCAAAAAATGTTACCCATCTTCACTGGAACATCCCAGTAACTTTTTCCAAAACAATTTAGTGAATTTTGGATCTTTTTCATTAATGATTACTTTAGGGAACCCATTAATTCTATGAATTTACATCATACACACTTTAACCACTTGGATTATAGTATATTTACTTTGAATTCCACAAAAAGTTGCATATTTTAGGAGTCTATCCACAACCACAAGAATGGAATCCTTACCTTGTGATTTTAGTAAACATGTAATGAAGTCCCTTGACATCTATTCTCATATTTGATTAGGTATGTGTAAAGTTTGAATTAAACTTGGAGGTTTGATTGTCTCAACTTTATTTCTTTGTCACACCTGACATTATCTTATAAATGTTTGAATATATTTCTCATTCCTTCCCCCAAAACTTTTTTTTATCCTTGGATAAGTTTTAAGGAAACTTGAATGTCTTACTACCTAAGATTTATGATAGTCCCTTAATATTTGTTATTTTAAATTTGATTGAGGACATAAAAGTATTCTACCCCTGTACCAAATAATATCTCTTTTCCATTCCCAATGTTCTATAGAGATATTCGCTTCTTTTAGACACTGTATTTTCTCTAGAGTACTATTATCTTCTTTCCACATGGAAAGCTTCTTCCAATCACATAGGAATGGACGATGTTATGGAATATGAGTTGGATGATTATTCTATTATGGAAAGGGAATCTACCACCACATCTACCTTCTCTTTTTTGTAGATTATTTCAAAATCAAACACTTTTATTTTTCGATGCTAATTTTTGTTTCTCTTTTGATGCACTCTTCGTTCCAAAAATTACCTTAGGATGTCATGGTATGTATTGAATTTAAAGTGTCTCCCTATGATATATTGCTGTGATTTTTTACTGCATGCATGATTGCTGCCATTTATTTTTCATATGTAGATTTCACCATGTCATTTCCTTTGAATTTTTTACTAATCGAATCTACTCCAATTCCTTGTCCTAGTGCATTGCATTCGACTATGAATGTTTTACTAAATTCATTTATTTCTAATACTAATGTAAAATACCTAACATACTTTAGGAGTGAGAATGTCAAGTTAGCTTCTTTATTTCATACAAAGAATTTTTTCTTCAAAAGAGATGTGAGTGGACCTACAAGGGCCATGCATAATTCTTAACAAATTTCCTGTAATATTCGGGAAGACCCAAAAGTCCTCTAAAACTATTAATGTTCTTAGGAATAGGAAATTTTTTGATGGATTCAATCTTTTGAGGATACACCTTGACCCCTTCTCTTAAAAAAATATGACCCAAGTACTCTACTTCTTGTTTCCCAAAAGCACATTTTGATCTTTGTACATACAACCGATTATTCTCAATAATTTGTAGGACTTGATCCACATGTTTGATGTGTTCTTACCATGACTTTTAAAAATAATTATATCATCAAATAAAACCAACACACATTTTCTAAGATAAGGTTGCATTTTTTTTATAAAAATTTTAATACTAGGAGGAGCATTAGTTAATCCAAAAGGAATCATCAAGAGCTGATAGTTCCTTTCATGTGTTCTAAAAGTTGTTTTGGGAATGTAATCTTCTGTTAATTTGATTTGATGGTATCCCGATTTAAGATCTAACTTTCTGAAGTAAGCCACTCCATGAATCTCATCTAAGACCTCATCAATATTTGGAATGGGGATTTATCCTTGATGGTGAGTTTGTTTAGATCTCTGAATCAAGGAACATTCACAACGCATTATCTTTTCCTCTAACCATCACTACTAGTGTTGAAAATGAAGTCTCATTTGGTTTAATAATTCTTTCATCCAAAATGTATTGTAACATTTTCTCAATATGTCCTTTATGTTGATGCTAGTATATATAAGGCCTTTTATTAGGAGGAGCACTCTTGGGAATGAGTTCAATTCGATATTCATGATCTCTAAATGGAGTTAGGCCTTTGTGAATATCTTGGAACACTCTATGGTTCTTTTCCAAGGTACATTTTAATTCACTCGGAATATTTCTATCTGCACGCTTTACTTCCATAAAGTAAATTCTAGAAATAACTCCACCACAACCCTTTTTAGGGGATTTTCCATTCTACGAGAGTTGATGATATGAGAGGGAAGATATTTTAATCCTTTGGGTTCATATTGAATTCCTTTGAATTTAAATCTCATGAATAATTCCTCGTATTTTGTAGAAATTGTACCCATGGTTCTCAACCATTGAATCCATGGAATAAAATCTACTCCTCCATTGAGAATAACATACATGGGACTTAATAGATTATATTATCTGATACTAAGTTTAATGTTATGGCATTTCCCTCCAAAATCAATACTCCACACATTGCCAATACTTGAAAATTTGTTACTATATATAGAAAATAATTAATGATGCTCTGCTAATTTTTTATCAATGAAACTATGTGTAATACATAAATCGATTAATACAATGATGACTGGATTCTTAATGTAACCTCCAATATTGACGGTTTGGGGTGATGACACAATTTCCAAGGCATGAACTAATATTTTGCATCGGCCTATATCTATGGTGTGCATAATTAATACAACTTTTCCTTTCTTTTGTTGGTTCAGAAGTTCTTCCTCACCCATTTTTGTTGATGCATCTATTTCCTCCTCCTCATTATTCTCGAAAGTGAACAATTTTGTTTTGTTGACATTCATGCGCTTTAGACCATTGTCTATTACACCCAAAACCTAGTCATTTTTAATTCTTTCATCCATTTCCTTCTCTAATGTTTGAGTAGGTTGAGGCAACATTGCTATATGAGGAAAAATTATGTCTCTAATTCCTGCATATGTTCCAATTGTAGACCTTTGTGTAGCCTTAATTTTTGGGTTGAATATGGCTAGAATATTACATAGTCTTCATAACATTTTTAGGTCATTTTAAGAAAGGTCATTTTAAATGTATTCTTTAGATATATTCATGTAAGATTCTAACAAATGCTGGTCAATTATCTAATTTACCCTTATGGAAAATACTTGAAATTCCGAATTATAATCTTCCACATCACTTAATTACTCGATTCTTTTCAACTGACTAAAGTATCTTGTTCCCAATCTTTACCATATTCAACTTCTAGGTCTCTTCTAAATAGAATCCATGATAATGATACGAAGGATAATTACTTTTAAATACCCTTTTCTACCATTAATAGGGTTTTATCTCAAAATAAAATGTAGCTAAGGAAATATTTTGCTTATCATCCATAATATTATAAAATTCAAATAATTTCTCTATTAGGTTCACCCATGTAAACACATATGTTCCATCGAATTTTCCTAATTCAACCTTGGGAATAAATTAGTTCCTTGGTCCTACATTAAAACCATGATGATGTGGATTATCAAATGTCAGGGATTCAAACCTCTTACTCTCAAATTGTTTCTTAGTTTTCTCAAACTATAATTGTAACAAATTCCTCTTGTTATCCTTATCATCTTCTAGATGTGTTGACTTTTGTTTACTAAGTTCTCTCATCATGCTTTAAAGGTTCTTTTTGAGTTCTTCGATATACCCTTTTAATTCAAAGAATTCATACTTATTTACTATATTCCCTATGTCCACCTTTCTAATCATTGTATCTTCCATGTTTTTTACTTTTCTTGTAAGATTGGTCAACTCAAATTGTATAACTTCATCATGGTCAATTTCTGTGACTGTTGATCCTTTATGAGGTTTAATGGGCATATAAAAATTTTCTTCACCTATTTCCATTTGATACTACTAATATATACTATATTTATTCTTTATTTCCTCTTTATCACCCCTTTTTGAATCAACCAAAATAGATACTTTAATCAAAAGTTATGCAAGTTTTAAGTTAACATACCTTTCAAGACCCAATTTGGATGTTGTCTTGGTGGCTGACCTTGATCCTGAATTATCTTTGTAATTTAATCCTCTGTAAATCTAAAATTTCTCCATGTAGTCTCATAGTATTTCTTCTCTGCAATGCCATAGGTTTGACCCAGTTGTAATGTGCCAAGAGAAACGTATAGTAACTTTTCGAAAACTAGTTTTTCTTTGTCCCTTTTAGGATAATGAACTTGTATTACTAGACATGTGCCCAATTTTCCTTCTCTAATTATGTAATTGGTATCACAAATACTATAGTGTGTATTCTTTTTTATTTAATGAGTTTAATTCAATTTGGATCTCTCAAGCTTTAGATATAATGTTTTACCCATAACACTTGCTTGAGACTAGTTTTTTGGAGTAGTAAAAGTTGGGCTAACTTCCACAAGATATAAATTTGAATTGATGATGAATCAAGACCTGAAATTCATACCAAAATTATTTCTCTATGTCTTCTATGACTGCTCCAAGTTTCACTATCTAAAACATCACCAAAAAAATGTTATAGTGAAAATTATAAGATGACTTGTTTTGGAAATGTCCAAGCTCTGATACTAAATGCTATGCATAAAATTCCTCAAAAGAGCATAAAATCAGAAAGAGCAAGTAATACAACACCTTGAGAATGAAAAAAAGAGATGAATAAAAAGCGTCTTTGATGAGGAAAACTCTTTATGCAATGTCTCAAATACACAAAACAACATGAGATGATTATACAAATGAATCTCCTTTATTATAAATATGAGATGAAGTGATCATTATGTAACCTAATATTGATATGATCTAACCATAACTAATATAACAATAATGAATGATGACTAAGGCCTTAAAACTTTCCCTTCAATCAAATTGGTTTCCATTTGCTTGTTTTTACTATCTTCTTAGTTTTTCTTCTCTATTTTTTAATCATCGACTCCATTTTAACTACTTTAGTTGGTAGTCATTTACCTAAATTGGTTGGAACTAAGAGTCTTAAACTTTTTTTTTCTTTTGTGTTATTGTGGAGTATTTTTAGTTTCTTTGTATTCTAGATTAATGGAAGCTTATACATTCTCCACAAATTAATTTTTCTCTAATATGAATATGATATGTAAACTATCATGGATATTCCAATTGAATTTTCCTTCACAACAAATCTTACAAGTTTATGTAATCTATTATTATGTAGTGTTTTACTTAATATTAAGATTTGATGTTACTAGCTCAATACATTATACAATGAAGAAAACTAAAATTGAAATGAACTTAAACTAAGCAAATAACACACCATCCACACAATGAACACATGATGTACCTTGGGAAAACCCAAAACCATAAATACCCAACTAGAAGGTGAGGCCTATGCTTTTCTCTTTCTTTTCAATTATGAAATGAAAATACGAATAAAGCGACACTCATTATGGAGTTTCCATGGACACTATGGATAGTATGGATATTGTAGTATCTTCTACTTGCTATGTTATGCTTTAGTATCCCACTCCTAGATCATTTGCTCAACTATGTAACAATAAACAATATAATAAGAATGCAACCACTTCCTTTCCTAGTGACGTTATATTTAACATGGCTTCATATTTGTCTAGGGATAGGGTTAATGTTTTAGCTTACCTCAACCCCTAATTAGTGTTACGGTTTTGGACTATTTAGAATCCTTTTGAAATCCCACATATGACTAGCTACATATGTGTGAGTAATGGGAGTTGACAAGATGATCCACTCAATACGATGGTAGCCAACACAATAGGTCAACTTGTGGGAGGTATAACTTTGTCATGTACCAACTCCAAATGTGGTGCTCTTCACACCATTGGAAAGTTCTCAATGTGTTGAACAATGTTAAGAGGCTAGAAACTTTGTTTGCAAAGTTTAAACCCAAAATGTGACCACATAAGGTCTCAAATGGGTTATCGAAGGTTATAGACCTCAAATTACAAAGTGGTACATGCCCCTAAAATGGCTTCTATGAACCAATAGCTCAAAAATTTCGACCTAGTAAGTACAAAACAAGACGACCTCTTTATGTCATGAATGATTTTGGATAAAAAGGTAGTAGCTAAGGAATAATTTATTCCATGTAGAGACATGATAAAAGCCTTGGTTGAGGATGGTGATATAGCTAGTCAAACATTGAGGGCATGGAATGAGAAAGTCATTGTGCAATTCAATGCCACCACTTTGCAAGTCCTTGGTGGCATAGGTACCATTCAAAAATTGGCACCTAAGCAAAAGGAAGTTTACATTATGAGATTTTCCACCATCTACGCTAAAGGAACCCCATAGTATTATGAAGTGATGTGCAAATCCTTCTTGACTTTGATAAAACAAATATATTTTAAAACAATAGTATGAGACCAAACCCAAGGCCTCATTGAATTTGGTGAGATAAATACCAATTAAAATTGAGCATCTAAGCTGGAAGAAATTGATATTATGCCATCCAACATGAAGTTGAAACCTTTCTTTCATGTAATCCCAAGACTATGATTAAATAATGGTTGTCTCACATCTAAAATCATTCAATGTTTAACTCATGTCAAAACCCTCAACAACCATGAAATTCTTAGGATGTGTTAGGTGACATACTATAAGGCTTCAGTTCTCAATTCAAACAAGTTTCAAATTTTAATGTACTTCTAACCAAAGGTGACAAAAATATCATAACTTAGTTGTCAATCAACAATGAGGACAACCGTCATTGGCTTCTATTCACCAATGCAAGGGACTCACCACCATTATTTAGAGAAAACCATGCCAATTGAAATAACCAATTGGTGGTTCCTAACGAGGCAAACTTTCACTTATGCGCCTATGGGCCTTGGCTTATTAAGATGTTTCCTTAGGTTCAAGGAAGAGGATCTCGTAGACAAGCATAAACAATTTTATGTCTTACTCCAAAACCTAAAAGACAATAAAATCCACATAGATAGTAGTTGCAAGGCAACCAATATCCTTTATAGCATCTTCTAGCCTTAATCCCATATATGAAATCAAATACTACCCATTAGAGTTAACCTTATCCAAATAAATTTTTTAATATGCTTAATAATATTTGTTCTTTTATTTTGTGAGAATAATAATAATAATAAATACCTGATTTTTAGGAAGAAACACTTGATAATTAGGTCAAAATCAAATTTTAATCCAATGACAAACAATCCTCTCTTCACCATAGCCATTTGATTAATAATATTAAAATTGAGAAAAAACTACCCTCACATGTTGTATATTTCACTCCATCTCATTCAAAAGTGCGGAATGACAAATACTCCACGATAGACTTGACTGGCTTTTCTTCTTCCCCTACGACTTCTATTTTTCTCTGGCTCACCAGACACCATTGCACCTACAAATATTGTATTAGTATACACATAATTAATGTATTTCCTTCTGCCTGTTTCGGGCTTCTGCCTGTTTCGGGCTTCTGCCTGTTTGGGGCATCCTCTGCTCACTCTCTGAAGCAGATTTTCAGTGCTATAGTATATTTCCTTCTGCTGGTTGGGGCCTCCTCTGCTCACCCTCTGAAGCATACTTTCAGTACTGTAGCACATTATCAGAGGTTTTATATTGTATGTCCTGTATTGCCCTGCTCTGATAAATCTGGAGAAGGTTGGCTTTTTGGAAATCCCGTCCAAGATGCACCAGTTGATTCGTTTGCTACAGAGAGTTACTCATATCCATACCTGCAGGCGGTCATTGGCGTTTGTCAAGATAGAGAAGAATGAAAGTTGTATACATAATTCAGACGGTAAAAAGAATGGCAATATTGCTCCCAAGGGATGCCTCCCTGTGGATGTAGGGAAGGATATTCTTATGAGATTTGTGATAGAAGCCACTGTTCTCAACCATCCGTTATTTGCAGAGCTGCTGGAGGCTTCTATAGAGGAATTCGGATACGAGCACAAGGGAGCTCTCAGGATTCCATGTGATGTCTTATTGTTTGAGAGGATTCTTAATCTCATTAACAGCAGACAACCAGCGTTATAAATCTCCCATGAATGACTTTCGCAGGCTGCTATTGCTTTGTAATGAATCTAAGTAAATTCCATTCATGGATGGATAGTTTAGAGCACCATATCTGAAGATATCTGAAGGGCTATTGATGGCAGATCAGGGGGATGGTAGGCTTAACTTCCATCACCATATCAGAAGGTCTATTGATGGCAGATCTGGAATTTTCAAACTATTTCATCACATCCCAGCTTTATAGTTACCCACCATTATATTGATTTTCAATATTTGTTTAGTGAGATAATATATTATTGTGCTTATGGTTTGCTTGATACTTACCCACCATTCTATTGATTTTCAATATTTGTTTAGTGAGATAATATATTATTGTGGGTATGCTTTATTTTGATAATGTGTTAGAAATTGACTTAATACTTTTCAAAAGGCCAAGAGCTCTAACTAATTGTACAAAGTCATTGTTATACAAAGTCATTGTTATACAAAGTCAATGTTTTGATGAAACTTTTACTTAATTCATAAATCTATAATCGTTTATAATTGTTTTTACAAATAGAAATAATATTTGGAAATAATCATTTTAAATTTGGATCTATCATACATATAAGAAAATCAAATTCATTAAAATATAAACTTTTTTTTATAATACAAAAAATTGAAGAAAGATTATGATGGATCTAAGGTTGTTCATGACTACATTGCTTAAAAAATTAGAATTGAGTTTGATAACCTCTCATTTTGTAAGTAAGTCAATCAAACATACTCAATCATTAAAAATTAATAAATCAAATTATTTTTCAATATACAATTAAATTCAATGCACCAAATCATTTTATAATGTAATATACAATTAAATTCAATGCACCAAATCATTTTATAATGTATTTTTATTAATATATTGTATTTAATTATATAAAATTGATATTTTATTATTTTATTTAAAGTAGATATTGAAATATGTAATTTATAGGTAGACTTTTTTCTACTTAATATTTTTTAAATGATATGGGTCAATTCCATCATCAAAGGAATTGCACATCTTCCTTAAAACACATTACATAATTATTTTAATTTAAGAATTTTTTACTTTTAATTACTTTATTATTTTAAAGAGAGAAGTATTTTATAAAAAAAATTAATATTAAATTATTTTATTTAAGTTAGATATTGAAATATATTATTTGTTATTAATATTTTTTAAATGTGAGTGGTTAGCTCCATGTTTAGAAAACACATTTAATCATAGTCAAAGTGTTATAATATTGTTAGTTTTCAAATAAAATTTCTAATTTTTATATTTTTCATAATTTCATTTAAAAAATTGTATAAAAAAAAAGCAAAATAAAAGAATAATTTAATTAAAGTTTACTATTTCAAGATTTTAATCTATAATTTTTTAAGAAAAAATACATATTCTTAACCATTAAAACCACTTAAACTATTAATCATTCAATTAAACATTTTTTAATAAAATATATACCTTTGAATTATATAAAACATTTTTAGGATATTCCAAAATATGTTTAAACCCATTACCATCATTAAATAATAAAAACTTACAAAAAAATAAATAACAAATATATTTTAATCAAATTTAATTTCATTCTAATAAAAAAGCTAACTTCCAATCATTTAGCAATAAAGACTTACAAAGACATGAATAACAGATATATTAAACTAACATGATCAAGATGTTTTAGAACATAGTGTAGAAGTTACTAAATTATGTAATATGTCACACTTATTGGTAAACTATGTAACCAAGTAACATAAAATTATGAACAAGAGACCATTCCAAACCAACATAGCATTAATCTTAAGAGAAAAAAATTTCTTTAATAAATTTAAATCAAATTAATTGAAATATAGTAGAATAATATATTTAATTTAAATGAAATGGTATTAGAAAAGATGTGTTTTTTAAATCATAAGTGTTATTAATTAGAATTATGAAGGTGTAAGATATGAAAATATAGTTTAATTGATTAACCATGTTTTAATCAAGAAAATAAAGTAGAGTTGGGTGTAATTGATATCATGCCGATAATGGTGTTAGATTGATATTTAATGATTATAAATAATTTGAATGTGGATAAATTAAATGATTGGTTGAAAATAAATTATGTGAAGAGGATAAGATTCCATGGCACAACCATTTGAGCTAGACTCAACTCATGTACTTAGAATTATGTTATACAATAAGAAATTAAGTACTTAAGATGAGAAGTTTTTTACGAAATAAGTTATTGACATATGACTATTCCAATTTCCTATGCATTTAAATGTCCATTATGGGACAAGATAGTTATCAATACAATGGAGACTCGGCCTCCACAAGCCAACATTCTTCCACATAGCAATGTGACATTTGAACCCTAAGCCAAATGTAATTTGGCATAGCTCTCTACTCTGCACATTCTTCCCTTGGCTTCAGGGTATTTTTTAAGGATTATAAATTTATACTTAAGTATAGTATTATAGGTGATTATTTTGGATTGAAAAAAACATATATATATAGATTGGTAGGCGAATATTAATATGAAACATATAATTTACTACTTAAACCTGTAAATTTTGGTGAATATTATGATAAAAAACATATTTTAATGTAAATATAGGTGATATTAGAGACTAAAAATGACCAAATAGCGAATTTATTTTTTGAAAAAACTCCCCAAAAATAGCCAATTGGTGAAATTTCGCCCCTAAAAATTTCCCTGCTTGGATTCTATATAGGTGATTTAATACCATGCAAAATCGCTCCATGTACTAGGTTCTTAAATCCAAGTTATTCTATAGGTCTTCCAAGAAAAAATTCCCACTTGCATGAATCCAACTATTTTATTCAATACACATGAGATCCACTCCTAAACCCTATTCTAGATATCTATGAAAACTATGGTAACAAAAGAGTCTTGTAGATTTAACATTAGTATGGATTTTTAATTGCTTTATGTTTACACAGTTACTTGAATATTGGTACTTTTCTTCCTATATTTTGGGAATATGAAAATAACCTTGTATTTTTTCAATTCAAGTGAAAGCTATCAAATTTGGATGGCATTTCATAGTGTGCATCTTGTTCCACCAATCTATCTCTTTAGCCTATGGAAATTGAACCAACTATTGCTTGACCCCTAACAACATGCAACCAGTACATTCCAATACACATGAAACTAATCACTTTAGAAAAAAATGTTAAATTAAGAAATATGCACATATAATCTTGCCCTTTTTTGTCTTTCAAAATTTAGAGGAGGACGTCTCTTTTGTAGATCTTGGATTTTGCTTGCTATTGTTCTTGTTTCTCTAATTTACATCAAGGGAATTCACCTTTGATGTCTTGAAGGAACCCATTTTAAAAAAAAAATCTTGCTCATGGGTAAGAGAGGAAACAAAATTATCCTATGTAAGCATCTTCCAAGCAACTCTGAGTGCTAATTTTGTAACATGGTAGGTAGAAACAAACATTGAGTATTTAGAACTCAATTTGGATAGGATTGAGAGCTAGCTACTCATCTTCTTATTTACACCACATAACTTGAGCAATAACGATTTAAATTTTGTGAAGAATTCTTGGACAATATCAAAGCTACTTGGGATTAAACTAATAAGCTCATTCTCTAGTTGATCTCCTTTCATTTCATCCTGCCTCCCAATGAGTCCTTCTATCTTCATCCAAAATTCATTAGGATATTGTGTAGCTTCAATGTGATATCAGAGGTCGAGAGATATTGAGAGACATATCAATCCAAAAGTTTCAATTATATGACTATACCAATTTTATTTTTTCAATAGTAGAGTTTATCCATTCTAAATCCCCATAGTGATTATGTACAAGCCTTTTCTCTACTATAGAATCACCACCTATGAATTCCATTCATAATAGTCTTGATACACAAACTACTATGGATATTTCACTATAAAAATTCATCACAACAAATATTACAACTTAATTCACTGTGTTAGCTTAATTCCATAGAATGCTAAATAAATTGGAATTCGAGAGAAAATAACTAGCTGAGAAAAATAACACATCCACACAAATAACACAAGAAATACCTTGGGAAAACTCACTATGGGGAAAAACCCATCTAGAAGTGAGGACTATGCCTTGCTCCTTTCTTCTCCAATATGCAATGGAAATACAAATGAAGTGGTATTGTATATGGAGTTAACTCTAAAAATGTGGCCTACATGGCTACTATAGGATCTTATACTTCCTTTGGTATGCAATAATATCCACTACCTTATCATCAATCAACTATGGAATAGTACAATAACATCATAAGAATGGAAACGGTTTTCCTCCTAATGACCCGATATTTAACATAGACTCATAGCCATCTAGGGTTAGTTTTAGTATTTTTGCATGCCTCAAATCTTGATTAGGGTTAGGGTTTTAGACACTCTAGAATGTTCTTGAAATTCCACATATGACTAGCTCCATGTGTGTGGGTAGTGAGAGTTGATTTGTGGAATTTATTTGATACCACAGTGGTTAATGAGATAGGTTAACTTGCAAGAGGCATAAATTCTTCACACAAATTCCAATTGAGGTGATATTTATATCGTTACAAAGCTATCAAAGTGTAGAAAATCAAGGGGTTGGGAGACACGTGGACAATGTGATTGGCTTATTGAGCCCATTCAATTGCTATGTAAATATTATGTTGATAAATAATATAAGTGTTCCTAAATGGTTGTGTAAGGTGCACTAAAGGGGCTATGATTCCACTAGAGGGGAAGAGGAGAGGGGGACTAAGGGAGATTGAATCCTTAATTTCCAAGTGAAAACACAAAATAAAACCATGGTGTAGGAGGGAGACCTCAAAATATCTCCAAGAGTGATAGGTTATTGAACAAAGGATGAGTTCTTCCAAAATGATTTGCTATGATAGGTTGTTGGGGTGGAGGGTGGCCTTAGAAATCCTAGAAATTGATAGATTTGAGAAAAAATGAGTTGATATAGGTTGTTTGGGTGGAGGATGACCTCATAAGAACTCAAAATTTGAGACATCTTTCACTAAGGAGGATAGTAGCATGGGATGAAGACAAGACCTTACTTCTATAATACAAATGATAGAAAGGTGTGATCTAAAACAAGTGGAGACAAAAAAAAACATCATACATTCTTGAAATTGATTGAATATACATAAAAAACAAAATGAAGAATTTGTAGATAGTCTAAGAGAAAATAAAATACATGAGAAACCTAAAAAATAGAGAAGATAAGATCAAATTTCTTAGTCCATTGATAAATCAAAGAGGCCATTTTATAGACTTACAAAATCTCCAAGTCCAAATCATTATTAATGCAAATCACTCAAGGTTATAAACTAATATTATAATAGAATGAAACTAAATTATTAATGCTATATAAATCAAATTTGTGCATTAACTATGTATCTAGCTAACTACCCCCCTCGCCCCACCCCCACCCCCCAAAAAAATGAAAAAAACATCAAAACTAGATAGAGGGGTGCACCCTTTTGGGTTGTTGGGTGAGTTGGAAATGCCCTCAACGTGGTTTCTCCTATTTCATAGCTTTTTGGATGACATGCCATTTTCCTTAATGGGGTTACATTTCTTTCTTGGATCTCTGTTTATGCTCACAAATTCGTCTTTTTTGGGGCATTCTTCTTGAGGAACATAGCATTCATCCTTATTAGGTTATCCAAAATACTCCACTTAGTGTGTCATCAATCTACTTGATATACTCACTAACATAATAGGATGTTTTAAATACTATGTATCCCTCTACCATAGGCCGTTTGAGTTTTCCCCTTTGTCAAACAAAATCCTTCCACCTTTTGATGTACCTTTCTAAGAAGAAGATCTAATGGAATGAGATCACCCTGAATGAATCAGCCTCATCAACTAGGTTAGATGAAAAATGAAATTTCAATTCCATGAAACTTGTGGTTTATTCATTTTGAAACATACATATTCCGATCTTAAGTATCTCTTGACACCACAATGGAATGATATCCATGTGAATACTCTTTAATGTAATCCAACATACAAATACATATAATTTCTACATGGCACGTTGTAGGTCTTGGGGGAAGTCATAATATAGACAAACACACATAATAAAAAGACAACCAATCTACAAAATAAATATTTAGAACATTAAATAGAGCACAATATTGTGAGTACATACCATATAACCTACACTATATAAAAACAAGCATGTAATCTACACATCCTTTGAAGGTTCAAATGGTCATGTGATTTCAACAATAAAAATGACCTTCTAAAATAAAGTAGCATCATAGAGTTGGCCTATATAATTAAGGAATTAGCATACACAATATAGCATCATTTGACATATAAATAGATCATTTTTCTTCAAAACCCATTGGACATCACTTTTTTTTAAAAGACTAGGAGGAATCAACCTCTTATCTACTTACTTTTTTAGCCAATGTTTATTTTTAGTATTTGAAGTAATAAGATCTCTCCTAGAACTGAATGTGTCACTTTTTTCCAATGATATGTTCCTCCATATAGAAGATGCAACTTTTTTAACATATGCATGGAATATATAAAGTAGGAAATTTTAATATTCTCTAAATATGGAATATCAAAATGTATATTGATTTCCTTTCATCCCAATGACATGGAATATCAAAATGTGTTGATTTTCTTTTAATCCCAATGACATTTTAGGATCACTAAATATATATCCTTATTTTAATAAAAAAATTCTACAATTTCCTTCTCCTTATTTGTTTCCTCTTCCCTAATCCAGTCTATTATTGTCATTGTTTCAAGCATCAAGATTCTCTCCGGGTATGATTAAAAGCATGTGGTATTAATCTATATGGGCTCTCTTCTAGGAGGAGTACAATTAAGTATTCATACACTAGATTTGGTAAGTCATAGGACCAACTAGAATTTATAGAAGATCCACAAAATTCACATATGTGATACCCTTTAGTTACTAGATCTATGATTTTATTGTATCTTGAACACATTAGAACGAAGGAACACAATTATGCCAAATTAAGTTTGTCAAATAACGTAACTAATACAAGCAAATCAATCAACATTTTTACAATATAAAACTCCTAATATCAACAAACAAATCAATCATGCATGGTGTATGAACATATGACATGCACATAAACAACCTGTTGATGCCTCGGAGATCACAGCATCAATCAGAAAGGGATTCTCCCCGATAGATTATCTACCATTTGGTATGTGGAATCCGTCTGGTTAGCGGTTCCAGCAACCGTGGGTTTGGAGTTTTATTCCAATTATACTGGTTATGGCCCGATCCACCATTCTTTAGGATTTTATGTTTTAGAATGATATGCAAGTGCCTAGTCTAAATTTAATCTAAATGCAAAACTGAAGAAACAGATCTATGTCTAAAACTGAATTAAATATAACTATCCCTGCAAGGAGCAAATTGAAAGCATGAGCAATGAGCTGTAGGAGTTATCTAAAGAATAAACAGACAGCCATCAAATCTTAAAGATAAAGCTATAGCAAAGATAAGAGATATCAGAAGATAGCTTCTAATTAAATATAACACATTTCATTACTCATGAAAGAGAGAATTTATTTGCGCAGAGAGAAGCAAGATCATTTAATACAATGAAATAATTCAAGACAGTAATAAAGATCTCACAGCAAAGTATAGCAGACACAGGAATAATCCAAAATGCATCCAATCTCCATTCTCATGCAAAGACGTCCTCTCCAGGCTCTTATTAGGAAGATTTTATTTTCTTGAAACATGTGCAAGATAGCTCGTACAAGTCTAGAAAATAATTCCCTGCGAAAAGTCCTTTTACATTCTTCCTAACTTCTATTTATAATGTTACAAAATTCCCTTTGGGCTGCCACCTGGCCCTTTACACTTGTCACCTACAGACTTTTCCCCCTATAATAGACAAAAATATGACCTCCCTTTTAAATAGAAAATTATTTAAAAAAGAAAAGGACAGCTGTCCCATAGCTCCACATTTTATACATATGAAAGCTCAAAATACAAAATATAGGAATTAATGCTCTAATATCAGCACTTTCACTCTTGGGCATGCGCTCCAGCTGGGAGAGAAGCACTTGAACTAGTTGTTGCTGCTGCTGCTGCTGGGAGAGAGGAAATTGAGCCAGCTGGTATTGTTGCTGCTTCTGGGAGAGGAGCACCTGGGCTGGCTGTTACTTCTGCTGCTGCTGCTGCTTTCTTTTCTTCTTCAGCAATGTAACTGTACCAAACACCAGTGTCTCTGATAACTACATTTGCTGTGGAAGGTAGCAAGATTTTCTGGGAAGTTACATATTTATCAAGATCTGCTCCAATGTCCTGAATCTCCACAACAGCTGCTTGGTGGATTTCTTTAAGCAAATGGTTGTGTATCGATGACATACCAATATAATGATGGAGCTCATCAATGGCTAAGACATCAATCCTTTTTACATATTCTGCTTGGATATCCAGTTCCTCCTTCAAGTTAGACAAACGTTGCTCCTTGCTCGGGAACTCATCAAGTGACCGAGGGAAACTCAACTTGCATTTATCATGCACTTCATGGATTTTTTGATAGAGACTATTACTTTTATTCATTGTCCCTTGGATCTTAGTCATTAGCTTAAAGCCACAGCTTCTGTAAAATTCCAAAAGGGCTAGGTCTTCATTAAAACCATCTACAGATTTGAATGGGAGATGTTTGGGGAAATCCACCTTTCCTTCTCTCCATTGTATATGACTCAGGATATTTTCCTTAACCCGGGTATATTTAGCCTTAAGCCTACTGGCCTCTGCATTAATCTCTTTTAATCTAACCACCATGGCCTTGAGCTTGCATATTTCCTCAGTGATTAGTTCCTGAGTGTCCTGGATTTGCTTTAGGATGTTACAGGATAGTTCATGGAAAGGAGACATATCTATCGCCCTACCTTCTGCTTGTTCTAATTGCCCAACCAATACTTGCTTATCTGCCTCTATATGGGATACTTTAGCTTCTGCATCGTTCTTTTCTGCTTCTAAGATCATCATTTGGACCGCCATGCTTTCCTTTTCTTCTTCTAAAAGGTTATATTTGTCCGACAATTCTTTATGTTCAACAGATAGGCGATTATACCTATTCACTATGAGATCTCTATAATCCTGCTCGTTAGCCATAGTGTGTTGTAACATGCGGGCTCTCCTCTTTATCGACTCAACTTCTTTAACTATATCAGCCACATTGTCCAATGTTGCTTTTGCTGTCTCTACAACAGCGGATGCCATAGCTAAGGGAGCCTTATTTGTGTTCTGCATTACTGTGGTCTCCCGATGGGTAACAATATCTTCCTGGAAGAGTCTCTTTATCCTCTCGATTTAAGGATCATTGCATTCCTCTTCTTATCATAGACAAATTCATCCCATCTGGACATGGTGTGCTCTCCTGATGGAGTGTACGGGACGATTGGGAGATCTATAATATCTATCTCTGCTTCCGCGGGTGGGGTCTGGACTACCTGAGCTGGATCTGTTCCCACATTTTGGGTACCAGAGACACCTTATTGTGTTGTGTCCGCCTCCACATTTTGAGTTCCGGAGACACCTGCTTGAGGTACGTCTATTTCCATGTCCTGGGTGCCGGGGTCTCCTGCTTGGGCATCTTCAACTGTCTTGAGTTCTTCTTCCATCTTCTGCCTTACTTCAGCTTGCTGCCTTCTCTCTTCTCCTTCAGCTTGCGGCTGATCTTCATTTTCTTTCTGCTGCCTTTCATCTTTAGCCTCTTTCCGCTACTGGGCTTCCTCAGCCTCTTTCTGCTACTGGGCCTCCTTGGCTTCTTGCTGCACTCTTGCCACTTCAGCCTCCCGCTGTAACCTTGCTTCCTCTCTTAACCTTTGTTCTTCTTGGGCTCGGGCATCATCTGCTTCTTTCTCCTTGTGCAGAATGGTTTTTTGGGCCTTGGTAGAGCTAGAGCTTGCTCTACTGCCTTGGCGACAGATCTGCAACTCAGTCATGTTGCTGATGCCTCTGAATGCCTCTTCCTCGGCATCATAATAATGGGCATACTCGAAATGAGCATAAATTTCTTTGCAATGCTCGGCAACTTTTCCCCGCTTATCATTCCTGTGGAAAATAACTTCACCAAAGTGGAAGGCTTTCAGCTCTTGAACAAACTCCTCGACTGATGCAATTCCTGAGAATTTGTAAGCTCCTATGCATAAAGGTAGAGGGGGGAAAGAAGCCTTATGCTTCTTGTTAAGCACTGCTCCAATTCCATCCAAGAAAATTTGTCTCACTACCTCCTTGAGAACCACATAGTCAGTAGCATACCTCGGCAACATATATGGAGCTTTAGTCCCTCCAAACATTCTAATGTAGGTGCCTTGTTCTGAAAAATAAAAATCTCCATAGTTCTCTAGGATCTCCATGGCATTTTTCGACAGACAGTTGGGCTCTTCCTTGAATATCTACTCATATAGGGGCATGATGAACCCCTCACAGATGAGCTTATAGCTGGGTTTGTAATTTTGAACCCACGTCATCCTGAAAGTGGTGTAAACCGGGGTGTTGGCTCTATCCCACGTGCAACCTAAGCTGGGAAAAGATAGCTTGGCCAAAATAGACTCAATAAGATACGAAGACATGTAAAATTATGCCTTTTTTAAGGCCAGACCTTCTCTTGCAGCAACCACCATTGATGCCAAACTGTCTGACAGGATGGTAGCCCAGTCAAACACAGTTCCTTTGAATGCCACGAAGTGGATGATGGGTATCCACTGTATCTTGTATACGATGCCATCGGGCATGCCGAAGATTCTGCATAACATCAAGGCCATTAACCTGAAAGGAGGTCTTAGATTCTAAACATCATACTCGTCATTACCTCTCTTTCTTAAGTGCTTGCCCGCGACTAATAATTTTTTGGCCATTTTAATATTGTTCATCTGTCCCAACCATTCATCACTTAGGGCTTGCTGGGGACGTGGGAATTTATAGGCTGCGGCAAGATATGCTGGGTGGAATGAGGCGATGGCTATTTTCCCGCTATCATGTAATACTCTTGTCTCCGCATTAGTATGTTCAAGTATCCATCCGATTACTTCAAAACATGGGAACAGTTCAGGGCGGGTAGCAGCTCTAGCTATGCCTGAAGTTCTGATGTTGAGATAGATATGCCCCTCTTCTAGTAACATATCCGGGATATCTTGGTCCCTGATCATCCTGTAAATGTCACCCCAGCGGATTTCGGGAGGAATACCGGTGGTGCACCTAGTATCTTGGAACATCGTCTCAGTCCTAAGTGGTGTTGGTTCAGGTTCTGTCATTTTAGCCTTCTTCCTACCACCTTTTGGCATCTTGGCTTATCCCTGCTAGCAACCAAATACAAGTCATTATAAAAAATGTGTAACCTATTATGAGATTCTAACAAAAGAAGGATCACTTCAACATTCTAATGAGATATATAAACAAATTATGAAGCTGCATGTTGGGAAGCAAAATAAACCATTCCAAACAAGGAAAAAAAGACTTGATCATCCTAAGGAAAAAAAGTTTGGAATGTCCCCGAAAGGGCACGCATACGACGTGAAACAACCTGCTTCCCAACTAGACCTAAGAGAGAGGGTATCCTTCATCGTTGCAGTTCAAAAGGTTAATGGCGGGTTAGCTTGGATTGAGACAAACTTAAGACGAAACCAGGGACCACTATTGTTATTTATAGCGCTTGACGAGACGCTCTATGGTCGGCTCGAGGTTTGAACGAGGGTGACGACGCCTGGAATATGGCTGGTGTAAAAGCTCGGGCATTCATAGTTTTGGATTTTAGCTGGTGGAACGAGAAACCCATGGGGCCTCAGTGGTTTTTTTAAAGACAAAATAACGATATATGGCCGCGAATGTCTATCGGCCACATTGAAGATGGGAAAAAACCCACAGGTAACCCGACGTGGAAATAAGACAGAAAATAACGGTTAAAAAAAAAAAAACCTACCTGGCAACGACGAGGTGGCTGAATGAGGTGGATGCGGACATGGACGAGCTGAGCTGGAGCTGTCTAGCGTGGCTTCCCAACGGTGTTCGTTTGATTGAAAAAAAACATTATGGTCGACCCACCACCCAACCGTTTATTTAAACGGGTTAGGCACGTGTGGTGTTTAATATGGTGGGTGGTGCCATTAAAGCGTTTTTAAATTCTTTGTACGTCGCGATCACATTAAGTAGTCTTGACATTCATGCGCGACCACCACTTGCGGGGCGGACTCACGAATTCCACCCGCAATTGCGGAATGTTATGGTGAACTCTCTAGGCGTTTCGGAAGAGATTGATGAATCTTTCCGCAATGCGACCTTTGGAGACTCAGCTTCGGGAGAATAATGGATCTCCTTTCGCAATTTCGATGGAGATATGCCGATGGCTTCCGCAATTGTGGAACAATTCTGCGAAGTTTCCCGCCGTGTTGGAAGAGATTGACGAACGGCTCCCGCAAGCTGAATGAACGTCTAAGTCTTTCGGTGGGTTTTCGGAATGATAACGTGAAAGCTTCCGTAGTTGCGAAAGGGAAACCCAAATAGCTTCCGCAGTTCTGGAATGGATTGGCGAATGGTTCCGCAAAAGGGTCTAAGTCTTTCGGCGGGCTTCATGAATGCTTCCGAAATTGCGGAAGGCTTTCGCAAATAGCTTTCGCAGTTTCGGAACAAATTGGCAAATGGCTCCACTATTTCGGAAAGATAAGCTGAATGGTTCCGCAAAAGTTAAGTCGAGAGGAAAGACTTAAGAGTTTTTTTAAAGAGGAGTCCTTCGGCGGTCCCAAAAAAGATATGCGAACAGCTCCCGCAGTTTCGGGAAGATAACTCAAATGATCCCGCACTTGTGGAAGGATAACCAGAAAGGTTCCGCTGCTTCGGGAGAATTTCCCAAATAATTTCCCTAGCTTCGAGAGAAAATTTCTAAGTCCTTTTCGAGAAGCCTATACAAATGGCTCCCGCCGTTTCGGGAGGGAAACTCGAATACTTCTGCAGCTGCGGGGGGATTTCTCAAATGATTCCACGATTTCAGGAAGATTTCACGAATTTTATCCTTAGAAGAAGAAAAACTTGGAACTCTCAAAGCAGGATTTTCAGTTGAAAATAAAGGGAGAATTGACCTCTTACAACAGTCTTTCTAGAAAAATAAAGGAGGGGCCCCAATATGTACAAAAATTTTGGGGGGATGTTGCTGAAACAACACAACCTCTCCATTAGGATGGGTCTTGATACATCATAAGACTATATATACCTTCCTATAATTTGTTCAATTCATCAATCAATGTTTGGAGGTGGACAGTCATTATCTTGATTTTTCTTCTACCAAGTACTATAAGAGCCAACATAAGATGTCATTATTATTGAATCACTAGAACTAGACAAACATAATAGTTAATGTTTTGGAGGGAATACAGATTAACTCCATCCATGACTATGCTCAATCAAAGGATTGATATTTGATCCTTGAATTTATCATGCCATGTATCCTTTATATGATTCAAGGCTATTGAATCCATTGATTTTTTCATACCTCTTGAATCACTTCTTTGTGAGGAGTTCCACCCCTACAACATGGCTAATTATTTACAATGAAAAAGCATTTGAATCCTTGGAATTATGGGCATATGGATAAGTTTATAGATTTATGAAATCTTGTATGCTATAATATAAATGTAATTATAATCAAATTACATTTTAATTGTATGCCTAAAAATAGAGGATGGGGAGACTAAAGAAAATAAATCTAATTAGCATACCATCGCAAATAACTCAATTACAACATCCCTTTCAAGTTACAAAGAAATGAGGCATAGACGTAGCTCAAGCATTGAATACAACTTGAGTGATGAATGGTGATCAATGTAATCGAGTGTTATGAATTTTTTTATGTTTTGGAATGTTTTTCTATAGAATCAAATATATATTTTTTTTATGCAGGAGCATCAGAGCCTAGGAAGATCAGTCAAAGTTGATCGACAGAAGGGAGCCGACCAGAGGGAGTGCTAATGACCACTGGTGCATGGAGCAGATTGACTCGTCGAAGTCAATAAGTCAAGCAGACGCTGTCAAAGCAGTCGACGGGAGTGAAGAGGTTGAGAGTCGACATGTCAATGTCGAAAGACAGTAGTCGATAGGTGATAAGTCACCTCTGGGTCGTGGGCAGGTAGACGTGTTGTCGAACCGCGACATCGATGAGTTTGGCGGAGCCAAGCATGGAGGAAGGGGAGGATTGGTAAACCGTAGGAGATAAGGATGAACTGACAGAAAGGTCAAGATGTGACCGACTACTGTAGCAGGGTCGGGAGAGAAGAAAGTGAAGGAAACTATACCTGGTAGTCATTCGAGGTTGCTGAGGAAGTTAATACAGTTATTGCAGGTAGGTGAAGGACATGACAGATATTGTCCTAGGAAGAGGCTGTGCAGCACGTCAGGGCGTTGAGAGTTGCAGCTCTGCAGGATTTCGAAGAATCCACGGACGAGAGGATGCGTGTCTCGGGGATCATAGTGACCTCGGGAATAGCAGCAGCAGTAGGGTATAAGGCCCGAGAGAGAGAAAGGATCAGTGGAGAAGGTCAGCAACAGACGAGAGCAGAGTTTGAAGTTGTGAGAGAGAAGAGTCACACATGCTGATAACAGGCAACTGAGATCAAGCCATAGCTCAAAGTTCCGCAGCGAACTAGGAGAGGGTGAGGTTGACACAATGAGAGAGGACACCATAGTTACTTCTGATTTGTAACGGCTGAGGCCAACTAGTTTAGTTAGTTATTTGCATTTCAGTTATTCCGCATTGTAACCGAATTGAGAAGTAATATAAGCCACTTTTGGTATCCTATTTTACACCTTTTTTATGTAAGCATTGTGGTTGTGTCGTGTTATTTTTTAAGAATCAATTCAATATGATCTAGGATCTTAACTGAGAGAATAACATGTACAGCATATCAATCACAAGAAGCAATCACAAGAGACAATAGAAACAGAGTTTCCTTGGGGAAAATCAAGAAGGTGAAAAACCCCAATAACTTCCTCAGAGATAGATAGAGCAATGATACAATAACCCAAGCATAAGAGATAGTCTCCTAGTAGTAGTTTCTCCTCCTCCACTCGTGCGCCACTCTCCAATGAGTGTATGACTGAGAAAGAATGATCAAATAGAATGCCTCCTGCACTCTATTTATACTTGACTTGACTTGCCTAATAACCTTTACTATGTTGGCCTCAACTTAACCACTTAACATAACACTAATAGGGACGACCCCCAATAGGGTGGTCTAATAACCCTTTAACCCACATGACTTATACAGGGCTGACCCCATCAAGGTGGTCTAATAACCCATCAAGTATAAGTTACGACACTTACAATATAAATTATGACACTTCTGTATAGAGGAATAATAACATCTCTATAGGAATACAATATACATATACGAAATACATTCCGAAGTTACAATTACATCATCACTCCCTCTTAACTAGGAAGGTATTTCTCGACACAGATCTGCTAGAACAAGTCTTCTTCTTTGGATCATCATCATTGGGTCATTGTCATTGAATCATCGTCACTGTTGCTGCTATCTCAATCAATCTCCAATCTACTTGTCATAGGAATTTCTACAGAGCCATCCCTTTTTCATGCTAGATGTAGGATTTCCACCTGCAGGTCTTCATCATCTACAGAGCCAACCCTTTTTCATGCTGGATGTATCATATCTACAGAGCCAACCCTTTTTCATGCTAGATGTATCACATCTACAGAGACAGCCCTTTTTCATGTTGGATGTAGGCCTAGCCTCCGTGTAGGTCTTCATCATCTCTTTGAGCAAGCCATCAAGTAAGTACACCTCAGGACTGATTACACTGCCTCTACAAAACCTGCAAGATCTCCCATGACTGATTACACTGCCTCTACAAAACCTGTAAGAGCATCTTAGGACCAATTATATGCCTCTACAAAACCTGTGTACCATACTGTCACCTCATCGTCTTCATATCACCTCATAGTCTATAGAGCACAAACCAGATGCACATCACACAACACTTACATTCACCAGCATGGGAAGACACACTTCAACCATCCATGAAAGGCTCAGCACTTATATCTATGCCATTAGAAGACACACTTCAACCATGAGAGAATGGCATTGCACTTATATCCATAGCCATGGGAAGACACACTTCAACCATGCTAGGAATGGCATAGCACTTATATCGCAGCCATGGGAAGACACACTTCAACCATGCTCGAATGGCACAACACTTATATCGTAGCCATGGGAAGACACACTTCAACCATGCTCGAATGTCACAGCTCTTACATCAATGACCATGGGAAGACACACTTCAACCATGTCGAAATGGCCCCATCCCTTATATCTTAACCATGGGAAGACACACTTCAACCATGCTAGAATGGCTCTAGCCCTTATATCTCAGCCATGGGAAGACACACTTCAACCATGCTAGAATGGCTCATGTGCATTTGTGTCTCTGGACTCATCACTTCCCCTTGGAAGGAATCTCGATCTGAAGTACACCAAGTCTCTCTATGAAGTACTCAAACTTCACTCTGGCCAATGGCTTGGTCAACACATCGGTTATCTGCTCGTCTGTCGCAACATACAAGAGCTTCACTGCTCCTCTCTACACCATATCCCTGATATAGTGATATTTGATATCAATGTGCTTTGACCTGTCATGGAACACTGGGTTCTCTGAAAACTTCACACAACTCTGGTTGTCGCAATATATACAAGTAGCACTCAACTGGAGATCAAACAAATCAGATAGTATCTTCCTCAGCCATACTGCCTCAGAACTAGCCGAACAAGCTGCGACATACTATGCTTCGTCTATACTCGGTGCCACATAGGACTGCTTCCTGCTAAACCAAGAGATCATACCAGATCCCATACTGAAGCAGCACCCCGAAGTGCTCTTTCGATCAATGGCACTGCCTTCCCAATCTGAATCAACATAACCCTCTAGGTTAAACTTTTGATTTTCCTCATACTTGAGCCCATAATCAACTGTACCCTTCAGGTAGCTCAGAATATGCTTTCCAACTATCAAGTGAACATGTATCGGATCTGTCAAGTACGGGCTCAAGGTGTTCACCGCAAAGCATATATCTGGTCTCGTATTCGTCAGGTACATCAAGGACCCAATCATCTGATGATACATCATGGCATCAACCGGATCAGATGAAGCATCACACAGAAGCTTCAGGTTCGATGCCATAGGTGTGGCCATGGCCTTGCAGTCCATCATCCCGAACCTCTTCAGGATCTCTACTACATACTTCCCTTATCCAAGGAATATTCCATCCACATTCTTCCACACCTCTATACCTAGAAAGCAGTGCATCATACCCAAGTCCTTCATCTCGAACTTAGCAGCAAGCTTCCTCTTTGTATCGGCAATCAATCCATCCTCACCCATCATAAACAGGTCATCCACATACAATAGTAGTATCACTGGATTTCCTTCCTCAACCTTGTGGTGAAGGTTGGAATCTGCTTTACTCTTAGTAAAGCCCAAACTAGATAGGAAGCCATCTATCCTGCCATACCAGGTCCTGGGTGCCTGTTTCCAACCATATAGGGATTTCTTCAGTTTGCACACATCATGAGTCCCTCTTTCATGTGTCTCAAACCTGAGTGGTTGCTCCACATACACTTCCTCTTTGACTACACCATTTAAGAAGGTTGTCTTGAAATCCATCTGGTGTATCTTCCACTTCATCACTGCAGCCAGAGCAAGTACTGATCTGATGGAAGTGTATCTGGATACAGGAGAAAAAATATCTTCATAGTCTATCCCCTCTTTCTAGGAGAAGCCACGAGATATGAACCTCGCCTTGTATTTCTCTATGTTGTCATCTGCAGCATGCTTGATCTTATAAATCAACTTGGAAGTCACAACATACTTCTCTTCTGGTCTTGGGACCACATCCCAAACATCATTCTTCATGATCGACTGGTACTCCTCAATTATTACTTCATCTCGGATCCTGGGAACTTCAGATTCTTCAATAAATAGCTTTGTTGCTAGAATAAATGTTGTAGTCCTTCTTTTGTAGGTGATGGTATACGATCTTTCCTACAAGACAAGTTAAATTGCATGATTAGAAACATCTCATAGTTTTCAGAACAAATTCTTATACATAAAGAAATATGTCATACAATCATGCAATTATTTTAGCGAATGCTTCAATACAACATTTATCCATATCCCGTAACTTTCTAGATGCCTTCCAATCTCTACCAGAACATTGTTAAGAGTGTGCACAACTCCCAACATGTCAGCTAAGTGGTTTCATTCTAGATAAGTAGTAATGGAATGTTGTACAGTGCCATAGGCCACTTACCCATTACAAGCGTATTAGTAGTATACTGTTCATTAATTATTCTAATATGCATAATACACAACCTAAGTCTAGGAACATAAATATATACATCTTTGAATAGTATTATTTAAACAATCAAATATATAAGAAATGACAATTCAAATACTTATCTTTTTTTGTTTGTTGGGTGGACTTGCTCTTAATCTGTGTTTCCTTGCAAGAACTACTGGAGTGTGCTCCCTCTTGATCTTCACTTCCTGGATTACCTGTCCTTGAACTTATATCCATCCTCGATCACTATGCATGCTTACTAGTATCATCATTGTTTTATCCTCGAGATCTCATACATAATCATACATTTATTAGTATAATCTTAATACTATCAAAACACAATAATCTTAAGCATGTATAGTCATGATCATTTCAAACACAGATAATAAGCATTAGTATTCAAGGTTTATATAGGACTTTTCTGGTTAGTCGTATCATTAATCAAAGTAAGGAATCATAATATGCATAAACCCTAGATTACTCAAACTTGTAACTTCATGAGTAATCATTATCAATCATACAAAAGTATAAGATCCTTACATAGGGTAGGATTCTAACTTAATATAGGAAAAACATACCTGGTCATCATATTTTCTAGTTATGTCTAGCAATGTTTTCTTGTTCTCTTCAATGACCTGCATAACTCATAATTTAACCATTGTAGAACCAAATTATACATACCTCTATGCGATCCATGACTATGGATAAGTCTCTATTCATGTCACCATGGTCTTGATCTAGAACTTGATTTGTACCTTCATGTTAGCGGATAACATTCTCCTCATACAACACCACAATGCATTAGTACAATCATAATACAATCATAGGTGTCATAACCCTAATCAATGAATGTCTTCTATCATGCATTCATACTTTTACTAGGGTGATAAGACAAGTCTAAAATTAAACAAGATTGTTACTAAGCTCAATGACATGAAGACAATCATATTATAAACTAAATCATGAACAGATTTCAAAACATCCCTGTAACTCATACCTGTCAGATTGCTTGTAGTAGTAGTAGTTGTTGTTGTTCCTTTTGTTCTTAGGTCAATCTAAGGAAAAGTGTCCTCTTCTTGGTATGTGTTGTGAGAGCTTGATCTTCATTCCCCATATTTTCTTCTCAAGCTACAATTCGAGCTTCTTCCTGAGAGCATTCTTCCCACAACCTATTGAACATGATAAGTTTCTTCCTAGCACAAATTCCTTGGATGAAGGAATCCCATGACCTAGGAAGGCCATTAAGAGTGGTCATTACCACTTCTCCATTCTCTATCTCTTCTCCCACATCTTTAAGTTGTTCTTTTAACCGTGAGACCCTTGAGAAATAAGACTGCATGGACTCCACATTCTGAAACTTGATATTCTTCAATTGATTTCTCAAGGTCATCTTCTGATTTATATTCTTCCCTTCAAATAGCTTGGTCAAGAAATCAAACATCTCCTTAAGTGTATTTAGAGATGACATATGTGGCATGATATGGTCTTTGATAGAATCGGCAATGATCCTTTTATCCTTGACTAAGTTCCTCTTGTGTAAGGCCTTAGTATCTTCTCCCTCTGGGACACGAACCCCTTCACTTATGTAGGTGTCTCAACTCACTTTCTTCTCGAATTAACCCAATCCTATACTTCCATGCTCGGAAGTTATCAGCCCCTTCAAGCTTATCCTCAAGCTTGGTGTGTTAGGACATCTTAAAGAGTACTTCAAATGGAAATAGAAAAGATTTAGGTCTTACCACTTGATTTGTAGAAATCTGGATCTGGAGCTGGATTAGGGTTTGTCAGAGAAACCCTAAAAATTCAAACTTTGAATTTCAAACTTCTGAAAGGATAGAGAGATGCGCCTTGATGATCTGATCAAGCTGGTATACTCAAAATTTGAAAACTACAAAGTTTCACCCCTCAAATTTGCTTTTCAAACTTCTGAATTCACTAGGGAGGACCCTAAATTAGGGTTTGATTTTCCCGGAGCTTCACCCATCAAAAAAGTTCAATCCAAAGCTCTAAAATTCGATTTTTCCAAGGAGCTTTCATCCATGGTCTCAGATTTAAAAAATTCCACTTTTTGTGGAAACCCTAAATTTTAGGTCAAAATATGAAAATGCTCAGAATTGAATTATGTTTCGACAGAAAGATGTGCCTTGTTGTGGATAGTCAATCTAGCCTCCTGCCTTAATTCAAGATCTGTGGACAGAAACCCAAAAAAACAAGAATCCCTAGCTTCCGCAACTGCACAGTGTCTTCTTCTCAGGTTAGCTCTAATACCATGTTAGTTTTTAAGCATCAATTCAATATGATCTTGGATCTTAACTAAGAGAATAACATGTACAACATATCAATCACAAGAAGCAATCACAAGAGACAATAGACATAGAATTTCCTTGCGGAAAACCAAGAAGGTGAAAAACCCCAATAACTTCCTCAAAGATAGATAGAGCAATGATACAATAACCCAAGCATAAGAGATAGTCTCCTAGTAGCAGCTTCTCCTACTCCACTAGTGCACCACTCTCCAATGAGTGTATGACTGAAAAAGTGAATGATCAAATAGAGTGCCTCCCGCACTCTATTTATACTTGACTTGACTTGCCTAATAACCTTTACTAGGTCGGCCTCAACTTGACCACTTAACATAATACTGACAGGGTCGACCCCCAATAGGGTGGTCTAATAACCCTTTAACCCACATGACTTATACAGGGCTGACCCCATCAAGGTGGTCTAATAACCCATCAAGTATAAGTTACGACACTTACAATATAAATGACGACACTTCCATATAGAGGAATAATAACATCTCTATAGGAATACAATTTACATATATGAAATACATTCCGAAGTTACAATTACATCACCATGTCATGTGTATTGTTAATCAAGAACCTTATTGTCTAAGGCACCTTACGTCAGTTGGTATCAGAGCGGAATAATCCGCGGAGTTGAAGAACGTCAGTGATATTGAGCCTGCAAGTGCATTGAACAGCTCCAGCTGAGGTTAGGTAGAGTTGTGCACGACTTGCTGAAGTCCGATTGTGATTGGACACATGAGAGTTTCAGCAGAGGTTGAATATAGCTCATAGAGGTGTTAATGTCCGAGGACGAAGAGCACGTGGTGCAGCATTTGTCAGAGTGGATCGTGAGATGTTCGACGAATGCATTAGAATGATGTGAACTTTGACAAATGAAGTCGCAGTGATCAAAGAAACCTAGAGGCGTGGTTGTATTCTTGAGGCATTAGACCACAACGATGAGGAAGTCGAACAAGTGGAATCTCGGGAAGAAGCTGCCGAAGAACCAGAGAAAAAATGATCAAACTTCTAACAGATTTTAGGTGGTGGGCGAAGATAGATGTGAGTACCTACTTGGGAAGCCTGGACCAAGAAGACTTGATCAACTAGTTCAGATAAATGGAGAAATACTTTGACATAGAGCAGATCGAGGACCCTAAATGGGTTAAGACTGCATGTCTGAGATTGAAAGGTCATGCCTCATTATGGTGGGATAATGTGTAGGCTGATAGAGTCAAGAAAGGAAAGGAGAAAATCAAGTCTTGGGACAGGATGGTCGTAAAGTTGAAGCAAAAGTTCTTGCCAAATGACTGTGTGATTTCCTTGTTTAGGAAGTTACAGAACTTCAACAAAAAGAGATGATTGTGAAGGAGTACATGGAAGAGTTCTACCAATTGTCGATTCGGTCGGGACAAACCGACGAAGGAGAAGAAGCTGTCACTAGGTACATGAACGGCTTGAAATATGCTATTCAGGATGAATTGAGCATGTCGAGATTCAAAGCAGTTGGAGAAGCCTAATAGCTAGCTCTAAAGGCAGAAGAGAAACTATCGATAAAATCCGCAGTGACCAAAGGCCGAATGACTGGTCGAGGAGTGAAGACTATTTCTGTGAAAGGTCAAAGTGGCGGTTACAAAAAGGAATCTGTAGAAGAGCGACAGACGGAAGGGACATCGACACAGGAGAAAGCGCAAGAGAACCGACACGATGGTCGTGAGACTCGTGGTCAAGGTACGTACGTTTGAGGTGGTCCATCCGACATAAAAGGAGCTAACAGACCATCCATAATCTGTTACAAGTGTCGAGGAGCAGGACACAAGGCATATGAATGCCCAGGGAACCTACATGTTGTATAGGAGTCGAAACCTAGACATTGAAAGGATAAGCAAGTCGACGAGAGGGAAGAGTCGGCATCCGACAGCAGTGGAGGTGAGAAAAGAAAGAACCGAAGCCTAACGGTCCAGATAGCCTTGATCCAGGAAGATCAACGCGACAATACAGAACTGGCACAGCAGAAGGTGATCTTTCAAATGAAGGTATGGATTGGGGAATGGCATTGCAAAACCATAGTGGACGGTGGAAGCACGGAGAATCTTGTGTTGACAGAAGTCATCGACAAGGTTGGGATGAAGTGTAGGGAACACCCACACCCATACAAGATCTCATGGTTGCAGAAAGGATACCATGTCAAGGTGACCAAATAGTGCCTGATCAAATTCAGAGTTGAAGGATTTGAAGACAGTGTATTGTGTGACATAATCCCAATGGACACATGCCACCTGTTGTTAGGGAGACCATGGCAGTATGATCAGAAAATGATCTATGATGGTCGATCTAACATAGTCACAGTGTGGAAGAATGCCGTGAAGAGGACTCTTAAGCCAGGGCAAGAAGAGCAAGTCGACAATAGGCATGGTGAGAGCAACCTTTGGGAAAAGCGAGTGCTAATGAGGTCAGCAAAAGAATTCCTCGCGGAAGAGGAGAGACAGTCGAGATGTTTTGCGATCATTCCAAAAGACCATGTGTCGAGACGATGACAATGGTAAAAGAGATTTTAGTCGAAGTCGAGTAGTTGCTTGAAGATTTTTGCGACATAATGGCCGAGGAGACACTGATGGGATTGTCGCCGACAAGGAGCATATCCCATTAGATCGACTTGATTCCAGGGTCGAGTCTACCGAACAAAGCACCACATAGGATGAGTCCGACGGAAGGTCAAGAACTCAATCGATAGGTCCAAGAGTTGCTGGACAGAGGGTTGATCAGAGAGAGTCTAATCCTATGCGCAGTACCAGCAATATTGATGCCTAGGAAAGGTGGAGAATAGAGAATGTGTACAGACTCCAAAGCCATCAATAGGATCATGATCAAGTATATGTTTCCATTGTCGAGAATGGATGACTTGATGGATTGCCTGAGTCGAGCAACATACTTCACAAAGATAGACCTGAAAAGTAGTTATCACCAGATTTGGGTTAGAGAATGAGATGAATGGAAAATAACATTCAAGATGAAGGAAGGGCTATATGAGTGGTTATTCATGCCATTTGGATTGACTAATGCACCTAGTACATTCATGAGATTGATGAATGAGGTACTGAAACCGTTCTTGGGAAATTTTGTCGTAGTCTATTTAGACGACATTCTAATTTTCAGTCGAACCAAGACAGAACACTTGGATCACATTCGACAGGCATTACAATGATTGTAGGAGGAGAAGATGATGGTGAACCTGCAGAAGTGTTTCTTCATGAAGAAGGAATTGGTGTAATTGGGATTTGTAATTTCAAGTAAAGGGCTAGTGATGGACCCAGAAAAGGTGAAGGCAATAGTAGATTGATCGGAACCGACAAGTACGATGGGAGTGAGGAGTTTCCATGGATTTTCCAATTTCTACTTGAAGTTCATTTGGGGATTCAGTTGAATTTGTGCGCCATTGACCGAATGCATGAGAAGGGGTGAGTTCAAGTGGATGGACACTGCCCAGAAAGCTTTCGACAAGTTGAAGGAAAAGGTCACTAAGAGCCCAGTGTTGGTGCTCCCAAACTTTGACAAAGTTTTCCAATCGATTGTGATGCGAGTGGAATGGAAATTGGAGCAGTGTTAAGCCAGTAAGTCTGACCAATTGCTTTCTTTAGTGAAAAGTTGAATGGAGTGAAGCAGAAGTATTCAGTCTATGACCAAGAATTCTATGCTATCGTCTAAGCATTGAAGAAGTGGAGGCATTATCTGTTGCCCAAGGAATTTGTGTTATACACAGATCACCAAGAACTAAGGTATATGAATACTCAGTCGAAGTTAAATCAGCGACACATGAAATGGGTAGAATTCCTACAGGGATATACACTCATGGTACGACATAGGTCGGGCAAGTCGAATAAGGTTGCCGACGCACTAAGTAGGAGAGTTGCACTGCGGAACACAGCAACTATTCAGGCAATAGGAATAGATTCGGTGAAGACAAAGTATGAGACCGACAAGGAGTTTGCGAAAGCGTGGAAGGCTTGTCATGAAACTTGGAGTGTCTACAAGACTCCGTACTTGGGTTATTTAATCCAAGAAGACTATTTGTTCAGGGGAAGTCAATTGTGTATTCCTAGAGGATCCATCAGGGAGAACCTAATCCAAGAGTTGCATAACGACGGATTAGTAGGCCATTTTTGCATCGACAAGACTAAAGCATTGGTTGAGGAAAAGTATTATTGGCCAGGAATGGAGACAAATGTCAGAAAGTGGGTTGGACAATGTTGAGTTTTCCAGTTGGCGAAAGGGCGAAGTCAGAACACGGGGTTGTATACATTGTTTCCGGTACTAGATACCCCTTGGGAGCATCTTAGCATGGATTTTGTGTTAGGATTGCCAAAGACATAGCAGGGAAATGACTCAATATTTGTTGTAGTCGACAGGTTTTCAAAGATGGCACACTTTATTCCGTGTAAGAAGATGAATGATGCCACCAGAATTGTTGTTCTATTCTTCAAGGAGATAGTTAAATTGCATGGGTTTCCAAAGAGTATCATGTTAGATTGGGATACAAAGTTTATGGGGAATTTCTAGAGAACCCTATGGAAGAAATTGAGCATTAAGTTGCAGTGTAGTTTGGTATACCATCTACAGACCGATGGACAGACCAAGGTAGTAAACAGAAGTTTGGGAAACCTTTTGAGATGTTTGACAGCCTACAGGCCCAAGCAATGGGAGAATGTTTTGGCACAGGAAGAATTCACATACAACAATTTTGAGAATCGGTCAATAGGTTTGAACCCATTCCAGATTGTTCAGGGAAGAATCCCACATGGAGTGGTTGATTTGATCGAGTTGCTGACAGAAATCAGAAGAGCGCAGATGCAAAATCATTCACAGAGCACATGAAAGAAGTCCATGAGGAAGTGTGAAAGTGCATAGAAAAGAGTAATGCATCATACAAGTTAAGGGCCGACGGGAAAAAGAGACTACAGTCGTTCAGTGAGGGAGACTTAGTCTATGCATATTTGCGGAAAGAGAGATTTCCGACAGGTACATACAACAAGCTGAAGATGAAAAAGATTGGACCATGTAAGATTCTGAAGAAGATTTCGGACAATGCTTATGTGTTAGAGTTTCCAGATGACTTGAACATTTGAGCAACGTTCAATGTCTCAGATCTATACAAATTTGAAGAAGGGTAAAGTAGTGGAAGCGAAGAGGTTTCAAACATCAACTGGACAGCCCAAATTCTAGATTGACACAAGGAGGAGATCGTAGAAGTAATAGAAGAATGCGAAATTGGGCATACACGCAGGTCACGAAAGAAGGAATATTTAGTACGATGCAAGGATGATGAGTTGTAGGAAGCGACATGGATTTTCGAAGAAGAGTTCAGAATACTGACAGAGCAGTCGAGTTCTTTTTCACCTGGGGAGCTTGATGCAGGAGCATCAGAGCCTAGGCAAATCAGTCGAAGTTGATTGACAGAACGGAGCCGACCAGAGGGAGTACCGACGACCACTGGTGCGTGGAGCAGATTGACTCGTCAAAGTCAATAAGTCAAGTAGAAGCTGTCGACGAGAGTGAAGAGGTCAAGATTCAACATGTCAATGTCGATAGACAACACTCAATAGGTCATAACTCACCTTTGCGTCGTGGGAAGGTCGACGTGTTGTTGAACCGCGACATCGACGAGTTTGGCCGAGCCAAGCGTGGAGGAAGGGGAGTACTGGTAAACCGTAGGAGATAAGGATGAACCGATAGAAAGGTCGAGATGTGACTAACTACTGTAGCAGGGTCAGGAGAGTAGAAAGTCAAGGAAATTGTACCTGGAAACCGTTTGGGGTTGCTAAGGAAGTTAATATAGTTATTGTAGGTAGGTGAAGGACATGATAGATGTCGTCATAGGAAGAGGTTGTGTATCATGGCAGGGCACTGATAGTTGCAGGTCTGCAGGATTTGGAAGAATTGGCGGAGGAGAGGATGCGTGTATCAGGGATCGCAGTGACCTTGGGAACAGTAGCAGCAACATGGTAGAAGGGAACAGTAGCAGCAACAGGGTAGAAGGTCGGAGAGAGAGAGAGGATCAATGGAGAAGGTTAGTAGCAGACGAGAGCAGAGTTTGAAGTTGTGAGAGAGAAGAGTCACACATGCTAATAACAGGTAGCTGAGATCGAGCCATAGATCATAGTTCCATAGCGAACCAGGAGAGGGTGAGGTTGACACATTGAGAGAGCACACCACAGTTACTTCTAAGTTGTAAGGGTTGAGGCCGACTAGTTTATTTAGTTATATGCATTTCAGTTATTCTGCATTGTAACCGAATTGAGAAGTAATAGAAGCCACTTTTGGCATCTTGTTTTACACCTTGTTTGTGTAAGCATTATGGTTGTATCGTGTGTATTGTTAAGCAAGAACCTTATTGTCTATGACACCTTGCGTCATTGTTGAATGGGGAATTTTACATTATCCTATTTGATATGAAGTGAGGTTAAGATTAGTTATAACAATTTTTTTTGACATTTTGTTTATTATAAACATTTATGTCGTCCCATTTTATATTAAAAAGTGTCTCTTATTATTGCATAATATAATGGGTTTCTTATTCTATTAAGGTAGTGTATGCTTTGTAAAATATTATGTTTCTAATCAAGGAAAATTTTAGGGGCGAAATGTAGCCCATAGTCTAATTTTTGGCCTTATTTTCTAAAAAAATATTTGCCAATTTTATTTTTTTCAAAGATGATTTGCCCAAATTCCATGGGATAATTTCTTTTAACTCTAAAAATCCTCAAATCTGTCCAAAAACTTAAAAAATCGTTATAAATTATTTTTTTTAAATCGTCAAACATTTTATAGTTGAAAATTTAAAAATTAGTAATATTCACCAAGCTTTCTACACTTTGAGAAAATTATGGATCCTTAAAATTTTCCCTATTGCTAGCTCGAGGGATAACTCATCTGGTTGTTGGCAATGTTGCTAGGAATTTAGCTAGTTTCATGCTAGTAGGTGCCTAGTTCAAATCCCCTTGGATGAGGTGCATTAGTCTATGCCAATGGTTTTACTCAAGATTCCATCCACAAATGTGGGGAAATGATTTATGTCTTTGAGGAGGTCGATAGGGGAACAATAGAGTTGATTGACTGGGTTGGATACTCTTATGGTAGATGATTATAGTTTTAGTTTGATTAGAGAAACAACTATGAAGAAAAGCATACACCAAACGATAAACAATTGCAAAATTTAATAGACAATACCAATCATGGAAGAATGTGAGACATGAATTGATAACGGAGAAACCCCATGTGTGAAAACTCCGGTTGTGTTGAGAAGTTGTTGTAAGAGGTTGGATGTAGGAACCATCAAGAACCAATTTTGAGCCTTCTCTTTATGAACTCGTCTTAATGAAATCAAGAGAACAGAACCAAAAAGATTCTTATTTTTTGATCTTACAAGTATTTATACAATTCTGGGGGATGCTTGGGTAACTACCTTTTGTGTTTTATTACAAAAATATAGTTACAATAGATCATATGTCTTCTTCCCATTCGCTATCTGGAAGAATATAAAGAGACATCATCGCCATGCCTATGGAAATTCAGATGCCTTTCGACTGCTCAAAATGTCATCGGACATGTGTAGGAATCATCAACTACCATTGGGGATGTGTGATGATCCGTCTGTCATGTATCGTTGGTCATGTTCCATCGGTCGCGAAGTTGACTGATTCGCTGGGACGACCGAGTCGAGGATCCAACCTAGGAGTCAACTCAAACTAAGAAATAGTCGATGGATCTAGTCGAGTCTTAGGATGGATCATACTTCCTCCCTTAAGTGTCAATGGTCCCCATTTCCTGCTCATGCATATGAGGAAACTTGAGCTCCAACTTAGGGAGAGGATACCACTTTCCTTGAGATGTAACCAGACTCGATCCCCAATTTTGAATGAATGAGGAATACGATGCTTATCATGTCAGGCCTTGTATTTTTCACTAGCTCATTCCAACATCTCCTATGCTTGTTTTTGAATGTCACACACCTGATCCTTGAACTTGAGTTCCTTATCTATTTCTCGTTGTCCACGATCAGTGTCGACCAAGCCAGTCGATCGACTAACTAAGTCAATAAGCGTTGAGGCTTGAAATCCATAACATATTTCAAACGTACTCTTTCCTGCCGAACTGTGTTGTGCTCGATTATAGCTATGCTGGATGTATGGGAGGTTTTCATCCCATGTTCTATAATTCTTTTGGTTGTACATGTGAAGCAACTATACCACCATGTGATTCACACCTTCCATTTGTCCATTATTCTGAGGATGTAATGTTGTTGACATAGATAGATATGTATCGAGCTATTGCCAAAGCATATCCTAGAATATGCTAACAAATCTAGAGTCACGGTAGGAGATTATTGAAGTCAGCAAGCCGTCATGCCACAGTGCTTCCAAATATTCTCAAAGAATATATGAGCAGTCTGATGGGTTGTTATGGTCTTTTTACAAGGAATGAGGATATCCATTTTGGAGAATCTCTCAACCACTACCAAGATTTCATCATATTGGTGTTGGGTAACAGGATATCCAATCGAATAATCCAAGGGAATAGACTCCCATGGTCGACTAGGAATAGACAACGGCATATACAAACCCTGTCGCCGGTTCAGTAGCTTGGCATTGGAACAAACCACACATGCCACTTTTCAATCGTGGCAAGGGAAAGGGCATATATAAATGATGATGAATCGGTCCTCTTTTCATTTGAAGTGGTGCTAAAAATTAATGATAGGGAGGAAAATTTTTATTACACTATGAGAGATATAGTGCTAAAATATGCACATGTTATTTTTACTTCCAATACAAAAATCAATCCAATGAATTTAAGAACATGATTATCTTTAAACTACATCAAATGTTTAATGGGAAATTATACATGTGAGATTTAAAATAGAAAAAAATGTACACTAATAAAAAATTTAGAATGTATTATTGCTAAAGATATTTTATATACAATTTACATTATAGTCTAAAAAATTACCAAATTAAGATTCCTTCTATATATACCCAAAATAATTATATTTTTTTATTATTCTTTTTTCCTTTTTGGAAGATTAAAAAAATTAAATAGAGTACTTAGTATTATTTTGAAGACATACTAGTAGTTATATCAAAAAAATATAGAAGGATATGGTTAAAGAATTAATAATAATGGTACAGTGCAAAGAGTTATCTTAACAACAACATGTATCAAACATAAAATGAGATCATTTTATTTATATTGATGTAAAAAATGAGTTTTATGAAATGAAATATTCATTCTCAATGGTTGTTTGGTTGTAGCAAACATAAAATGAGATCATTTTATTTATATTCATGTAAAAAATGAGTTTTATGAAATGAAATATTCATTCTCAATGGTTGTTTGGTTGTAGCAATGAAAACAAAATGGAACCCATTAATCACACAGGGTAAGATAATAAGGTAGAAAAGGATTGATCACAAAATTTGTGTGGAGTACTTGCCTTTTTCTTAGTTAACATTTCATAGTTGTGTTTTTTTATATTTTAACTAATTTATAATCGTCTATGGATATTCTCTGGAAGGATCTCATGCCCAAACAAGGGTCTTTTGAACATTTGAATGACATTGAATTAAGTATATACGTTGTGAGTATAATTGGAACATCAAGGGTTAAGTGAACAATTTGTAAGTAGCTATGTACTTCTACATCCATATTTTATATTGAAACAAGAAGAAACTTTTAATGATATCTAAAATTTTCCATGAGGTACATTACACATATTTCATTAAATTTGGAATTACACAGTGGATCTAGAATTCAAAAATAACCAAAAATACTCAAATATGGGATTGTCCTTGTAATAAAAATTTTCCAATTTTAATGAAATGTGTTACAACATTGAAAGAGTGTGTATTCTTCATGAAGGAGTTGTTGATATGGTAACTTTAGCAATTTATGGAATCATGCATGTTATACTAGAAATATAAATATACTAATTACATTTTATCCCTATGTTTGTAGATGGAATATTGGAGGGTAAACAAAATCAATCTAACCAACAAAACATTGCAAATAATCCAAATACAACATCCCCTACATGTGATAATGAAATGGGGCATGCACAAAGTTCAAACACTAAAAGCAGCTTGAGCAATGAATGTTAGTCAACATAATTGAATGTTACATGTGTTATATTTTGGAATATTTGTTTGTAATAATCAACTACATTTTTTTAATGTGGAATTTTATATTGTCCTTTCTGATATATTCTCGGGTTATCAATACTTGTAACAAACTATTTTTTTGTCATTTTGTTTATTGCAAATCTTTATGTTGTCCCATTTTATATTATGGAGGTTTCTTTATTATTACATAATACAATGGGATTCATATTCTATAGTAGTGTATGTTGTAAAATATTATGTTGCCAATCCAAGGGCTAACTCAATTGATGATGTCAATGTTATTGGCATTTAGCTAGTTCTATGCTAGGAAATTCCCAATTCGGTTCCCCTTGGATGAGATGCACTAGTCTATGCCAATGGGTTTAGGGATGTCATTCATGAATGTGGGCAAGCATCCTTTGGGTTTCCCCACGAGGTTTCCTTAATTTTTTTTCATTGCCTATTAAAAATATGAATAATTCACATTTTCACAATAAATATATGTGTAATAAGATAATACCTTTGTTTAAATAATACAATACATTATTTACATCATTTTTATATCCAAACACATTAATTAAAATATACAAATCAATATTATTATAAAAAAACTCTGACTTTCTAATCAAAATTTGAAAGTTTATTAAAAACAAGAAAAAAGAAACTCCATTTACATACCAACAAAAATATTAAATAGCACATGGGAATTTTGGCACTGAAACAAATTAATGCATTTTCATTATTTGTATGCATGATTGCATGTTCGATATATAAGTACTGATTTGTAGGCAATTTTATCATGTAATGGTGCCCCTTACATGTATGTATACATCAATGATAATTGTATATATGAAAGCATCAATGTGATTTATAGAATATAGGCATCGATGTCGATAACATGTATCAAGTGTCTTTAATCAATAAAGCACTAGCACTTAGTATAAGTGCACCACTAGTGCTCCTTATTACAACAACTCACCTTACTATTATCATTGCTATGATTGTCACCATTATTGTTACCGATATATCTTAGTACACAAGGATATATACCACATTGATGCTTGCCAATATACCAATACTTTAAATGATTTATATAGTAATGGTGTGTCTTAAATAATATACACTAACAATAACGAAACCTATCATTTAAAACCTTTGGTTTCACAAATTTTTAACTACAATAAACTTCCACCAGATCCTATGAAAAGCAGAATTCCACTCCTTTTAGTGGAGGTTTTGTTGATACTTTTTCATAATATTTTAACGCTAAAAACCTTAGATAAAACCTTCACAAAAGCCTATCTTCCCTATAGTGTTAAAAACCTGAGATAAAACCTTCACAAACGCCTATTTTCCTTATAGTGTTTATTCCTTTAGCTTCATGAGTATCATTAGGTTCCTTGATTTTAGCGACTTTTGTAGTCTTCGATGGTTTCCTTAATTTTCAATAGCTTATCTTCACACACATTTCCTTTGTCTTGTTTCCCTATTTGGTCTATATTTCCCTTTCAATCAAATTTGCCGGCTTCTTCTTTCTTTTAATGTCTTCGTAATATTTTCTCTATTTTCTAATTTTTGAATCCTTTTGTAACTACTTCAGTTGGGACTATTCATCTAAATTAGATACAACTTTGAATTTTTCTGTTTTCGAGTTCTGCTGGAGTGGGTTTAGGTTCTTCATCTTATATTTTATTTTAGTGGAAGATTCAACATTTATTTCATCGGCTAGGGGAGTGGGTTTAGGTTCTTCATCTTATATTTTATTTTAGTGGAAGCTTCAACATGTATTTCATCGGCTAAATGAGATCTTTGGGTTTTAATTGTGCATATTTTTGTATTCCTTTATTCCTTAATTCTATGCAAAGTCTCTAAGATACCACTCTTTTGACTTTTATTGTTTTTCTACATATTCAACTTTTTGTATGTAACTTGTTACTCTTATTTTGTCTCTTGCCTATGCTCTTAAATGTCAATGATCATTATCTCTCTTGATCCTTGGAGGTATTGGATTAAATGTGAACGATAATTATCTCTCTTGGTTCTTGGAGGTATTGGATTTAAATTTCTTATAGTATGTTGATGGTTAAGAAAGGACTTAACATTATTTGTTTATTAATACTTGAATGATCTATGTCTTCAAAGAAGTGGGATCTTGGTTCTATCTTTTTATGTATTCTCTTCTTCCATATAGTTTAGAATTTATGTTACTATGTTAGTTATATTATTGGTGTTTCTATCTTCTTGAACCCTATTTTGTCATCTGTTTTGGGGATTTAAGCCAAAGAAAGTTCATATTATGAGGTTAGGTGCAATCCTTAAGAAAAATTGATAAAATAGATACCCCTCAAAACTTAGTGTCAATGTTGAAGGAAGTTTGTAATATGAGATTTTATGTAAGCCTTGCGATAAGATCATCTACAAGCATTGCGAAAACTTGTGGAATAAATACACCTTTGATCCTAGCATCTATGTTGAAGTATGTTTATATTATGAGGATGGGTGCAAGTCAAAGATAAATTTGGTGGAATAAATACCCTTCATAACCTAGATTCTCAATGAAAGGAAGTTCATATAATGATGTCAATATATGTCATAGGCCCAAATTTGGTGAAATCTATATCCATGAAAGTTGGCATAGGCCCAAATTTGGTGAAATCTGTATCCATGAAAGTTGGTATCTAAGCCAAAGAAATATCATAATATTATTAATTTGGATAAAAATGTCAATTGAACTTGGTGGACTAGACTCCCCTTAGAGCCTAATATCAAATATAAATTGAAAAAAGCATGTATTATGAGGTCAAACTTGCATTATGAATTTGCAAAAATAGATACATCTTTGAACTTAATACGAAAGTTCAAAGAGCTATGTACTAAAAGGTCAATAGCGAGTTCTCAAGGATTTGGTGAAATAAAAGGAAGTTTTGATTTTGAGGTTGAGTACAAGGTTAGGTGAAAAATGTTAATGAATTTTGTAAAATATATACCCCTTAAACCATGTTATTTAAGTATAATAATAATAATAATATTCTCTTTTTAAGGTCACAACCAAACCAAACAACAATTTCGTGTATGAGACCCCCTTGTTCGTGGGACAAGGGAACCCCCTTGCATAATGATGTAATTGCTAAAATGTACAAATATGTACATACACCACCCCCTTGTGGATTTGAACCTGTGACCTCCTAGGAGGAAACACATGTTCTCAACCATTAGGTCCACTCAGGATGTACAAAATCTAGGAGAATTTTACATAATAGATACCCAACATGTTATACAACTTGACGATAACAGTTTATACTCAAAACAAGAACTGTAGCCATAAAAATTCATATTTTTACATAAAAACACCAAAAAACCAGTCCAAATAAAAAAGTGTTTCTACCAGTAGCCCAAATAAAATAAAAAATTATTTGCAACCTTAAAAAAATTATAAACAAAAAATAAATAAATAAATAAAAATTAAAAATCAAAAGTTAAATAAAATAAAAGTTTCTTAATTTCAAAAAAAATAAAAAAAATAGAAACATTAAAAAAAACGCTTTCAACAATATATATATATATATATATATATATATATAATCATTAAAAATATCTCAATCTAAACGAAAAATATATAAAATTTTCTTATGACCAAGAAGTTTCAAAATGAGAAAAAAAATGGCTCAAAATGAATAGTGGTGTTACCACTATACACACTTTTTAAAATGGGGGTAAAAACAACTACTAAAATGGACCCCCAAAAATACCAGAACAAAGTCAGTTCTCATCAAGTTGTATGAATATATACCCCTTAAAACTTGAAATATAAACCAACGAAAATTTATATTATAAACTTGTGTGTGTCCAGGTGAATTTGGTACAGTATATACTAGCATCTAAGTTAAATGGAATTCATATAATGAAGTCAAATGCAATCCTAAATTATTTTTGGTGAAATAGATACCCCTTATAAGTGCCATCTAAACCAAAGAAGTTGTGTATCGTGAAGTTGAATGCAATCTTTTAATGAACTTATGAAATAAATACCCTTCATAGCTTGACATTTAATTTAAGGAAGTTTGCATTTTAAGGTTAGCCACCATTTAAAATGAAGGAAGTCCATATTATAAGGTCCAATGCAAGCCCCAATGACTCCACATTTTTTTTTTTGTAAGCTAGAGATAGGACCTTATATTTCCTTCACCAAAATATACAGTTTGAAACTGGGCTCTTTCTTAATCGAGAAAATAGACCCCCAAATATAGTTTGAAACAGAGTTTAAAAATGTCATCCTGCTGAGGAAACCAGAGTTTTTGCTGAAAAAAGGAAATAAATGGAACTATTGACAAGCATTAGGGTTCATAGGTCATAGCAAAAAGTCTAAACAGAGCTAGAAAAGCAGACATAGCTAATTACTGGTGTAATCATGTTGTCCAACCTGGGTGGGCTGGGTGGTCAGTTCTTTAGCCAGGGTGATCTTGAAGCGCTGAGGGAACTACTGCTTGTTGAACAGAATCTGCTTTAGGTAATCAAGCATCTGATCTTGCTAGAGGAGTATTTCTACTTGAGCTTTGTTCCTGTTAGTGAGTGCTTTGCCAAGCACTAGCTTCTATGACCAATGAAAATCAAGCATTTTTTGGTAAAGGGTGGTTCGTCCCCTGGTATTGCGAGGGTTAGGAACCAGGGCTTCGAACTCACTACGTATTTCCTCATGAGTAGTGCACCTGTGAGAAATCTTGGCATCTTCCTCTGCATCCTGGATTTCCGCTTGAGCCCCCATCAGAATATCTTTTTGGAACCTGCGTGCTTTCTCAACCACACCTCGCATGAGTAGCATTGGTGGAGTGGAGGAAGAACTGCCTTGCTGCACAGAGCGACGGGTGCAAACTCATTTAGTGGGTGGCATGACTGAAATCCGGGGAGGACGTAAAGTGAAGATCCAAAGGAAACGGGGGAGCCAAGAGTGTCGAGCACCAGGAAGAAGAGAGCGCAAAGGGTCGGGGGGCTGGGAGAGCCGAGGACTGATGGGTTGTTGGAATTGCAGAGGAGAGAGCTGAGGACTCGAATCAGCGAGAGCCGAGAGTGCTAGAGAATCAGCGAGGGCTGAGAGCTGAACTTCCAAGAGCAGTGAATCGACGAGGGCCGAGAGAACCTGATAAGCTGCGAGAGCCGAAATTCAAAGGGCAGAGAACCAGCTTGTTGAAAGTGTAGGAACCAAGCCCAGTAGAGTGAAGTGGATCCTTTGCGCGTTAAAGCTCGTTGTCGAGCATCAACAGTGCTAATGCCGTTTTGATTACGATGCAAGTGAACCGAGATTTCTTCATTTGAGCTGCCTGTAATAGCCATGAAGGCGATAGGACAACCCCGATCATCATGTTTCATGGGAGCCATTATGGCTAGAACGTAGAGCAGGGTGGGAGAAGTAGACAGGACGTCATGCACGCTGGAGTGATCATGTAGCAAATGGGAGATATAGCTTCGGACGAAGAGCCAGCAGGGGGAGTTATGTATCTGCATGGGGCACATGGAGGGAAGTGGTTAGCACGTGTTCAGCTTCAGAAAGGGAACAGGCAGGCAGGTGGGCATGCATGTGGGCTGGTGGGTGGTCTGACCTGGTGGGAGGCGCTTGGCAAGTGACGCAGGCAGGCTCGTTGGTACTGGTGGCAGGCGTGGCAAGACATGCATCAAGACAACTGGCTGCTGCTACTGACATGCACGTGGCTGGGCCTGGGGCCAGTCATCTCCTTCTACACCCGTTGTGGGGACCAATGAATCCACATTTAAGGTGCACTTCCACAATAATTTTGGTGAGATAGATTTCTAATCTAAAATCCCCAAACATAGCATTTAAGCATAAGAAAATACCTATTAAGAAGACCTCAATAAATTTGATAAAATACATATTTTTATTGAAAAATTTAATAATTAAAATAAATAAAATATTTTACAACACTTACATTTTTTTATTCTTTTATTAACTACTTGAAAATACATATTTTTATTAAAAAGTCAATAATTAAAATATTTTACAAAACTTTAAAACTTTATAATTTTTTTGAAAAATTGGAAAACGATACTCTCTTACCATTAGTCACTTCAAGTTTTCTCTCACTAAGCGTGCAACCCAAGTAAATAATCGACCCTTTCATCATCTCATTCATTTAAGAGGTGCGCAATGACAAAAACTCCACCATAGACTTGACTGGCTTTAATTTTCCATAGCGACTTTCATTGTTCTTTCTCCGGCTCATCAAAGCGACCTTCTTTGTTATTTCTCTGACTCATCTGATAACAATATTGCACCTACAAATATCGTATCCGTATACACAACATCGTACAAAATAATATATGTCCTCTGCATGTTTTGGCCTCTCACCCTCTGTAGCAGATTTTTCAGTGCTATAGCAGGTGATCAAAGGCTTTGTATTGTATGTCATATATTCTCGTGCTCTGCTAAATCTGGCGAAGGTGGGCTTCTTCGAAATCTCGTCCAAAATGCGCCAGTTCATCCGTTTGCTACAAAGAGTTACCGATCTTCATACCTCCAGGCGGCCGTTGGCGTTTGTCAAGATAGAGAAGAATAAAAGGAGTAGACAGAATTCAGACGGTAAGAAGAATGACAATATTGTTCCCAAGGGATCCGTTCCTGTGTATGTAGGGAAAGATGTTCTTATGAGATTTGTGATAGATGCCAGCGTTCTCAGCCATCCCCTATTTGCAGGGCTGTTGGAGGCCTCAGCACATGAATTTGGATACGAATACGACGGAGCTCTCAGGATTCCCTGTGATGTGTTATTGTTTGAGAGGATTCTTAATCTCATCAACAGCAGACATCCAGCTTTACAAACCTGTCATGAAGGATTTTAATAGGCGGCTTGTAATGAATCTATCTTAATTCCATTAATGGATGGAAAGTTTAATAGGCTGCTATTGTTTTGTAATGAATCTACCTAAATTCCATGAAAGGATGGATAGTTTAGAGAACCATATGTAAGATCTATTGACGACAGATCTGGAACTCCAATGTATGATTATCTCTTTTTCCTGGTCTGTTAATAGCTAGTCGTGTAGTGTGAAAGATATTTGTTAAGTGTTAAATGATACAGACCATAGTAGCAAAATAAGGTGGTATTGGCAGTTACTGTATGGAAATTCGAACCAGTTTAAAAATACAGAATCCAATTCATATTGATACAATAAAATATAAAACTCCAAAACATGGCCTACTAATACAATTTTTTATTTAAGAAAAACTTTAAAATTTACTTTTTTAAATTTTTATAAATTTACCATCTCTGAAAGAAAATCAAACTTATTTGTGAATGAACATCAATAATAATCTGCCAGAAATCAAAGAGAAAATCAAAATCTTGTTTTGAATTTCTTGGGTAAGTTCAAGTGTTCAAGTTTCAATAGTCACGTGCCCACTTGAATTTTGAAGTTTTGAATATTACTATTGCTTAGATTATTACTAATATACTATTCATCTAGTTTTTTTTATTTAAGTTTTCTTTTATATTTAATTATTTTTTCAATTTTACTTTTTAGTATTATTATTTATCAAAAAGTAAATTTATGTAGTGTTTTTGTTTTTTTTTTTAAGTCATTTTATATAAAAATAGATTTATGTAGTTTTAAGTTTTATTTTTAAAGTTTTCAATGAATAATGAATTGAGATGTTAAAATTTAGAATGATTATGTATAATCTTATTTTTTTTAAATTAAAATTGCATGTTTTTTGTATTTATAAGATGTCTACTCCCGTACTTTAATCGTACTTGATTTTTTTGTTACATATCGTATCCTATTCAAATTCGTACTCGAATCTTCCTATTATGATATAGACTATCATTAGATAAATAACTAGATAGCTACCTAGCTATGTTTAAACAAAACTACATTGTCAATTCAAATATTACTATTCTTATCAATACTTAAGTGGTTAACATAAATAATATTAAAACCAATGTTCAAATGTTTAAGTGAAAACCAGCACTAACAAATGATTACTGTAAATAACCAATGGTTAGATGTTTACCACTGGTGGCTATCAATAACCAATGGTTAGATGTTTAAGTGAAAACCAATTTGTAAAATGAATGGTCAAATGTTTAAGTGAAAACCAACCATAACCAATAGTTGCTTTCACTAACCAATGGTGGGATGTTTAAGTGAAAACCAACTTTTAAAAAGTTTATCATTATTTTCTTTTATTTATTTATTATTTACTATATAATAATTAAAAATAATTTGAAAAAATATTTATTGATTAATTTTCTTTTTAAAATTGATTTCTTTGAACCATCTATAATAAAAAAAAATCGCTTTATTAATTATAATATATATTTATCATTATACATAAACATCTCTTTATTAATTATAATATATATTTAACATTAATTAATATAATATTTGCATAATATTCCAAAATCACGTTTATTGCCATAGTCAGTCCATTCAGCCAAAAACGGTAGAGTTCAATCATTGAAGAATTAAAGACCGAAAAGGACACTGCAGAGTTATTTCGTTCAGTTCCTAAAGCCCTAAAGCCGCAGTTGTTAGTTCATTTAGGTTCTAAAGCCGCAATTGGTAGCTCGTTCAAGTATTAAAGGTACAATGTTTTATATAAATCAATTTACCCATGATGCTGATTCCTCACATCCAAACAATCAATCTATCGGACTCAGAATAACAGGTCAACCAGATTGGGAAGAAGCGTTACTGACTTGGACCTAGAGTGGTTTTTGAATCCTGCTTTGTAAAGTGGGTGATACCATTGTGTCAATGTGGCAATATCAGAAAGAAATACTGGATGTGCATGTTTAGGCTGGAAAACAGAACGGATTGGGTGCAGCACCTGGCTGCTGGGCATTATGTCAATTAATCATTTCCCGGTCTAACAATGTCAGCAATTTCCAGAAGACTCTAGGGTAGACAGCAATTTCTATAAGATTATTGGGTAGAATTTTAATATGAGATCAGGGAAGTCTTGGGATAGCATCATCCACAAGCATTAACAAAACTTGTGGAATAGATACACCTCCAAACCTAGAATTTAATTTAAAGTATGTTTATATTATGAAGATGGTTGCGAGTCTAAGATAAATTTGGTGGAATAGATACCATTTGTAACCTAGATTTTCAATGAAAAAGAAGTTTGTATAATGCTGTTGATGCAAGTCATTAGAAAAATTAGTGAAATTATAGCCATGAAGATTTGCATCTAAGCCAAAGAAAGATCATAATATTAAGAATTTGGAAAAAAATGTTATTTGAAGGATGAGAACTTGGTGGCCTAGTTTACCTTTAGAGTTTAATATCAAATCTAAATTGAAAAAAAAATGTATTATGAGGTCAAGTTTATATTATGAATTTTGGAAAATAAACACCTTTTATAACTTTTAACATGAAAGTTGAAAGAAGTATGTACTAATTGGTCACATGCAAGTTATCGAGAATTTGGTGAAATAATAGGAAGTTTTGATTACGAGGTTACCTCTTAAACTATGTCAATTAATTATAAGAAAAGATCATAATTAGAGGTTAGAAGCAAGATCTAGAGAAATATGACATAATAGATACACACAAATCTTTCAACTAAGTTAAAAGAATTAGAGAAATATGACATAATAGATACACACAAACCTTTCAACTAAGCTAAAAGAATTTCATATTATGAAGCCAAGGGTATGTTTTGTGTGAATTTGTTTGAATATATAGTCTTTAAAACTTGAAATCTAAATCAACAAAATTTTACATTATAAACTTGAATGAGTTTAAGTGAATTTGGTAGAATATGTACCCCTTAAAACCTATCATCTAAACTAGATAAAATTCATACCTTCAAGTTAAATGCAAATCTATGGAAATTTTGGTGAAATAGATACCCCTTATGTAACATCTTTCCTTTTTGACCCAACAAATTGTACAAATGTAAATAATTATTGTAATCATTTCGGGTGAGGAGCTCAACGCCAAGGCCCCATAAGTAAACGTTGTGTCTCATGATGTTTATTTTTCTAAAGAATTGTAAAAGTAGGTGGTAGACCTAGGTCACTTGAAGTAGTGACGCTACGACAGACATTTTGAATTTTGCACTAGGGAAGATAGGTTGACGATGACCTATGTCACCTTGATGCCCATAAGAAATTGGGGTAAAGAGAACTAGAGGCGAACTTTCGTTAAAACACAAATCCTAAGAATGACCATCTAACTAAAGACAAAAATATACAAAGCGACTAGGTAGATGTTATATATATTTATATTTTGAAAGGTCAATAGTATGATAGAATGGATATCATATATATATATAAATAGTGGTAGATATTATATATGAAAAATTAAATAATAGTTGATATAACTATTAGGAAGAGGTTATCTACATTTACATGTAAGAATTAAGCTAATAGTGTAATAAATGTTAATATATATATATATATATATATGACATACATGTATTTGAAAGATTAATAAAAATCTTTATGAATATCTATTAATCCTAAAGCTAACTATTACAATCCTAAGTGAGATTAGATCATAAAGTCAAAATATCTATAGGATTATTGTTTATGGAGAGTCATCCCTATGATTATATTTTAATGGATAGTCAAGTTTTCTTTTTTATGAATAAGATGAATCATATAATATTAATTGCATATTGAAGTATAGAGAATAAAATAATAGTAAAACAAAAGGGAAGGGTCCTAAAGAGGAAGGCATATACAAATTACTTCAAAAAGAAGTATACCTATTAAATTAAGTTGTTATGTTTATATTTATATATATGAGGTTGATAAAAGGAAAATAAATTAATAAGTAAGAAACTTTATCCATGACGCTAAGAGTTAATATATTAAACGAATACATAGTATGACTTACAATCGACTTGTATAGTTATACATATATATGTTATACTTATACTTGGTAGAAATGTAAAGGTAGACAACCTCCCTCGATTTATGGAGCCATGTCGTCCTTAAGCCAGGCCATATCTTTTGAGGTTGATGAGCATTGATAATAAGAAAATCGGTTAAGGAGTCCATTTACTCCAACAAACTCCCACGATTCCTCCGACAGTTAGATCTTAACTTTGATTTCCTCACGCTGTCACGTTGGAACGAGGTTATGGCTCTTTAGTTGCCACTTGTTTAGTTGATCACGAGCTGGCAGAGTTGAAGACCTTAGGGGGGAATTAGATCATCTCAGGGAGGTAGGATAACCTGTTTAGTGAAGGCCTCGGAGTGGAGAAAGGAAAGGAGTCTCCATCTCTGCAATATGAATGAAAAGGTCCATCTCTACGGTAGCAGAGCAGGGAGCAACTCTGCCATATAAAAGAGAGTCCAACTTCTGCGATGGTGGCAGAAAAGGCGATCTCTGTGTAAGTTATGTTCTTCTGCATTCTATTTCAAGGAAAGTGTTAAGAAGCCACGCGACCTCTCTATGGGGAGAAGATCGACTCAATTCAAATCCCTTTCTTGCATTGTTATCGGGTTATAGTTTGCTGCTATCGAAAATGGTGATGGATTCTTATATTTAGTTTTTTTTTATGCTACTAACGCGATTGCTGTAGAGCTCGAATCTATTTGTTCATCTCTTATTTGCCTATAAAAGGGTTGTAGTTTGTTGCTATCGTAATGGTGATTGACCCTTATATTAAGTTTTATAATTATTCTGCCAAGGCGATTACTGTAGAGAAAATAGATAATGGATATGGAATCTATGTGCTCATAGATAAATTCCTGTAATGTGTTGATAGATTACTGCAGTAAGATTGATATAGCTTTAGAGAACTCTGTTATGGTCGTTGTTTTGTTCTTTTTCCATGGGAAGGGATGGCTCATAATGGCTCGGTCCTGGTATAAAAGTTTGACTATATATATATATATAAATTTATATTACTCCTTTAAAAAGCTTAAGCCAGAAGGAAGAGGGCGCAGATCGTTTTCAGCCCACCAATCTTTGCATTTGTTTGGTCCTCTACGGAAGAGCCAGGGTCTCGTTGATAAGCATAGATTTATGATCCCTGTGTAACATGCCCTTTTGCTGAAGAACATTTTATGTTGGAAAACATTGTGTTACTTTTTATTGTAAAGTTTTTATGTTGGACAAGTGTCCAAGGATGACTGTAATTTGCACAATATTTTATTATTTAATAAATAAAATAGAAAACAAACACCTAAGAGGACTGTTGAAAGAGTGGTTACTGACCCACTAGGTGGAATGGAATCTAGGGTAGAAGGCAATGGACAAGTGACAGCATCATGATGCAACTAACTAGTTGTTGGTATGGGACAACTCCCTTAAAATGTGGTCATAGTGCCCTGGAAGGTGGGATTGGAGCTTGAGGCTCATTTATTCCAAATTGACCACTAAAGACCTAGGCAGTCTATATGATAGCCATCAAATTATAAACTGAGGTTCATCACTTTTCCTGATGAGGAAATTTAACTTGAGATTTTGCTGTGCTTGCACCCAAGAGATTTGATGAGGGGATATGCTAAGTTTTTTATCATGTTGTGAGTCTGCCCATTACTGCTGAGTGCAGAAATTATATTGCTGAGTGCAGAAGACATATTTTGAGTGTAGAAGTTATACTACTGAGTGCAGAAGTTTTACTTAGTGCATTGCTTCTACACAGATTCCATCTACTTAGTGGTTCAGTAAGCAGGCTCGGGAGTCCATAGGAAGCCAGCAGTTTGGCTGCTTCTTTTGGAAAAGGTTGGGAGGAACAGGCCTCCTTGGGTGTTTGTCGGTCCTATCTTCATCTACAAGTTCTATTTGTTTATTTGTTATTAAGTAGTTAAATTTGTTTATCTGCAGATATTTAATTCCTATTTACAGAATGTATCTTTGTTCAGAATCATCTATTTTCAGTTTCTAAATCTAATTAGGATTGTGAATTGTAATGATAAAATTGAATAAAATATTCTCTGCATTTTTCCCCATGCTAATGGATCTGCATCGCACTCTAGTACAGAGAAGTACACAGTATTATTACCTATTACTTTTATTAAGTATATATATCTCGAAAACAAACAGATATCATATCTAAGTAATGAAAATAGCTCTTTGTTACACAGTATTTAGGAAACCATAGTAGTTGTAATTTAAATAGCATCTTTCAGTATTTTATTTCATTTTCATTTTCTTTTAGTAATAGAATAAACTAGGGTTTCTACGTTTCTATGTCTTCTTTTCAATTCTTGCAATAATTCTATTCTATTCCTCATCGGCAGTTTATTTCAAAATTAATACAAGTATTATGTGTAGACAATTGCAGTATATATATAAATTTCAATGAAGGAACATAAACGTATCTACTCATATCACTCTTACCGCTGTATAAACACTCTGTTATTTTCATTTAAAAACAGTTTTCTAAGTATTCGATACATGGCCGAAAACCTTAGCACATAAATTCTATTCATTTGGTTGTCTTTCTTTGTTGTTATATTTATTTTCTTTTACACTATAGAGTCACTCCAGGGTTTTACATTTAGGACTGAGTTTTCAAATCACATTTATCTATATGGTCAATTGACCCAGGGATAATACCCTTTCAACGAAGAACTCTTCGCGAGAAATCGAATAAATTCATTTCTAATTTGAAATCGAAAACCATATTTATTAATAAGTGGTGAAATCAGAAAACATTCATCACAAGTCTTTCATATCAAATTCAAAATCCGAACAGCCACCCTAAAATGTGGCCAAGCCACTTAGTTATTCATTATAAACAGTATGGAAAACAGAGATTAAATAAAAACGCAAGCCTATTCATCATCATAGCCTAATGCCTTTCGGCATCTCCATTCTTTTAAATGCCATAAAATTTAGTCAAGCATCACTTAGCATTTCATATACAAATCTACACCACAGTTGTTTCCAAAACCTTAAACACTGTATATTCATATATACATAGGAGGGTTTCATTCCCTAAGATCGTTGCATTTAATCAAAATGTCAAAACAAAAGTCGACCAAGCCGGTTCTAAAAACGTGACGAGAGTTCACCCTCTTTCATTTAAATATTTCATTCAATACATTAAGTTTATTGCTAAAACGATGCCAGGATCTAGTAACAAGTATTGAACGAGCTACGTCATCAATATGCTATGCCAGGAGAACCTACGAAGGGTTATGCCACCGAGGCTTACCGATTGAAGCGAGCCATCAACTTCCATTAAGCTTTCAACACTATAACCTCCAAGACGAAGGCAATACCTTCCATAGAAATCACTATGAGGTTAAACACAAATCTAAAACAAGAAGTTACACAATTTCAAATAGTAAATATTGCAAACATTAACCCTAAAGTCAAAACATTACCTCTGTTTGCAGGAGCAAGAAGCTGGAACGCTGATAGCAATTAGTTTCGAATCCATCTAACAGTCGGAAGAGAGAAAGCATGCAGACTTTGCTTTCTTTCCCAGGTAGGACTTATGAATCTAAACCCTAGAAAACCTCTATCAACATACATGGCGAATGCCACAGGGCTATCATCACTCAAACTTCATTATAAACCCTGAAACTATCATTTTTACAACCAGAGATCCCACCATCGAATTCGTGCATGAAGTTTGCAAGCAACCAGAGATCAAACCCTATAACTAAGCGGTCGATTGGCCTCTCTTCAAGCCCAGACCCATCAAATGAATGGCAAGGAGAAACACGAAGCGTAAGTATCGCATGAGAAATTAGGTCAAAAACCCAAACCTGAGGACATAACTAAATCAACGGAGCAGATCAAGCCAGCTGGGGATCACGAAGCTCAAGAAACGGTACTTACAACGTTCATTTATAACTTGAAAAACACTCAGTCCAGCTCAGAGTAATGCCAACCAATTTCTATCTTACAGCTCGGAGCATCATTAGCATTTTGTACAAGAAATCACATGGGATCAGTCACCGGGATAGCCAACGAAGCATTCCACTGAAAGGAAGGACGGGAGCATTAAAAGCTTAGCTCAGAGGTGTTAATATCAACCATCGAAGGACTATGAAGAAGTTAAGACCAGTCATTCACCATTAACTCTGCATTGGAGCGAGTATCACCGTAATTAATATCATATAGTATCAATGTTCCCACTTATATTATATTGTGTTGTAGCTAGGATATAGTATTATCTCAACGTTTTAAAATAGATATACATCCATTATAATGTTTGCAATCATATAGTTAATACCTATATTGCATGAGTCGCATCTTACATATAACATATGATTTTTACATATAACATATGAGATTTGCATGGTAAGTAACGTATGGTATTCATATTATTCAAAGAAATATGTTGTCGCATATATATATATGATAAGTGCATTATAGATAGAACCCAATACCATCGAGCATCACAATATGTTGATAAATTATAAACCCCACTATATCAAAATATTATTACATAATGACAAGTAGAGATATTAAATATAGAAACATATAATTCATAAATGCATGGTCAATATATATATGTAATGCATATGATTCTACTGACAATAGGTCACATTTATATAGCATGAGTCTCGATACATGGGTCAAAGATCAATACTTTGCACATAAGAAAATGTTATGCAATTTCATATATTGTTACACGAAAACCATAAATGATATGAACGTAAATCAAAGGATAGATTCTAGTTGCTATAATTTCTGCATTTGTAATTTTAGATTTCAATGGATACATCATGACGAACTCTGTTTTGGTAGCAGTAAAATCACCATATGCTTATACCTTGGAATATAAAAATTATCTAGCCCTTGCTAGTATCGGAATCGAAAATAACCCATGTTTCTACGATGCAAATCAACATAGAAGTTGGAACACCATTTATTTGAATAGGAAGTGATAACAGTGACTTCTGCAAAACTGAATAACTAGCTAGAATAACACTTGTTAAATTGAAAGAATGAACTGAAGATCCATACCATTAACATCTTCTATGTACTGTTGTACTTTCGCTATCTTATTGCAATGACGGCTAGCTAAAACAAGTATTAAATTACTGGAAGAGCTTGAATTGACTTAATACCCTACCTGCGAATCTGCGAAAGAAACAGGTACAATGCTTTAGCTATCAAGCCCAGTAAACCTCAGAGCACCCCATAGGAACCTCTTCATCAACATTCAAACATAGCTGTTAGTATTTTATTGCAAGAAAATGTATCGCATGAGAAATTATATATTGTTTATAGAATTACACTTTATTTTAAACAAACAGTTGTTTTATTATGTGTGGAATTTAGGATTTGTCATTTATGTTAAACTGCTTTTTTAGTTAAGTAGTTAACAAACATTTTATTTCCGCAATTAACAATCTTAGCAATAAATTCCTGTAATTTGTTGATAGATTACTGCAGTAAGATTGATATAGCTTTAGATAACTCTGTTATGGTCGTTGTTTTGTTCTTTTTTCACGGGAAGGGATGGCTCATAATGGCCCGGTCTAGGTATAAAAGTTTGAATATATATATATATATATATTTTACTCCTTTAAAAAGCTTAAGCCCGAAGGAAGAGGGCGTAGAACGTTTTTAGCCCACCAATCTTTGCATTTGTTTGGTCCTCTGCGATAGGGGGCAGATCTAGGGTCTCGTTGATAAGCATAGATTTATGATCCCTGCGATTTTAATATCTGGAAAGGAAAATGTGGCCACAGTAAGAAGATCACTAAACACCATTATCTTTTTTAAAGATTAGACTACTGATAGATTGATCGTTGCACCATTGTCGTAATGGGTTGGAAGCACGACGCAAGGAGAACGATCCTCACCCGCTTACATAACCAGTAACCTTTATCAATCCTTTTTAAGTTGCATATTTATAAACCATCCCTGTTATGGTTTGAAGATAGTTAGCTTTGGTGTTTTCTTTTATTAAGTTATTACATAGTAGGACTGTAACATTCCTAGTACTATCGAGCTAATTGGCGAACGAACATGGATGGGTTAAAAGGTATATTTTATTATAGTTTGTTGGTTGAATAAAATATTTTATAGATAGTTATCCAAAAAACATAATGGAAAGAAAACGAAGATCTCCATTATTAGTGTGATCTTATAAATACTTCTGTCTTACATTATACGGCACCGGTTTTTCATAGGTCTCTGATATATATATTATAGCTGTATGAAGACATATGCAACAATAAAAGATTTATTGTCTGCATAGACTATACTAAAATAAATAGCATTAAGCTATGAGCATCTCGGGTTCCATGTAAACCCCCAACCCATCGTATTGTTTGGAGATTGCATTTTTCAAACAGAAGTTAATACTTAACGTATGCATTTATCTTCCCTTGTTGATAGAATTACCTTATTTGGATAGAGTTCTAAGATTTCTTGGAAAAGATTAGATTAATCGATTCTTATGTTATTGTACGAGATGTTCTTACTTTTCGCTTTATGAAGCATGTATATTCTTTTATTCCTTGAAAATGCTCTTTGACTAGAAAGATTGAGAGAGTAAGTGTTCCAACAATTGTGATGCAGCAGTATGTAATCATGTTCTTAGTTGTCTATTAATATAAAACCTCTTTTGTGGACGTAGTCCAAGGATTGGGTGAATCACAGTAAAATAATCCAAGGATTAGGTGAACCACCATAAAAAAGTCTTTTGGTGATGTATCTTCCATGTGTATATCTCGCCTTGATTTTGGACTCTTTCTTATGCATCTTGTATTTATGGTTATTGGTATGTGTGAAGATGAAGTAATTATATAAATGTATGATTGGTCATTCGATTCCTTGTTAACAGATAATTATGTTTGGATTATGGTATAAAATTAACACATGTTTCTTTATGATTTTTTTGGGTTCGTTCTTAAGTGTGAATAAGCTTTGCTTGGATAATGTATATCGTTCACATGTGAATTTTGTGATTTTATCAATGGATAATGGCATACCTCATTATTGTTTTTAGATAAAATATAACTCATGATAAATTTCATATTGTTCATAGAGGAGTAGTCAATATTTTGGTTATTTCCATTGGGTAGGAAAAATCATGTAAGTTGTTTTAAAGAAAGGATTTTTAGGATTATGCATGTAATTAAGAATGATTGAAATCTCCTTGACCTTATGACCTTATCATGGCTTGTTGTGCATGTCAAGATAAAACATCGTTTTTTTAGTAAAAAGGGAAAAAGAATGTTGAATTATGATGAATGCAATTTAGTCCTGTAAATGTTATTGAAAATAAAGGTAGTAGGAATTATTAGGCAGGATCATTATAAATCAGTTGTCATCATGTTTAAATGAAATTAGTGTATCACTTTTCTTATTGTTAAATGTTCATGGTAAAAGATTTTGAAAAATTTAAGTAAATTACAATTATGGAAAATTGGGTTCGTGACACCTCATAAGTGCCACTTAAACCAAAAGATTTATGTTTCTCAATGCAATTTCTTAGTAAACTTGATAAAATAGGTACACCTCATCAATTGACATCTAACTTAAGGAAGTTTACATTTTGAAGTTGGCCACCATCTAAAATGAAAGAAGACCATATTATGAGCTCCAATACAAATCCCAAGGACTCTTAAAATCTCACATTTAAAATGCACTTCCCCAATGATTATGGTGAAAAAGTTTTTTAGTCTAAGATCTCCGAACATAGCATCTAAGAATAAGAACATATATATTAGGAAGTCCATGAATTTGAAAAAATAAATATATACTATCTTCTTATGAGTTTCTAAATGAATTAGAGTAATTTTTTTTCTCATAAGTTAAGTGGTTGTGTTAATATATACTATCTTGTTATGAGTTTCTAAATGAATTAGAGTAAATGTTTTTCTCATATAAAATATATTTATATAAACTCATATCTTTATATTTATATATATGTGTGATATTTTTTAATTTTAAAGATGTAGAGTTTTTTTTTATTAATTAGTTGTGATTATACTTATGGGATATGGGTCATAGACTAATAATATATTAATAATATACACTAATTAGATACTCCCAAAAATAATGTATTAAATTATCTCTTTTTAATATATAGAAATTTTATTTTCAAGATAGTGTTGCTTGGCATAAGTAGTCATTAACTTGATTTATATGTAATAGTGCTTAAATATATAATGTCTAATGGTTTATTGAGCAAATTTTCTTCTTCAACTTTCCATTTTTTTAATTCATTTCACCTACCATATTAATAATCCTTATCTTAAATTAGAATATTTACTTAATACTGAATAAGCTAATATGTATTATTTTCATTATATGTATTATAGAAATTAATTTAAAATACTTAGCTAAAATTCTTTAAAAAGGCCCAACAGTACAACTATAAAAAGACATTATTTAAATAAATATTCTAATGGCAAACGAAACACTTCCTTAATTTACAACTCCACAATTATCTCGATGCAATTATTTGGTTAAGATTCAAGCTCCATCTTTATTGCAATATCATTTTTTTTGCTTACTATAAAACATAAATATTATAGCAACATAAAATTTGTTTTAGCCTATTTAGAATCTTTATTTAAGCTTTCCTTCATTGTTTCTTCTAGTTTCTTCCTCTCCGAACCAAATTATTTAATGAAAATAATTAAGTAATATTTAACCAACTTTTTTACTTATTTATAATTAAGTAATATTCAATTATAATTAAATAATATTAAAAGAAAGTATATTTTGTAAACTAAAATTGTTGATCATTTTCCAATATTAGTTTTACTATTCATGTCCACTCTTACTCATAATTTTATTTGAAGGTTTTTATCAAATAATTTTGAACATAAATAATAATAAAATGAACAATTACATTTCTTTTCTAAAACTTTCTAAACATCTCTAAAAGTATCAATAACCAACGGTTAGATGTTCAAGTGAAAACCAACTTCTAAAACATCCATCATATGAACAATTACATTTTTTTCTAAGACTTTCTCAACATCTCTAAAAGGTATTAATAACCAATGGTTAGATGTTTAAGTGAAAACCAACTTTTAAAACATCCATCATTATTTTCTTTTGCTTATTTACTTTTTTTCTTTACTATAATGATTAACATTTAAAAATAATTTTAAAAAGTATTAATAATCAATGGTTTTCTTCTTCTTATTTACTATAATCATTATTTACTATAATGATTAGCGATTAAAAATAAATTTAAAAACTATTAATAATCAATGGTCCGATGTTTAAGTGAAAACCAACTTTTAAAAAATTCTTCATTATCTTCTTTAGCCTATTTACTTTTTTATTTATTGCAATGATTAATGATTAGAAATATTTTTTAAAAACAACACGTGATTCAGCGAAAAAGGTGGAGTTCATCATTGAAGACATAAGTCTGGAAAAAGAAGCAATAAGAAATATATTTTAACAAAGGGAGCCCAGCTGAATGATTGTGAATCCTATTGGGTGCAGCACCTGGCAGCTGGTCATTATGCCAACTAATCATATATTTTTCGGTTTAACAATGTCCGCAATTTCTACAAGACTGTACATTATGGTCAGAGTAGAGATTCATGAATTCTGAGAATGAGCTTGTCGATAATGCCCGTAGCGAGCACCGGACCATCCGTGACATTTAAAATCCCAAAAATGGGTACATCTATTGTCATTACAGCTATTCATGACAATAGACATCCAAATTGAGAGCATTTCACGTAGGTTGACACAACCAGGAAAGCATTATCACCACGTTAGTAGTGCATGTCTTACAACTGGCATTTTAAATTCAATTGGTTTTAATTCCAATGGGCTAACCTAACTGTGTTCACAAAGCCCTAATGGCTTTAGGTTGTAATGATTCACCCCGACGGATGTGGGTTTACTGAAAAAGGGTACCCGTTCTGGATCCAACGCCCATGTGTACCTGTCAATAGTTCGCACTTATGATAAGTCTAGTGATTAAGTTTGCAATACACAGAATATTAAGGGTAGAAACACAAAGGGCATATTGATTGGCTTCTCATTATTAAGCACACATATATATAGTTTCTCATAAGATCAAAACCACTGGCTAATACTATGGGCCAGTGTAAACCATGGGTCGACTAATGACCTAGTCAACAACTAACTCAACTAACTTAGGACCATTGACTCAACTAACTAACCAAATTAGGACCAATGAGATTACAACTCTTGACACACCCCCTTAATCTCAAGTGCGATGGTGTGGGTAGCACTATCAATGCCTAAGTGCTTCCTCTGAAACTCAAATGTGGATGTTCCCAAGGGTTTGGTAAACATATCAACTAGTTGCTCCTTACAGCCACAAAACATCAAACTGATTTCTCCATTATTGACTAACTCACGTATGAAGTGATAGCAAGTGTCAATGTGTTTACTCTTCCTATGAAATACATTATGGTTAGACAACTATATAGCAGAACTATTGTCACAATAGATGGTTTTTGGTTATCTTTCTGTATGTCCCATGTCCTTCAAGAGTCTTATGAGACAAACTGCAGGGCATGCTGTTGTAGTTGCTGCAATATATTCTGCTTCTGCTAAAGAGATGCTCACAATGGGTTGTTTCTGAGAAGCCCAAGAAATAAGACTAGTACCAAGATGGAAAGCATAACTAGATGTGCTTTTCCTATCATTAATGCTACCTGTGAAATCACTGTCTGTGTACCCTTTGAAAGTACAGTCCTGTGAATGAGTGTACAAAAGTCCATAATCAATTGTACCTACAACATATCTCAGTATATTCTTTTTCCAACTTTCCAGTGAGAGTCTTTGGGAGATTCCATGAATCTAGAAATAAGACTGACAACATACATCAAATCAGGTCTAGTAGCAGTCAAATACATTAAACTACCTACTAATCTTTTGTAAAGTGTAGAATTTACTGCTGGTTCATCATCATTTTTTCCTAACTTGGTTCATGTAGCAATGGGAGTTTCTAATGGTTTACATTTATCCATTTTGAATTTTTGCAGAATGTGAATAGCATACTTATGCTGATAGATGAAGATCTCATTTTCACTTTGATTAACTTCCAAACCAAGGAAAAACTTCATAAGACCAAGATCAGTCATCTCAAACTCCTTTTTCATGAATGTCTTAAACTCTTCTAGCATCAAATTTCAAGTATAGATCATATCATCAACATAAAGACAAACAAGTAGAATGCTACCTTCCTAATCTGTTTTGACATACAAAGTGTGTTCATTGCTGCTTCTATTGAATCCATTTTTTATGAGGTAAGAATCCATTTTGCTGTACGAAGCTCGTGGAGCTTGTTTGAGACCATACAAGGCCTTTTTCATCTTACATACCTTGTGTTCTTGACCTTTGATAGCATAAACTGGTGGCTGGTCCACATAGACTTCTTCCTCAAGTATGCCATTGAGAAAGGCAGATTTCACATCCATTTGATAAACAGGCCACTGGTTTTGCGTTGCTATTGCAAGTACAACTCTGATGGTGTCCATCCTTGTTACTAGAGCAAAGGTTTCTTCATAGTCTACACCATATTGCTGTGCAAAACCTCTTGCAACAAGCCTTGCCTTGTACTTTCCTATCTCTGATTTTTCATTCAACTTGGTCTTATAGACCCATTTTACACCAATGCAGCTTTTATCTGAAGGGAGATCAACTAGATCCCAAGTCTGATTCGTCTCAATAGAATCAATCTCTTCATTCATTGCTTGGATCCACTGTGGATCTTTTGTTGCTTCTTCAAAACATGTTGGTTGAGATGAAAATAGAGCATACTGTAGTTGCTCATCAATGACAGGAGTCTGTTCATATAACTCCCTTAAGCTTCTAGTTCTTTGGTTCTGTTGTGGACTTTTTGCTGGTGTCCCTTCTTGTTGTTGCTGCAACTGTACTTCAAGTCTAGGCATTCTGAGTGGTTTTGGTGCTTCTGGACTGTCTGGCTAAAGAATGTCTACTGTATCAGTCCAACATTTATCTTCCATAAATTTGACATCTCTGCTCACCACTACTTTCTTGGTGAGAGGATTATACAGCTTATAGGCTTTCTATTGTTCACTATAGCCTATGAAAATACACCTTTCACTCTTGTTGTCCAACTTCTTTCTTAACTCATCAGGTATGTGTGTGAATGCAACACATCCAAAGATACTGAGATGTGAGACACTAATCTGAGTGCCACTCCATGCTTCTTCAGGTATCTTGTCTTTGACAGTTACTGTGGGAGACCATTTCAGTAGATATACTAAACATGCAACTGCTTCTACCCAATAATGATCGGATAACTTCTTGTATGACAACATACTTTGGGCCATGTTCATGATGGTCCGATTCTTCCGTTCTGCAACTCCATTCTGTTGTGGAGTGTATCTAGTTGTGTACATTGCGGATCAGGATTCCATGCTGCTTACAGAACTCTGCAAAATCATGAGAGAATACTCACCTCCACCGTCTGATCTGAGTATTTTGAGTGGTTTACCTGACTACTTTTCAGTCAATTCTTTGAACTCTTTGAATATGGAGAAGGCTTCTGACTTATTTCTGAGAAAATAAATCTAGACTTTCCTGCTATAGTCATCAATAAATGTTAGGAAATATAGACTACCCCCTATAGAATGGGTTTGCATGGGTCCACATAGGTCTGTGTGAACAAGTTCCAGGTGTTCTTTGGCTCTATTAGTAGACGTCGGAAAGCTAACCCTTTGGTGTTTCCCTAAAATACAATCTTCACAAGAACTTGACTATTCATTCATGACTGGTAATCCTTTGACCATGGATTGTTTTTGCAGATGAGAGCTACTCTGAAAGGGTAGATGACCATACCTACAATGCCACAACCAGGTTTCGTCTTGACTGAAGACAGTATGAGCATATGACTGTGACAGGATAGCACTCCTCAGGTTGAGTGAGAAAATTCTATTCTTGGTCATTTCTACTTTGGCTAGGAGTCTTCTAATAGGGGCTTTATCATAGACATCATGGTAGGAATCAATGAACCTAACATCATACTTATTATGAATCAATTGACCCACACTGATCAGATTGACCTTAAGATTTGGAACATAGAATACATCATTTATGTATTTCTTCTCATTTTGTTTGATAAGTATAGGAACTATACCTTTTCCTTGAGCTAGAACATGATAGTAATCACCCAGTTTGATCTTTGAATTAATAGATGGATCTAGGTCAGAAAACAATGATTTATTACCTGTCATATGATTGCTACATCCACTGTCTAGCAACCATACATCTGACTGATGTTCTGCTTCAGTTTCCTGGTATGACAGAAACATAACTTCTAACGAATGTTCTTCAACATTTGAGACATTTGCTCTGCCACTGTTCTGATCTTCTCTTGCTTCTTTTTGCAGTCACATTCATAGTGGCCATATTTCTTGCAGTAGTTACATTGGACATTGGACCTATTAGTCCATCTCTTGCCCCCTCTTCCTCTCTAGTTCTGAGGGTTATGACTGTGCTCACAGTGATATGTGTGTTCATGGTGATCATGGGTAGTTCTATCCTCTGTGGAATTAGAACTCCTTCCTCTTCTGCTACGTCCTCTACCTCCTTGACCATGACCTTTGTTGAAAGAAGTCTGAGTGCTAAATGCATGAGACAGAGACTTGTCTTCTTGACTGAGTCTAGCTTCATGAGACAAAAGGGACCTTGTTAACTCTTTTAGAGTAAACGTTGACATATCCTTAGATTCTTCTATGGCAGTAACCACCATAGAGAATTTCTTAGTGAGGCATTGAAGTACCTTTTCAATAATACCCTTCTACTCTAGGGCTTCGCCATAGGTTTGGAATTGTGTGACAATCCCAGAAACCCTAGTCAAAACTGATCGATAGTCTCTGTGTCTTTCATCTTAATACTTTCAAATTGGAGTCAAAGGGTTTTGATTCTTACCGTTTTAACTCAATTTGTACCTTTGTATGCATATTGGAGAAGATTCCATGCTTGATGTGCAGTCGTAGCTCTAGCAATCCGCGGGAAAATGGACTCCTCAATGCAACCTTGGATCAACCACTTTGCAGTGAGATCCCGATCTCTACTTTCATCAAGGGCCTTCTTATTTGCGTTCGACATAGTAGTGACAGTAGCTTCCGCCGGTTCCATGAACTCCTTTTTGACCATGTCCCAACACTTGTTGAGTGGGAGAAAGGTCTGCATCTTGATAGACTAGAACTCATAATTCTGGCTGTCGCAATTTTCCTTCTAACAAGCTTGCGACGATCGTCGCACGTTGTCCTTAGCCAAGGTGCGACGTCATCACAGTTTCTCTTCGGCAAGGGTGAGACGTTGCAGTTTTCCTTCTGGCAGGGTGCAACAACCTCCCTTCAGGGGTTTTTCCACCAATTTTATTTTTTATTTTTTTTGCCAAAAAAAAAAAAAATTGTTGTGGCCTGAGTGTTCTATCTCCGTCCCGTGCTACAACTTCCAACCGCGTATGTGTTCTCTACAACTTCTGAAAAAAGGCTTACCCAAAAAGCAAGATCGAAGGATAAGACTGTCAGCTCTGCTCTGATACCATGATAAAGTTTGCAATACAAAGAACATTAAGAGCATAAACACAAAGGGAATATTGATTTCCTTCTCATTATTAAGCACACATATATATAGTTTCTCATAAGACCAAAACCACTGGCTAATACTATGGACCAGTGTAAACCATGGGTCGACTAATGACCTAGTCAACAACTAACTCAACTAACTTAGGACCCTTGACTCAACTAACTAACCAACTTAGGACTATTGAGATTACAACTCTTAACGTATAGGTGGGAGCAGCAACGCCAGTGAAGGAAGAGCCGGTAACTTAGCTATTAACTTAGAGAATCAATTGACAATAAGTTGGAGTATAGGTTATAATTGCCACACCTTTGAAAATATAATGTGGACTAATCTATCACATTGGATACTTGAACTTGTGCTTGGTTAGTGCAAATGTTCATCAACATATGCACGTTTGGTGTAACGAGTGGCATTAGAGGTCTCCCCCGAGACCACCATGGTAATAAAACCTCGTGCTTCATTTTAAATGTTCATCACTTTAGTTTTGGTGTAAGGGTAAACCTTACAGTAGCTTCTAATAGTACATCTAATCCAACTGAAACTAAATTTGCAATTGATTCTTCACCCCTTAGTGAAACTGAATTTGCAATTGATTCTTCACCCGATTACAGTGTCGTCATCTTATCAGCACGTTATCGGATCCATTCAATTATTCCATATCAGCACTTTATCTAATCCATTCAAGTCTACTATGGGCTAAGAGGGATTTACATCCTTTGATTTCCCAAGTTTTGAGGGAAAAATTAAGATCGAATCTATGCTAGTGATAAAACTGAAAACCATGTAAATAGCAAATAAGTTTTAAAAAAGAATAAATTTCAAATATGTAAATATAGATAAATTCTATAATATCTATATAAAGTAATTAGTAAAACTATATCAATTAGTAAATAAAATACAATATGAAGTGTGGTTGAAAATAGAGAGTAACTTCATGTTTGGATAGTAAAAATGTTCCCTAAATCACATGCACCATGTAAATAAATTTTTTTCCAAGTTTCATTAATTTTTTAAATTTTAATTCATTGGAATATATATATATATAACTTTAAGTTAAAGTGGACATTGCCTCTCCGATACTAGTGTTTACAATTCTATTATTAACTAACTATCCACGTATGTTTATAAATTTGTAATTTTGTTATTAACTACTGTCCATAAATGTGAATTTGTAATGCCATCATTAACTACTATTCCTCTTATTTTATCTAGTTGGATATGCTTTTAAATGCGAACATTAATGTGCTCTCTTGGTTCTTAAAGTGTTGGATTTACATTTCCTATATTATGTTGATAGTTAAGAAACAACTTAACATTTTTTTTCTATTAATACTTGAACGATCTATGCCTTTAAAGAGGCGGGGTCTTGGTCTTATCCCTTTATGTGCTCTCCTCCCTATATTTAAGAACTTTTGCTACATTTTTGGCACCTTTATCTTCTTTTAAGCTTTGCTTTATCATCTTCTTTTGGAATTTAAGCCAAAAGAAGTCTATATTATGAGGTTAGGTGCAGTTCTTAGGAAAATTTGATAGAATAGTTACTCCTCAAAACTTAGTATCAATGTTCAAGGAAGTTTGTAATATAAGATCAAACGAGTCTTAGGATAACATCATCCACAATTATTAATAAAACATGTAGAATAGATACATCTATGAATCTATAATTTAATTTGAAGTATGTTTATATTACAATGATGGGTGTAAGTCTAAGATAAATTTGGTGGAATAGACATCTATAATAAAAGGAAGTTTGTATAATGAGGTTGATGCAAGTCATGGGAAAAATTGGGGAAATATATAATTATGAAGGTTCGCAACTAAACGAAAGAAAGATCATAATAAATTATGAATTGGATAAAAAATGTGAGTTGAATTTGGTGAAATAGATTACCTTTAGAGTGTAATATCAAATCTAAATTGAAAAAAGCATGCATTATGATATAAGATTGTATTGTGATATAAGCTTGTATTATGAATTTTGGAAAATATATATTTCTTAGAAATTAAAACAAATGTACTAAGAGGTCAGGTGCAAGTTCTCAAAATTTGGTGAAATAAAAGGAAGTCTTGATTATGAGGTTGAGTACAAGGTGAGGTAAGAAACTCTAATGAATTGTGTAGAATATATACCCCTTAAACCATGTCATTTAAGTATAAGAAAAGATCATATTAAGAGGTTAGGTGAAGACATAAGGGAATTTGACATAATAAATACTCCATAAACCTTGCAACTAAATTAAAATAAGTTCATATTATGAGACCACTTGGGTATGTCTTGTGTGAATTTGGTTGAATATATACCACTTAAAAATTGAATCTAAACCATTATATTATAAACTTAAATGAGTCCAAGTAAATTTGGTAGAATAGATATCTCTTAAAAGCTAACATCTAAGTTAAATAAAATATATAATATAAAACAAATTGCAAATCTCTAAAAAATTCTGGTGAAATAGATATCTCTCATAATTGCCATTTAAACCAAAAAAATGTTTATCAATACAATTTCTTAATTAACTTGATGAAATAAATACACCTCATAACTTGACATCTAATACAATAACTTGATGAAATAAATACACCTCATAACTTGGCATCTAATACAATTTCTTAATTAACTTGATGAAATAAATACACCTCAAAACTTGGCATCTAACTTAAGGAAGTTTGCATTTTAAAATTGGCCACCATCTAAAATGAAAGAAAACCATATTATGAGGGCCCATGCAAGTTCCAATGGCTGATTTTAAGATGCAATTCGGAATGATTTTGGTGAAATAGATTTGTACTCTAAAATTCTCATACATAGCATCTAAACCTAAAAACATATCCATGAAGAAGTCCTTCATGAATTTGACAAAATAAATATTCTTATGAAAAGATCAATAATTAAAATAAATAAAACATTTTCCATGACTTAAAAAATTATTTTGACAAAATAAATATTCTTATGAAAAGATCAATAATTAAAATAAATAAAACATTTTCCATGACTTAAAAAATTATAATTTTTTTATTAAATCCCTAAAAATTTGGAAAACAATACTCTCTCAACATAGTCACTTTAAAAATAATAATTAATAAAAATAAAATGAGAAGCTTACTCTCTAAATTCCACCCTTTAATCATGTCATTCATTCAAGAGGTGCGCAATGACAAATACTCCACCATAGACTTGAGTGGCTTTTAATTCTCCCATGGGACTTTCTTTGTTCTTTCTCTGCTCATCTTTTAACATTGCACTTTACACACCATCGTACAAAATAATATGTCCTCTGTTTGTTTGGGCCTCTCACCCTCTGTAGCAGATTTTCAGTGCTATAGCAGGTGATCAAAGCCTTTGTATTCCATGTATTCTCGTGCTCTGCTAAATATGGTGAAGGTTGGTTTCTTCGAAATCTCGTCCAAAATGCGCCAGTTCATCCGTTTGCTACAGAGAGTTACTGGTATCCATACCTCAAGGCGGCCATTGGCGTTTGTCAAGATAGAGAAGAATGACAATATTGTTCCCAAGGGATGCCTCCCTGTGTATGTAGGGCAAGATATTCTTACCAGATTTGTGATAGATGTCACTATTCTCAACCATCCGCTATTTGCAGAGCTGCTGGAGGCTTCTGTAGAGGAATTTGGATACGAACACAAGGGAGCTCTCAGGATTCCTTGTGATGTCTTATTGTTTGAGAGGACTCTTAATCTCATTAACAGCAGACATCCAGCGTTATAAACCTCTCATGAATGATTTTCATAGGCTGCTATTGTTTTGTAATAAATCTATTTAAATTTTAGTTTTGTATTGAATCTATTTAAATTGCAGTAATGGATGGATAGTTTAGAGCACCATATCTGAAGGTCTCTTGATGGCAGATCTGGAACTCCAACGCATGATTATCTCTTTTTCCAGGTATGTTGATAGTTTGCAGAGGGAAATATCTTTGTTGTGAGTGTCAAATGACATATACTTTTTTTTAAGAGTTTCTAAATGAGATAAAATAAATGTTTTCTGATACTTAAATTATATTTATGCAAATTCATAAACCTCACATTTATACCATGCAAATTCATAAACCTCACATTTATACCAGTTACTATGATAATTTAATGTGAATTGATAGATTATTGGGATTATTTAAAACTTTGAGAAATTAGTTAGTTGTGATTATACTTATAAAATATCAATCATAACTTAATGATATACACTACTAATTTCAAAATGATATATCAAATTAAATTACTTCTTAATATGTAGAGATTTTATTTTAAGATAATATTATTTAATATAAAATTATAAATAATCATTAAATTAATTTTATGTAATACTATAGTTTTCTCAACATCTCTAAAAAGTATCAATAACCAATGGTTAGAACTTTAAGTGAAAACCAACTTTTAAAAGCTCATTGTTATTTTCTTGTGCATATTTATTTTTTATTTAATATAATGATTAATGATTAAAATAATTTATAAAAATAATAATTCAATTCTTTTTTCAAATTGATATATATTTAAAACATTATTTAATATAATATTCACATGATATTCCAAACTTAACATTATTTAATATAATATTTGCATGATATCCCAAAGTCACTAGTCAATCCATTCACCCAAAAAGCTATAGTTCATCATTGAAGAAGAAAGATCAGAAAGGAAGGAATAAGAAATATATCATAACAAAGGAAGCCCGATTTTATGAAGCCTAGCTTTAGTAGGAACCGATCAAAGTTGGTAGGTACTAAAGTTGTAAATATTAGCTTGTTACTCGTTTTCTATGTTTTACTTCTAATTATTTATTGTTCTTTATATCTCAACTACTTGTTATCTGCTTTAATTAAATAGGTTGTTTGTTTATTATCTATGCATGTGCATAAGCTATCATTTTTTTTTGCTGCACAATTCTATTAAATAATAAGAGTCAAAATTACATAACACGGAGCTAGTAATGGTGGCTTTAGAGTGCCTAACAACCAGCTCAAGAAAGCCGAAGGATCAAAGTGGGTATAGCGGAGGTATCCAACCTTCCAGTAGGTACAAGAAACATCATTATAATGAGAAGAAAATCTATGGCTGTGAAATCCCATATAGAAAGTGCTGGAAAAAACAACAAAAGTGATCAAGGTGAGACAAAAAAAGCTGAAAATCCAGAGGTTCTCCGAAACCTTATTTACTTGCTGCTCCAACATTGGAGGGGGGGGGGGGGATCTTCTAGAATTGGGCAGCTGAAGTTATCCTCCTCAGTAGCTTCCTGGTCCGAACGTTTGACAGGTAGGGGAGTCATTTTGTGCCAGGGAAGAGCAGTCTTCTCTGTGTCATCCCAAACTCTTTTGCAAGCTAGTTGGCCGATGGTAGAAGGGGTGGGAAAGGAGTGAGTGGCGATCTCCTTGCCACGTGGCTCAGAGAGCGAAGGAATTTTGTCTCCTTTCCCAACTGCAGGCGAATTGACCATACCGTCAATGCAGCTTCGTCCGCTTGCATGGCTGCCACCTGCCAGACTTCGACCAGCTCGACTCCCTCCAGCATGACTATCGTCGACCCGACTCCCCCAGCGTGACTATCTCCGACCTGACTCCCACCTCCATGGCTCCCACCCGTGAGGTTCACTCCTGCATGGCCACCCCCGACAAAATTCTGGCTACCGAAGATGGATTCTAGAGAGCAGGTCAGGCTGTTCAATGAGGTCGAGTGAGCTTTCAGAGATTGAGTGATTTCTCTGGCTCTGCCCCAATTGTCCTTCATTTCTTCCATAAGTGCTCCTAACATGTTTTTAACGAGCCAATAGTGATTAATGCACCCATCATTCTTACCCGAGGAGAGGTGGTCGACCAGCAAACAAGCTTCCCAGTTGTCTATCATTAGGCAAACTGGGATGGAGATGCCTTCCCCATAACCTTCTGAGGTGGTGAACTTATGTTGAACTCCAACACGGCTAGATCTCCCTCTGTGAGATCTTCCTCTTTGTCGAGACATAGAATCCAGCAGCCAAGGAGCACGACCAAGAGCTGAATATAAAACCAGAGACGAGTTGCAAATTCCTGCAACTATACGAGCAGGAGTGACCTGGGGGAGCACATAGACGATACGGAAAACTACCCTACTATGCTGCTTTAACCTGAGCCCAAGGGATGTCATGGTCTTCACACGAATGAGCATTAAGTCGCTGGTATTAGGAGAGCCGAAGCAAACTCGCCGATGTGACATGGAGCGTCCGAGCTGGGGTAAAGAGCCCAAGGCTCATAAATTGTCGTCACCTCCTCCACCACTGAAGAGCTGGCAGGAGATGGGGTTGCCGCGTGTTGTGGCCTGTGAGACACCCTCATCTGGGTACAAGTTATTTTTTATATATAGCTATTTTTTATAATTGTTTATTTTGAATTTTTAACAAGGACCATAAAATCAATCTAGAGAGTACACTTGTCTTATCCTATGCAATCTGAGAAAAACATAGATAGTAATCCACCCAAATTTTAAATTTTAAGATATAAACACCTATAAATATAATTAAAGTTACAATTTACTATATACATCAATTTTCCATTATGTTCATTCATCACATGGAAGAAATAAACTTATCAAGGAACCAGGAATGAATGAATGGTCAACCAGATTGGGAAGAGACGTTATTGACTTGGACTTTAGAGTAGTTTTTGAATCCTACTTTGCAAGGTGGGTGATACCATTGTGTTAAGGTGCGGCATTATTAGAAAGAAAGAATGGATGTGAATCCTATCGGGTGCAGCACCTGGCTGCTGGTCATTATGCCAATTAATCAATTCCCGGTCTAAAAACGTCATTGATTTCTAGAACACTCTAGGGTCAGAATAGACATTCATGAATTATGAGAATAAGCTTGTCTATAATGGCTCCGGCGAGCACCGCACCAGGCCTCGCATTTCAAATCCCAAAACTTTTCACATTTCAAATCACAAAACTTTTCATGACAGTAGACATCCAAATTGAGAGCATCTCAGGCAGGTTGACACAACGCAGGAAAGCATGATCACGATGTTAATAGTGTCGATTGGTTTTAATTCCAACTGTTTATGCTACCTGCGTTTGGATTTAATTCCAACTGGATATGCTAGCCATAACAACTTTAGATTGTAATGATGAACGCTCAATAAGCATTTCACTATAGTTTATTTCATATTGGTGTGAGATTATGAACCATTGACAGATCATCTAACGGTTCATAATAAATATGCTATTTAACACCATAGTATTTGATGCTTGAACTCTGAATCCAATGCCCATACATACCACACTCAATAGTTCGCGACTATAGTAGGTCCAGGCGGGAGCAGGAGCAGCAGTGAAGGCAGAGCCCATAGAACCATAGCCCCAACTCCCCTTACAGTTCGAAAATCTGTAGCTTCTAAATCTAGATCTCGATTCTCGACCAACTGAATTCGCAAATGATTCTTCAACCAACTACAGTTTAACCCAGTAGGCTAAAGACTTTCATGATGAATTTCAGTGCACATGGACTTACTTCATGGCCATTTACTTTTATCATAAGGGCGACCAATCACTCCGGTCGATCAGTTGGTTTATTGCTCTCTCACACATATCATGGATGTCTCTACCTATAGATATGTGTAAGGGATACATCTCATATATCTCAAGTTGTCGCAGGGTGGTTTCCAGTAACGCATATAATTCAGAAATTTTGATTAACAAGCTGCAGCCCACTTTCCTGGTGAGTAGCTCGTCTGTGGGTGGCTTATCCTCTTAAGTAACGTGTGATGATACTATACTCTAGAATTGAGATTCTGGGGCAACGCCTACTCAACATTAACAATAAACTAAGTCTCCCCACCTCTTTGCAAACATCTTGTGCCATGTTTGCATTTGCAAACTTAATTCTTTATAATTATGGATCCAACTAGAAGTATTCATGTGGTTCTAGAAGTTTTGGTGTATATATATATATATATATATATATATACACACACTCGGAACGGATGTGTACGAAGCAAACGTTAGAATCTTTAGATGTTTATTTCTGGGATTAGAGATCGTTAGTAGTCCGTTTGCCATTGTCTTAATTTAGCAATTAGGTAACAAACATATTAGGTCAGTTGGGTTTTGGACATTGTCTTCCAATGAAATGGCTTAAGCAAATACGGCCTAAACCAACACGGAGGTTCAGTATCTTGTAGAGAGCGGGCTGCGGCATCTAATTCTTGCCTTAGATTCGTCGGGCTTGATGATGAGAAGCCCCTAGGGCACCAGCTGGTGGCCGAAGATCAAAAGATACCCATTATAGACTTATCTGGTCTCTATGACGGATGCTGTGAGGAAGACCGTGGAAGGAATATCAGATGCATGCAGAGAGTGGGGACTCTTCCGAGTGATTAACCATGGAAGCTCTCCGGTATTTCTCATGGCCAAAGGTGAGGTGTCCAGACAGCTCTTTCGTCTCCCATTGGAGGACAAGAAAAAGAACGCCAATGATCCTCAAATTGGTGTGCAGCAAGATTCTTGATTGGGGGTTTACTCTCTGCCTCTTTGCATCCGAGAGGTGCACAAATGGCCTTCCAAACCAGAGGAATACATGTGAATAAGGAAAAATCAGTGTGTCTCCTTTCTATTCAATGTTGAAGTTTCATGCTCTTATTTTAACTCAATTTTCCAGTTTCATGCTCTATTTGCACTCAATGTTGCGTTTTCATGCCTCTTGATGAAGTTATATAGTTGTTAATCTTTATATACGCAAAAAACACAATAATTGTTTTCTCTTGCAAATTGGTGATTAGGCAAAAATTTCAAAACGTCTTTTGCAATGATACATCTTTTAAGTTCTTGCCAACGGTATTTTAAACCTATATTAAAACTATGGCCAATTTGGTAGACAAAGCACAAAAGAGCTTTGAAAGGCTAGCGATGGTATTGTCTTTTTCAAAGAAGCAAACAGGTAAACCACATGATGTACAAGGGTTAGGTGAATACGAGTCTGATGGTAGTGAAATCATACTATGTTTCAGATACTAAAAGGGCTATACTTACTATCAAGAGAGGTGCCACCCTAAGCTTAAGTGGAAAAATAAATTTGATGAGTTATGTCATAAGCTTAAGTTATTTGAAAATTGTAATTGCATAAAAAATAATTAGTTTATATGTGACAATACATAATTTAATTCATAGATGTGAAACAAGCTATGCTATTAAAATAGTTTTATCCCAATTTACGAACTATATGTGGGAAGGAAAGGAGTGTTTATCTCAGTCATAGAAACACTTACACACGCACTAATCACTCAAAATTAGAAACTATCACCTACATGATGAGTTTCAGCAAGAAAATAAAGTTTTGCAACTGTTTCAACAAACTTCATTCAACAGGAAATTGTTTTAGCAATTCTACAATTGTTTCAGCAAATATTTTTAACTCTATTTTGATGACCCCTGCATTCATAAAAATAAAGCTGATACTATGTTTAGTACTTAAATAAATTTAACACAATTATACTAAAAAAATTGACATCTAACTTGCTACAACAAAACAACTTCAAAATAAATATGGTTTTACAAACTCAAAAAAAAGCATAACATAAAATACAGAGGAAGTTTTAACTTCAATTGATGATTTGTATTTCACTCTATTACAGTCAAGATTACAAGGATATATATTTATCATGTTTCAAGATAATCGGTCATTAAATGCTAATTGACCCTTCGTTACAAAATTATCTCTCCAACAATAAATACTCTATTCTGTTAACTTCTTGAAGAGTTAAAATACAAGCTATAAATGCCTCTTCAAAATTTGATAGGCTGCAACAGACCTTCTGAATGTCTCTTCATATTTAATGTTTAAATCAGTTTGGTGGTGGAGGCCTCTTCAAAGATTTGAACTGTCAAAAATTATGATTCGGTTTATGTCTTCATTTCATTCTGGATTTGATGATTGCTTTTCAAAAATAAAATAAAATAAGTATGGGGCAGTGTTTCCTTTTCAATCTTTGTGGTGGTGTTGTTTCTTAGAAATTTTGGCAGCCAACAATCAAGCGGTGGAGTAATTAACCGCTTCCAACATTCCCCCCCTTAATTACTTCACCCCCAAAAAAACTTTGTAACACTAGATTTCTGCTAATAAAAAAATGTTACAGCTTACAAAATCTCAATGTTTTCTCTATGAAACTCAAACAGTTCTTTTCCCAAAGGTTTTGTGAATACAATCTGCAAATTGATCTTCTAATCTACAAAACTCGATATTGATTTCTTTCTTGTTTATCAATTCACGAATGAAATGATAGCTCAAGTGTGAATATGCTTACTTATTTTATGAAAGACATGATTTCTTAATAATGCAATGGTTGATTTATTGTCATAGAAAATTGGATTTGGTTCTTCTTGTTCATGCTGCAACTCATAAAGAGTTCTTCTCATCCACACAGTTTGACATGCACCTATTGTTGTTGCAACATACTCTGCCTCAGTAGAGGATAATGTCACTATGGGCTGCTTCTTTGAATCCCATGCTACTGCTCCTTATCCAAAACTGAACACATATCCTGATGTTCTCTTTCTATCATCTTTTGAACCTGCAAAATCACTGTCATTATATCCAATCAACTTAAACTCTGAATTGGATGTATACTAGATCCCAAAATTTATTGTTCCAACAATATATCTCAGGATCCTCTTTCCAGCTTGCCAGTGGGCGATCTTTGGAGACTCCATGAATCTTGAAATTAAGCTTACTGAAAACACTATATCATGCCTTGTTGCAGTCAAATACATCAAACTTTCAACCAGTCTCTTATACAATGTTCGATCAACTTTTGACCCTTTATCCTTCTTACTAAGTTTTGTGCCAGTTGCAATTGGAGTTACACATGGCTTACAATTCATCATTCTGAATCTTTTCAATATATAATTTGCATACTTAGTTGGACTGATAAAAATACCATCTTCAGATTGGGTTACCTCAATACCAAGAAAATATTTCATCATTCCTAAATTAGTCATCTCAAATTTTGTTTTCATGGTTGGCTTAAGCTCATCTATTGAAAGATCTGTAGTAAACATCAAATCATCAACATATAAGCAAACAAACAATATTTTACCTTCTTGGTTTACCTTAGTGTACAAGGTTGGCTCACTTGGACTTCTACTGAATCCTTCACTGTTCAAATACTTGTCAATCTTGATGTACCATACTCTAGGTGCCTATTTCAATCCATACAACGCTTTCTTTAGCTTGTGGACCTTGTCTTATTATCCATCATTCTCATATCCAGGAGGTTGTTTCACATAAACCTCTTCTTCCAGATATCCATTAAAAGAAAATACATACAACCATTTGATGCACACTCCATTTATTATGAGCTGCAATGGCTAACACCATTCTTATTGTGTCAAGTATAGCTATAGGTGCAAAGGCCTCATTATAATCAACATCGGGTTGTTGACTAAACCCCTGAGCTACAAGTCTTGCTCTATATTTTTCAACTTCACCATCAACATTTAACTTAGTCTTATAAATCCATTTGACACCAATACAATTTTTATTATCAGGAAAATCTACAAGATCCCAAGTATTATCTCTTTCTATGTCATCAATTTATTCATCCATGCTTTTATCCAAACATCTTCTTTAACAACCTCATCAAAATTTACAAGATCACATGCTATTAATGCAAAATTTGGAACTTGATATACTTCTTCATTTTACTCATATAGTTTTCTTAAACTTCTAGTATTATGACCTCTAACTCTATTTCTTAATGAAGCTGATGTAGGATTTGACTCATTACTTACCTTTGATACTATTATTTGTTGTCCACCAACAATGCTTGATGGTTCACCACGCTCTTGAGTTCAGGGTGTTCTGATAGGTGTTTGTGCTACTGGTGTAGGCACATGTGGATTTAACTGTCCACCTTGTATGCCCTACTCATCTCCTTCATGTTCTGCGTGAGGGGTAACAACATCCTCTGCAACCAATTTATCTATGCTTCCATCCCACACATCTTCTTCCTTAAACACCACATCTCTGCTGATAACATACTTCTTGGTGATGGGATTATAAAGTCTATATGCTTTAGACTCTTCACTGTATCCAACAAATATACACTTCTCACTTATGTCATCCAACTTTCTCCTCATCTCTTCAGGCACATGTGCATAAGCTACACACCCAAAAATCCTCCAATGAGATATGTTGCTACTCTTATCGCTCCATGCTTTGTGGGGAACTCGATCCTTCATGCTCTTAGTTGGGATTTTGTTCAGAATATACATAGAGCAAGTAACAACGTCTCCCCAATATTCATCCGAAATATGCTTCTCCCTGAACATACTTTGAGCCATGTTCATAATGGTTCGATTCTTTCTTTATGCCACTCCATTTTGTTGTGGATTGTAGCGAGCAGTAAACTGTGTTTTAATTCCATGGTATTGACAAAATTCCACAAAATAATTTAACATATACTCACCTCCTTTGTCTAATCTCAAGACTTTAATAAATCTACCACTCTCCTTTTCAACCATAGCTTTAAAACTTTAAAACACATCAAAATCTTGAGATTTCTGTTTCAGCAAATATACCCAATTTTTTCGACTGAAATCATTAATGAAAGTCATAAAGTAAACATTACCAGTCAAAGAAGGTGTTTGCATCGGTTCAGACAAATCCGTGTGTACTAGATCCAATGGCGCTTTTGCTCTGTATGAGACTCTAGAGACAAATTTCTCTCTATGATGCTTTCCTAATATGTAGCTCTCACACGAGATTGTTGGCTGCTGAATACTGAGCAACCCTTTCACCATCCACTTCTTCTGTAGCAAATCTAAGCCACCAAAATGTAAATGGCCATACCTTAAATGCAACAACCATTATTGATCTAAAATCTTAGTTTTATAAGCATTTAAAGAGTTAGTCAAATCATTCCTCATAATCAGTGGAAACATTCTATTCTTTGTTATCTCTACTCTAGATATCAACTATTTACTTGGATATTTGTCATAGATAATACATACTTTGTTCTTGAATAACACTCTGTATTTTTTCTCTAGAAGTTGTCCAACACTTAATAGGTTACACATTAAACCAACAACATAATAAACATCATGAATTGTTCTTCTTTCACCATTCTTTTCACATACAACAATCACACCTTTACCATTAACTTTTACCTTATTATCACTACCTGACTTATCTTCAAACTGAATGCTTGTATCTAGACTTGAAAATAACTCTTTATTTCCAGCATGCACTGTCCAATAACTATATATCATTTGAAATTTCCTTAGTGACATTACAAGTCAAAAACATAGGATTCTCCTCATTTTCAGGCTCCTCTGTAATATGTGTAGATAGCTTACTAGTATTTGCTTGCTTCTTCCAACACTTGTTAGCAAAAAGCCCAGATTTCTTGCAATAAAAACATTAGACTTTAGATATATCGTACCTTTGATTTCTTAGCTTCCATTTTCTGTTGCTACTCCCCCTTACATTAGGAGTATTCTGCTATAAATTTTCTTCATATTCTAAATCATTTATGTTGTCACTAAGATCAACAGTTCGACCTCCTCTTCCTCCGATACTAGACCTTCCTCTGCCTCTTCCTCTAGAAACACGCAGTTGTGATTTAAAAGCATTTTATAATGGAGTATCATCATACCTATTCATTCTTGATTCATGAGCAATCAATGAACCAATCAACTCATCAATGTGCATTTGAATGAGATCTTTAAATTTTTCAATGGGAACAAATACACCTTCAAACCTCTTTGGCAAGCATCTCAACAATTTCTCAATCACACACTATTCTGAGAGGTATTCATCGTACTGTCTCAGCTAGTTCACACTGTTCATGACTTGAGTCATGAAATTATCAACAATCTCATTGTCCTTCATCTTCAAATTTTCAAAGTCCCTTCTCAAATTCTACAACTTAACATTCTTCACCTTGTTCACACCTTGATAACAAGTTTCAAGAGTGTCCCAATATTTCTTTGAAGTCTCAACACTTGATATCTTCGGAAATGTAAATTCACTTAGGCCTTGCTGAATAAGGCCAAGAGCTTTGTTGTCCTTCTTCCTATTTTCCTTCAACATGAGACACTAAACATTTGATAGAGCCAATTCAACAGCTTGATTAGCTTCCTCTAGATAGAAAATAGTAACAAACTCGCCAATATCTTGAGCATGCAGGATGGTTCTCATTTCAATGAACCACGCATCATAATTTCTCTCACTAAATACATGAATTTTTGGCTGCACTACACTTCTATTAGTAGACATCAAAAATCAAATTCCAAATTACTGTAAATAAAATATGAGAGAAAAAGATCAAACAAGCTCTGATAAAACTATGGGAAGGAAAGGGAGTGTTGCTTTGAGTCACAACAACATGCACTAATCACTAAAACTCAGAACTTGTCACCTACAGGATGAGTTTCAACAAAAAAATAAAGTTCTGCAACTATTTTAGCAAACTGCATTCTACATGAAGTTGTTTCAGCAATTCTGCAACTGTTTCAACAAGTATTTTCAACTGTATTTTGATGACCCCTACATTCATAAAACTCAGGATGATACTCTGTTTCAACACTTAAACAAATTTAACACAATTATACTAAAAAATTTTGAAATCTAACTTGCTACAACAAAACAACTTCAAAATAAATACGAGTTTACAAAACTCAAAAAAAGAGCATAACAAAAAATACTGAGTAAAAACTTTGTTTTAACTTCAAATGATGATTTGTATTTCACTTTGTTAAAATCAAGATTACAAGGATAGATATTTATAGTGTTTTAAGATAATCAGTCATTAAATGCTAATTGACCCTTCATTACAAAATTATCTGTGCAACAATAAATACTATGTTATCTTAACTTCTTGAAGTATTAAAATATAGGTTGTAAATACTCTGTTCTGTTAACTTCTTGAAGAGTTAAAATACAGGCTGTAAATGCCTCTTTAAAATTTGATAGGCTGCAACAGAGCTTCTGAATGTCTCTTCAAATTTAATGTTTAAATCAGTTTGGCAGTGGAGGCCTCTTCAAATATATGAATAGTCAAAAATTATGAGTCGGTTTATGTCTTTATTTAATTCTAGATTTGATGATAGCTTTTCAAAAATTAAATAAAATAAATCTGGGAGGTGTTTCCTTCTCAATCTTTGTGGCGGTGATGTCTCTTATAAATTTCGGTGGCCAACAATCAAACAGTGGAGTAATTAACCGCTTCCAACACTATATAGGACCATGCTCAGTTAGTGCTTTACAATTTTTTTCTGACTATATTTAACCAGTCGAGAAAGGGAAGATCAATCATGCACTTGATGCCACACCATAAACATAAAGATCGATTGCTCACTATTTTCAAACTCAGAAGTCTATTTTCAAGTTTTGAGTCTATTGATTTATAGGCCAAGGATATAAAGTACATGTACATACATGATAGAGTTCTTACAATTTTAGTATCTGGTGACCCAAGGCCACTCCCATATCGTTACAATGGGCATCAATAAAACCGAGGTGAAGTTGCAATGCAAATTAATAAAACCATGAATCATAATGAAACAACTAAACGCTTCCAGAGGCAAGCATCCATGTTGAAGATCCATTGAAGATGACACGATGACTCCAACTATACGTGGAGTATGTCTAGGAATACATTGAATATGCCAGATTTTTTTGACAATGTCGAGTGATTTAATTGATGTTTACCGAAGAAGTGGAGCTCATTAATGTTCACGACTTTCAAGCATTATGTCACTTTTGACTTTGCATAGGTTTCAAATATACTTTTTTAAATGTTCCAAAATTAATATAAAAAATAGTCTCAGTTCATAAAGTAATATTAACCAGCTTAGATTTATATTTAACTTCGGATCTACCATGGACCAACTTAGATTTATATTTAACTCTGGCTTTATCATGGGATAAGAGAGATCAAATCTCTAGAAATATAAACATATTTTGAAGTGAAAAAACATAAGGAAAAGTTTGCATTTTGGGAGATTTTATCCCTATCTGTGCATGATAGGTTCCAAGTTAAGATGGATCTATGCTAGTGATAAAACTAAAAACCATGTAAATGATTTCAAAGAGGTAAACATAGATAAATACTATAATATCCATATCAAGTAATTAGTAAATCCAAATAGTAAGTTACACAAGAGCCACGAGGTGGAAATGTCCCCACATTTGCTTTCCGCAATTGCTATAATATGATACTTTTGCCACAAAATTGTAATAGAAAAGAAAATTATTTTGCTATTAAATTGCTTAGCCATCGAATCGATTTTCAATGTTTTGACAAAACAAAGGTAGTTGAAAAATATGCAAAACGTGTCAACAAAATCTATAAAATAATTGCAACAAGATTCAATATAGCCTCTATATATTCAACGTAACCTAATTCATGCTTGCTACTACGGGAATCACCAACTGGGCCAGGATTTTATGTACAAATTTTATATTGAAGGATGCAGGTGTTAGGTTCCTTCAAAGGAGTGAATGGCATAATACCATCCTCTACCAACGTCATGACCAACCCTCATGTTTATCACGGTCCCCTTTTTTAAACAAATGATCACATGACTTCATTGCTCACAATTGTGTATTACTATTAGTTCATGGTTGTTTGTATCAATTCTGAAAGTATATATCATTATGTTCATCTTTTAAATACATATACATTCATTTTTATTATTAATAATTAACAACTGATTATATTATCACATAGTCTTTTTAAATTCTTTAAAAGGGAGTTTATTAAATATTCTCACGTTAAAAGGGTATAGGTTAAAAAAGGTATATTAAATAGTCTCATGTTAAAAGAGTATATTAAACAAGTATTCAGCATGTTCCATTGGGACTCCTCATACACAAGTATTCATATTATTTTATGTTTCTTTTTCCATGAATATTGAATTAAAGTTATAATTGAGACCATAATTTTTTGAAATTTGAAAATGTATAACCATAATAGACATATGAATCTATCGTATTTTTTCATGTAGTAGAAATATGCAATTTTATATTTTCTTCTTCTTTGATACTTAATTATGATGTTACATTCATGGATATAAATTATATGATTCATATGGCATACATTCTCTATTTTTCTTTGCGTCTATAAAGCTTAAGATGGTTACGATATTGTGAATAAATTTATACTTTTTAAGAAAATATATCAATAATGATTCACTTCCTCAGTAAACATAATCAACTTGAGGTCATAATCGAGTAATTTGAAACAAGCGTTTACAATATTTCAAAAGAATATGCGAAAATTTGATGTTGATGTGGATCTGTGAACTTAGATTGATTTTCATTTCGATTAAGATCAGTAATTGTATCTACATAATGGATGGAGGAATATTTATATATATAATGCAATGATCTAAATGTAAATTTTATTTTTATTTTGGCCAATTCAAGGTTTGTGATGGAGAGGTCGCAAAACTCATTAGGTAGCGCTGTTAAGTTAGAACAGCATGAGATACCGATTAAGCGCAACCTCTTCAACAATAAAATGCTTTTTGAATTCCTTCTAGTTCCTCCCAGTGCGATAGATCAATATGATCAAGGGATGTTATATTTCTGATGCCAACATGGAGATTCTCAATGGCTTTGTAATAGGATAAATTCAATACTCTTAATGACGGAATTGCCACGAAAGCACATTCAAACTCTCACAATTGTTGAGATTGAGTATTTTTAAAGAATATGACAGTCCAAAAACCTTTTATTGAAATTAATTAAATAGAAGAATTGTCTTCTAAAGATTAATCATAAAAAATTGAAAAAAAACTAATTATACGAAAAAATTAATTGGTTTGATCGATAACTATATAGTCCCGTTTGAGGACATAACATAACAACCTATTCCCTTAACTAAAAGAATTAAAATGAACCCTAAAAATTTTTGACATTTTAAATGAGTTATAATTGCATTACTCATTTTTTCAACATATAATCATTAAAATAAAACAAATATATACTATCATAAATGTAGAGTAAACTCTTTCTAACTATAATATGAAAGGAATTTCTGTCTAATAAAAAGAAATATTATCTTTTTCATTTAACTTATTAAGATTAAGTTAAGTTACACATGTCAAGCTCTCTCGATACAAATATTTATTTTATGTAGACTTTAAAAGTCAAACTTTACTATCAAACAAACACAAAATTTATAAGTCAATCTTTACAATCTAATTAAACATAACCATATACTTAAGACAATAAAATGTATGACTTCTATATACAATATTAAATCGACTAATTTTTATTGAAGAAGAAATTATTGGCATTTAATTAAAACCTTTAATATGGAATATTTCTGCATACACTTCACGTAGCAAATCAAGAATATTTCGATCAATGGATACATGAATTAACTACATAATTCTATCCCATGACATCCCACGTTGGTAGAGGCACAGTCACAACCAAAATGAGGCCTATCATCCCCCCAATTTGAATAATTGCACACCCTTGTGCAACATACATCTCACAACCAAAATGAGGCCTATCATCCCCCCAACTTGAATAATTGCACACCCTTGTGCAACATACATCTCTGGAGCTAGGAGTCCTGACTACTCTGCACACACTTCTCTCCCATCATAAGAAATCATTCATGTGACATCACCTGTGAGGCACCTGCAACAATTAATTAACAAGAATACGCGAAATAGCAGAAATGATAGAACTCAGAATCACTTTTGTATTGATCACAGGCCACTTCGAGGGGGCAACCTCCTTTGAGCAAGCTCAATACAAATAACTTCACCGTGCCTTCATAGGTCTCAACACACACTTATATACTAATTCTAGGCGCCAATACTATGGGTCGAAACCATGGGCCGTTACAAACTATGGATCAACAATACTACGGGCGACTTACAAAGCATATGCGCCAACAACAATAACACAAACTATTGATCAACAAATACTACGGGACGACTTACAAAGCATATGCGTCCAACAACAACATACTAACAAAGTAAAGATATGGGTTCCTAACATCCCCTCTCCCTTAAAAAAATCTTTGTCCTCAAAGCTTCATATGTGGAAATTGTTGTTGAATCTGAAGGAGTGGTTCCCATGTAGCATCCTCTGGTTGCATGCCGTGCCACTGAATTAAGACCTCTGTGATAGAGCGAGAGCGAAGCTGACGTGTGCGCCGATTGAGGATGGCCTCTGGTTCCAAAAGGATGGATCCTTCATTATCCAGTTCGGGTAAAATCGTTTGGCCGCTGATGTTGGTGCCAAGAACTTTCTTCAAACAAGAGACATGAAAGACTGGATGAATGCGGGAAGAAGGAGGAAGTTCCAATTTATAAGCAACGGACCCAATCTTCTGAAGAATCCGATATGGCCCATAGAACTTTGGAGCAAGCTTATGACGCCCTTTGAGTTTCAAGGAGGATTGTTTGTACGGCTGGAGACGAAGAAAAACCATATCACTGACTTGAAAAGTGCGCTCTGAACGGTGCTGATCCGCTTGTTGCTTCATGCGATTTCTTGCCATGTGAAGATTGTCCCGTAAAATGCGAAGAATCTGATCGCGGTTGCGAAGGACCGTGTCAACTTCCTGAACTGGTGAACTGGTGGGGGTGTATGGAAGAAGAGCTGGAGGTGCTTGACCATAGACTGCTTCATATGGGGTCATTTTAGAGGCAGTGTGGTAAGAGGTATTGTACCACCATTCAGCAAGAGGTAGCCACTTTGCCCACTGATGTTGTTGTTCTGAGGTGAAGCAACGAAGATAAGTTTCCAAGCATTTATTGACAATTTCAGTCTGACCATCTATTTGTGGGTGATACCCTGAACTCATCTTCAGTTTGGTGCCAGTGTGGCGAAATAATTATGTCCAAAAAAGACTAGTGAAAGTCGCATCACGATCCGAGACAATGGAAGAAGGGATGCCATGAAGACGAAAGATCTGGTCCATAAAAATTTGAGCAACTGAGGAGGCTGTATAGGGATGACTGAGAGCACAAAAATGACTATATTTGGAGAGGCGATCAACCACAACGAGAATCACTGTCTTCCCGCCAGATTTAGGGAGCCCTTCAATGAAATCCATAGAAATATCTGTCCAAATCCGTGTAGGTATGGGTAAGGGTTCAAGTAATCCTGGAACGAGTGTTGTTTCCCCCTTATGGCACTGGCAGGTATCACATTCGGCCACCATCTGTTGAATTGTCCTTTTCATGCCCTGCCAAAAGAAGTTACGCCGTGCTCGTTCATATGTTTTGAGGAACTCAGAGTGCCCGGCCGATGGAGAAGCATGGAGTTCATAGAAGACAACCTGTTGAAGATCTGTGCTCTGGGGAAGCACCAGACGACCCTTGTATCGCAGAGAAGCACCATCCCAAGAGTAATGTGGTACAGCGGAAGGGTTGTTGGTCAAGCGTTGGATGATCTGAGATAAGGAAGAGTCATTGACATAACCCTGTTGAACAGATTGCAACCAATTTGGAACAGGCATAGAAATAGCTGAAAGAGAACCTTGGGCACCAAATGTGCGAGAAAGAGCATCTGCCACAATATTGTCTTTCCCCTTCTTGTAAGTGATCTCATAGTCATAACCCATGAGTTTGCTAACCCATTTATGTTGTGCCGGGGAGGAGACACGCTGGTCCAAGAAATATTTCAGACTCTGGTGATCAGTCTTGATGCAGAAATGATTCCCTAATAGGTATGGACGCCACTTCTGTACTGCATGCAAAATAGCCATCATTTCCTTCTCATAGGTAGAGGCAGCTAAATTCTTACCTGAAAGGGCTTTGCTGGTGAACGCAATGGGGTGTTCATTTTGAAGGAGAACAGCACCAAGTCCATTGCCGCAAGCATCACTCTCAATAGTGAAGGGCTTGGAAAAATCGGGCATAGCTAGCACAGGTGTAGTACACACAGCTTGTTTTAGTTTGTCAAATGCACACTGAGCAGCAGGTGTCCATGTAAAAGCATCCTGTTTCAATAGAGCAGTTAATGGAGCTGCAATCTTCCCATAATCCTTGACAAACTTGCGGTAGTAGCCAGTCAACCCCAAAAAACCACGAAGGCTCTTGAGTGTCTGAGGACGTGGCCAATTGTTCATGGCGTCGATTTTGGCAGGATCCACGCGAACCCCTTGTGCTGAGATAATGTGCCCTAGATACTCAACTTCCTTTTGTCCAAAAACACATTTAGACTGCTTGGCATGGAGATGATGGTCAGAGAAAAGTTGCATGACAAGATCCAGATGCTGGAGATGTTCATCCCATGTTTTACTATAGATGGGGATATCATCAAAGAATACCAGAATGAATTTCCGCAAGTATGGTCGAAATATTTTATTCATTAAGGCCTGGAATGTGGAAGGAGCATTAGTGAGGCCAAAGGGCATGACCAAAAACTCATAATGGCCATCATGTGTGCGGAAAGCTGTTCTAGGAATATCATCCTCATGAACCCAAATTTGATGATACCCAGAACGAAGATCCAACTTGGAGAAAAAGTGAGCCCCATGAAGCTCGTCAAGAAGTTCATCAACAACAGGAATTGGGAACTTATCCTTGATGGTGAGGTGATTAAGTGCTCGGAAGTCAATGCAGAGGCGCCATGACCCATCTTTTTTGCGGACGAGAATAACTGGAGAAGAAAAGGAACTAGTGCTTGGGCGAATAATACCTTGCTTCGATAAGTCCTGAACGAGCATTTCAATCTCCGTTTTTTGGTGGAATGGGTAGCGATAGGGCCTGATGTTAGGAGGAGCGCTGCCAGGAAGGAGCTGAATACGATGGTCTTCTGGCCTGGAAGGTGGTAATCCCACTGGTTCAGCAAAGACACCTGTATATCGATCCAGAATTTGTTGTAGATCCAAAGGAGTAGTGGAGATCGCTGATGGTTGCATCTGGATGGAATGGATCTGAGCGATGACACCATGTGAATTCTTCTTGAGGAGTTTTTCCATGCGATGTGAACTGATGATGCTGAGAGAACCTGGTTGTAATCCTGTCAATGTGTGTTTGTGTCCATTCTCAGAAAACTGCATCCAAATTTCCGCAAAATCCCATAAGATAGGGCCGAGTGTGCGTAGCTATTGAGCGCCCAAAACCACATCACATCCGCCTAAGGGCAAGGAAAACATGTCAGAGCGCAAGGTATAATCTCCCATAGAGATACGCACATTTCGACACTTCCCTTTGCAAGGTAAGGTGCCCCCATTGGCAATCATGACTTCAAAGTTGGAGCAAGGATGGATAAAACAATCAGCTTGTTTGGCGATCCGAGGGTCAATGAAATTATGCATGCTACCATAATCAATGAGGATTGTAAGAGGAAGCTTCTTGAAGTAACCCCTGACCCGCATTGTTTGGGGGGTGGTGATTCCAGCTAAAGCATGGAGAGATATCTCTGGCTGGTCATCCTGAGACGGAGGGTCAATAGGCGGTTCCTGAATGTCGACCGGAGCATCCAGTGTTTCTGGATCTTCGTCACCCATTTCAGAGGCAGGCGGAGACTCCACATCCAGGAGATAGAGCTTTTGCTGAACACATCTATGACCCCGAGTGAACTTCTCATCACAATTATAGCAAAGACCCTTTTCTCTGTGTGCTTGCATCTCTGTTTCCGACAAACGCTTGATAGGAGTCGGTCGAGGAGCCTGCGGTATAGGAGGTCGCTGAGACCCCATATTTCGGAAAGGAACAAAAGTGGGCTTGGAGCGTTGTTGGGCTGCAATCTTGTCTTCTGCCAATTTAGCCAACCCGAGTGCTTCCATCATTTTGTTGGGACAGAGCATTTTGACCTCAGAGCGGATGGCATCCTTTAGACCACTGATAAAACAACTCCGGTAAAATTCATCAGACAATCCTTCGGTGTGGTTGGCTAGATTCTCAAATTCGGTTTGATACTCTCTCACAGTGCCAGTTTGGCGAAGTTTAGTGAGGGATCCTGTGAAGTCATCAAAAGCACTAGGACCAAATCGTTGCAAAAGGAGCTGGCAAAAGTCTGGCTAGTTGGGCTCTGGATGAGCCTTGATGTACCAACGGTACCATTGAAGAGCTTCCTGTTCCAAATGAAAGGATGCCAACGGAACTTTGTTGACATCAAAAGTATTATGCAGACTGAAATACTGTTCTGCACGATAGATCCATCCAGTTGGATCGGTACCATTGAAGCGAGGAAAATCAAGCTTCGGACCACAGAAATTGCTGGAAGAAGAGAACCCATTGTCTACTGAAGACTCAGACTGCCGTTTGTTGTTCATAGCTGAATGTTCAAGATGGAGACCAAGAAATTTTTCATCCAGATCCTGGAGTTTGGCTTGGATGGCTGCAAGGGCTTCCTCCATGGTTTTTGCTCCTGCACGGGTGACAACCATAACCAGGGATTTTTTATTTTTTTTCTTGTTTGACTGGGTAGGAAAACAAAAACAGGAACTACTTCAGTAAAGGAAAATTTGGATTTGAGAAAAAATCAGAAGGGTAATTGGGGTTTGACTCGTTTTTTGGACACTGTTGGATAGATAGGGAAGCAAAAATGAAGATTTCAGCAGCGGGGTGAAAGGATGGGAAAATTTGGCAGAGGGGAACAAAGAAGCAGAATTCAGAAAGGAACTCTGTGGTAAAAATTGAAGGTGATTGGGTGAAATCTGAGGAAGTTATGGCAAACCCTAAAAATAGACAAATGTGGGATTTCGGACTGTAGGAAAGGGAATTGAGGATAGGGTCCTCAGGGATGAAATATGCAGAATGGAATGACAGGGGTTCCCTGAAATTTTCAAGGAAAACAGAGGTAAAACAAGGGAGATATGGAGAAAAAATGGAATTTTATACTTTTTTTTTTTTTTTTTGTTCAGACTGGAGCGGCTAGGGCTCGGTTTTTTTTTTTTTTTTTTTTTTTTTTTTTTTTTTTTTTTACAGACTGGAGCGGCTACGGCTCTGCTTGCAGAATGGGATCTCCGGTTCGAAGGATTCTGGAACAACGTCGAATGGCTGGATCTGGAACGGTTTGCAAAATGAATCTGAAACGGCGCAGCAGTGATCGACAATAGTTTAGCTGAAAGTAGATATGGACCCCAGATATATGCGGCTTCCTAACAGTTCAGGGTTTTCACTCGGCCACCAATGCTGTCTGACGGCTTGTGTATTGGGTCAGTACCCCTCACTCCACGGCTCAGGTAAAACTGATAACCGCTTTGCCACAAACGACAGCTCTTGGTTTACCTCACGGGTGGGAACTAGTCAATCAGGTAGGGGTCGTTGCCCTTTTCGCCGGCAGGTCCTCTCAATGGGCCAGCTACTTCGGGGTTCCTGTGGTACTCCTCACAATGAGTTTTAGGGCTTATGCCCAAGTACTTCCCACAGTTAAGCGGATAGGGATTATTCCCAAATCCGAACCTGCAACAGATGTGAAAAAATTTTTGGCAGAAATTTCACCCAGCGAGCCCAAGAAAGTGCTCTGATACCAGATGTGAGGCACCTGCAACAATTAATTAACAAGAATACGCGAAATAGTAGAAATGATAGAACTCAGAATCACTTTTGTATTGATCACAGGCCACTTCGAGGGGGCAACCTCCTTTGAGCAAGCTCAATACAAATAACTTCACCGTGCCTTCATAGGTCTCAACACACACTTATATACTAATTCTAGGCGCCAATACTATGGGTCGAAACCATGGGCCGTTACAAACTATGGATCAACAATACTACGGGCGACTTACAAAGCATATGCGCCAACAACAATAACACAAACTATTGATCAACAAATACTACGGGACGACTTACAAAGCATATGCGTCCAACAACAACATACTAACAAAGTAAAGATATGGGTTCCTAACATCACCTTGCTTGTAATAACCTAATTTCTCCTCATGTTCCCATTTTTTAGTTTCCTTATATCTATTTATCTCTTGACTTCTATTGATGGCTGGAAGTAACAATGGCGGAGTGAATTTTAAATATATCCACTCTAATATTCTCCTTTGAAGAGTCTATTTGTACAATTGTGCTCTGAATACGGCAAGATTCATATTGGAAAGATAATGATTAGGTTCCATACTTTTCAGTTTGGATGATAATTTTTTCCGCATGTATGTGATTGCTTGTAGGGCATCTTCTTCAAGTCCATGTAATGTGCCATTGAAATGAGTAATGGAATCCTGTAATTTTGCCTTTCAAATTGGAATCAGTTCTTTATTCAAGCTCAAATTTTTGTGGCCTTGGATAACCATCTCTGGGTTGGTGGCTTCAATCCTGATCCATAGCTTGTTACCCGATTCTTCCACCTGATATATGTGCATTTCTTGTTGTGTTTCAAGTTCATGATATAACTAGGAGCAAACTCCCTCAAATGTACGTCCCCCATATATGGGTTTGGTCACCATTTGTAGTAGTGAGGTGGTATGCAGTTATGGATGTAAAAATCATATAATAGGTCCTTCTCTACTTATGTGCTATATTGGCATACCTCCACCAAATATTTCGTTGTAATAAGGTTATAAGGAAAATAGTGCTTAAGCCTATGTAACTAGAATCTACACCATATTTCCCTTAAAAACATTGTATGGACCATATATGGAGGCCTATAGCTGAGTATTTCTTTGTAAAGTTGAGTGATTTTATCAATTATCCCTTTTAGGTCATCTATTCTTTGGTTTTTCTTCGACAGTTCTGCTCTGCAGCTCTCCAATTCCTGCTATTGTTCTTTATTCTTTGCTCAAGGCACTTTCGATTGTTATTATACTACATATTGAGGAATTTCATATTTTCATATAGCAAAGCTACTTCATTTGACATTGTGTCTTTATTAATTTATTTGTAAATTGATGGGTACTAGGACATAGTTTTTAATGCTGCTAACTCTTCTTTAAATTTGGCCAATTCCATGATTACATTTTGTAGCTGGAGGTTTTTTATGGGTATCATTTCTTCTTATTCCCTACTTGATGGACCTTCCCCTACATCTACAAGATATTCATCATCAACTTGAATGGGGTTTGGCCCCATGGAGTTATCACTGTCTTCCTTCTCTTCTTCATTCTCACTCTAATGCTTCTTCGAGGCCCATGCTTCTACCTTTAGTGTTATTTGGAGTCTTCTAAATTCATAATCTCTAGCAATATAATTCTTCTTCTCCTTGGTAGGAATAGAGCGAGGCTTCTTCATTTTAATCAATGTGTCTGCAACTAACTCATCATCCTCCCCAAAATTGATCTTTCTCTTTTCCCTATTCATGACATAAAGTATTGTTGATGCTTTCTTCTTTTATTCTATTGTAGGTGTGGACATAGGTCCTAAGATGCCTTTCATTGTCTTCACATATTCTGTAGCTATTTTGATAAACTCAATCCATGTTAGATGAGGAATATGAGTCCCTAGTTTTGCGCATACGATTAACTTGATTAAGCAGTGATGGGCCAGAGCATCTTCTTTCCTTTGCTTGACTTTCTGATCCTTTTCCCACAATGACTGCAGTAAAAATTAAAGGATACTAATGTTCTCCCATGGTCTCAAAAGGGAACTATTTCTCAATAGGTTCAGTATCCTAAACTAGTAGGCGTGGACTTGGCTCAACTTCCTTGTGCAAATAGTATACTTCATAATGACTGAAGAAACTTCCTTACAAGGTCTAGGAAAGGTGTCTCTCTTTACTCGATTTTTGTCCTCATCATCAAGGAAACTTTTAAGAACCCCCCTAAATTTCTACATATGATAAATGGGCGAATCCCCGTGATATATAGGAAAATATGAATGCTATTTTATCAATGTTGTATTATGTATATATATGTTTTTGGATAATCTCTCATTCAACTATATAATCTTGTAAAATATTGGCGAATCTTTCACTAAATTATAAAATCTTGTAAAATATTGATGAATCTTTCACTAAATTATAAAATCTTGTGAAGTCTTGGTGAATCTTTAGGCAAGATTCTCCTTGGAAAGTCATGCCCGAATATGTGGCTATGAAACAATTCCCATCCCACATGCATGATGCCCCAAACACCCACACAAAGGTTATTACCGCATCATCGATCGCAAGCTTCACAATCCCCATGTTTCTTGTGGAAACTTTGGATCTGAGGTGATGTGATTTAGAACTCTCTTAGATGCAAATGTATTTCCTTATAAGACCTAATAGTAAATATCAACTTCCCTTCTCATGTAGACATTAAGCAACTTCCAAAATGAGATTCAACCCATAAAATCTAGACAAATGTATTTTGACTTCAATTTCCATGATTGATAGAAGGCGAAAGAACCCCAAGAAATTACCATTTTTTGAATTTGAGGGTGAATGGGAGAAGCTTAATGATTTTCATGGGACAGCAAAGTTTTAAATCCATTTTTAGAGGGGAAAAATTGTTTTATCTTGGATCCCCTATTTAAATGCAATGGGACTAACCTCCTATTCATTAAAAGTAAATAAATAAAATGTGGGCTAACCATACCTAATGGGTGTTTAATAAAAAAATAGCCCATTAAAAATTTAAAACCCCTAAATTTATCCCATGGGCTAAGATTATCCCCTAAAATTTTCCATGCTCATCATACAATTCATCGTCTCTGAAGAGCTCATGCTTTGCTCTAATTACCAATTCCTTTTCGTCCTTATTCCACCGATGCCCACTAGGGATTCCTATACATTTAGTCATCATTGCCTCATTAAGATTAATTCACACTCCCTTAACTCTTGTCACAAATTCACCCTCTTTTTATTGCTGAAGGTTCTTGGTGAACTCCAAGGTAGCATCTTGGCTGTATCCATATAACTTCACAAAAAATCTTATCCATGCAATGTTTCAAAAGATATCCAAAACTTCAAGTATTTCATACAATTTTGAAGGGTCTCTAGGTTCGTTTTTATTAAAACCCGCAGTCATATTTAATCTTCCTCTTTGGGTTTTAATGTTTTTCAATTTAAAGAATATTTTTATGCACACAATGTAATTGCTAGGAGAAATCAAAGGTACCTTTTAGAATGGAGAGTGTTTAATTCGACCTTACTTGCATAGTTGCAGGTGCAACCTGCCTTCAATTCCCCTTGGATATGTTGGTTTTTAGGACGACTTCTTATTCTATATTATTCCTTTTGCACATCCCAAACTTGAAACTTTCTTGCTCATGCAAAATTTACCTCCTCCCCCTCTTTGTTCAAGCTATCGATTTGAATTACTGGGTATAATCACCTGGTATGATTTGAATTTGGACTTTGCACGTGCGCATTCCCTCTAATGATTTCATGTGGGTGTCATCCTTCATATAAATCTAGTGATATCCTTTCCATCATCTTAACATGATGACCTCCCTATACTTTCAACTAACACAAGAATTATTTCTAGATTTACTACTTTGATTACTTTATGTGGCAATGCATATGCATGTTTAACCATTATTCAGGGGCAGCTGATATTCCAACACTTTACATCTTCTTATTGGTCCTTATGCACGACCCCCCCCTCGTACTGCAACTGTGCTAACCTTAGCACGAGATTATTGTGGCTAGTGGTTTTAAGTATCGAGTTGTCATGCAAGCTGAACAAATAGTAATGAAGTGGAAAAAGTGTGTACCTAATTGTTTCCTACTTACCCATAGATTTAGTCATAAATGTGATTGTGAATGAAGAGTAGTGGATAGCTGATGAAGATCTAGAAATAGTGTATTATGTCATTGCTCTATAGATATTGTCTCCTATAGTTTATATGCATGGTCATGTAGTTGTGACACACAATGTATTTGATAGTGTGTTGGCATAGAGTGTTGAAGTTGTTTTCTTGAGAGAGAGTAGTAAATATAGAGCATTAAGAAGAGAATCTATAATTGTATCTATTTGGAATAGAGCCTCTTAATGTTGAAAATGTGGTAATTGTTGCAAAATAAACACAAGTGTCAGATATGAGAATATTTTTCACATGATTTTCTTCTTCCTTTTTTTTTTCTTTTTTCTTGAACTAAAGGTGCCATGTCTAGTTTTCACCTGGAGTTAGTCCTAATAGTGCTTCAAAAGAAGTTTTCACTTACATGATTATTGTTTGTTTCTTTCGTTGTTTTTTTTCTTCTAGGACTAGAGGTGTCATTCCTAGTTTTCACCAGTAGTCCTTCCTATTAGTGCTTCAAAAGAAGTTTTCACAAACAATATTTTATTATTATTATTTTATTTAATTGCTAAGTACTGATATTTCAGATAAGAGTGAGCATATCAGTGTCCCCAATTAGTGTTAAATACTTCTTGTACAATCTATGGGTAAAATCATCCTTAGAAAGTGGTTGCATGTATAGTTTGAGTTTGTGACCATTGACCAATAAAGGTGTATGACCTTCATCAATTGTATAGACCTTCAATGATCCATTATCATTTAAAGTATAATTTTGATATGGGCCAAGCCATCTCATTGTTAATTTTCCCTTGAAGTATTTAAACCTTGAGTGATAAAGTAGTGCCCAATCTCCTTCCTTGAATTTCTTGGTTTGAATGTATTTATCATGCCATGCTTTTCTTTTTTGCTGCACCACTTCAGTGTGGAAGAGTGCTTGTTGTCTATATTCATATAGTGCATTTAGGTGTTGTATTATTTCTTTTTGGGCTACTGGTAAGTCCAAGATGAGACCTATAACTATCCCTAGTGTTTTTATCTCAAATTCTATTGGCAACATGACCCTCTTCTCATAGACTAAATCATAGCAGGTAAACCATGTGGTAGTCTTCCAGGTTGTGTTGTATGCCCAAATAAATTCATTCAAGCTATGAAATTATAATGTTTTTGTAAGTATTATTTTAAGTTCCCTATTTGTCACCTCTACCTACCCATTTTCCTATGGGTGGTAGGAAGAGGATTTCCTGTGCTTGATTTTGTTTCTTCTTATAAGATATTCAATCAAATTTGATTTAAACTGTGTACCAAGATTAGAGACCGGTTCTCTTGGAACTCCAAATCTTGTAAATATCTGCCAAGTGAGGAATTTTGTTACACTTGCTTCATTTGAATCCCTAAGTGTCTTTACCTCTGCTCACTTTGTTAGATAATCAATACATACCAGAATGTGATTCTTCTGATTTGATGGTGGATTTATTAGCCCAATAAAGTCTAACCCCCATTTTTCAAAAGGTTGGAATGAGACTTGGGGTTGTAGTGGCATTTCATCTCTTTTGTTGGCTTCCCCATCCTCTGAAAATCATCTCAACTTAACACATATTCCTAATAATTCTTATGGAATGTGGGCCAATAGTAGACTATCTGCAAGAACTTGTAGAATGTTCTCTTTATTGCATAATGTCCTCCACCAGGTTCATTATGGAAGGTACATGTAGGATGGCATATACTACATCCTCCTTGATACATCTTCTAAGAATTTGTCTTGGTTCTTTCTTAAATAGAAATCCTTTGATCCAAGTATAGGTGACACTCATTTTGATGAATTTACATCATTTCTTGTAGTTAAAATGTTGAGGGAATTTCCCAGAGGCCATAATTTTTCTATGCCAACATACCATGTAGACTTTACCGAGATGGAAAAGAGGTGCTCATCCAGAAAAGCATCATCAACTAGCCCATTATCTATAACATGGGTTAGCCTAGATACAAAATTTTCAACAATGTTATGTTAAGTCAAATTCTTATAGAAGTAACAACCATCGAATAATCCTACCACTGGTGTTAGTTTTGTTCATTAAATACATGATTGTTGAGTGGTCTGCATGCATGTACAATGGGTAGCCTGTAATGTAATGTCTGAACTTGTTGATGGAGTAAATTATAGGAAAGAACTCTTTCTTTGTTACAATGTAGTTAAGTTCAACCCCAACCAAATTTTTGCTGATGTAATAAATGGAAAATGTTTGCTTTAATATTTTGTTGATGTCCAAACACTACTCCAATAGCTTTTTCAAAGGTATCCGAGTGTATGTGGAATGAAATTTCCCACTTTGTTCCTTGAAGCATAGGAGTTGTAATTGTCTTTTTCTTTAGATGTTTGAATGCTAACATGCAATCCCCTATTCATATAAAATATGCATATTTGGTCAATAGGGAAAACATGGTGCAACTTTGTTGAAACCTTCAATGAATATCCAGTAATAACCTGCTTTCCCAAGATATATTCTTAGATCTCTTTGTTTCAGTGGTGGACGTATATTTTTAATGACTTCAATCTTGGCTTGGTCAACCTTTATGCCTTCGGAAGACACATGGTGACCCAATACTATTCCTTTATTCACGAGCATCTCACACTTCTTATTGCTTAAGCATAAACTCATTTCTACATCCATGTAGATCTACATGCTATCATTTAAAAAGTATACAAAAATACTTAAGACAGCTCTTTGAAAAATTGCAAGGACATTACACAATCCAAATGGAAGAAATCTATATGCAAGCATACCCCAGGAGTAGGTGAAATTGTTCTTGTCCTGGTCCTCCAGGTGGATTTGGATTTGATTATACTAGCTGAAGACATCTAAGAATGATAAATTTTTTTCTAGAAAAAGAATCTAGCGCTTGGTCAATGAAGGGTAGCGTGAAATGATCCCTTTTTGTTGCTTTGTTGAGATCCCTTTAATATACACATATCCTCCTTTTCACCCTTTCTTTGGGACTATAACGAAAGGAGGTACTCATTCATGATCAGATATGGGATAGATGAAACCAACATCCAATAATTTTTGTAAGTGTTGCTTGATGATACTTTCAAGGATGGATTGACCCTTCTTTATGGTTGTCTGATGGGTATGACATATTCTTCTATGTAGATGTGATGTTTACAAATGTCTATATGTGTCCCTTTCATATATATATAACTCCAAGCAAAGGATGCACTGCAATCAGTGAGGATTTTAATCAACTTATGTTCTTGATTTGTCTCTAGGTTTTTATTGATCTTCAATTTTTTTCTAGGAAGAATCTCCACTACCTTAACAATAGTAGGTTCATTTTCCACAAATAACATTGTTTGCAACAATGTCTCAGGGTCTCTAGGATCCCCTATCATTTCTTCTTCACTTGTTGTAAAAATATATTCAATTGCATCAATGTTAGGATAAACATTTTGCTGAAAATTGGACAAGATTGTATCCTCATCAACATTTCTAAGTGCAAGAGATGTCTTTATGTTGAGAACTGAATAAATAGTGTGATTGTAATCATCATCCTCCATCCATATAGGATCTTCTCTGTCCATGAAAGGTTTGGTAGGTGGGGATAGAGTTATCTTCTTTTTGGACAATCCACTTGTGATGGTCATATCTCTTTCTCTACAACCAATATAGGCATTTATTGTTGCTAGCCAAGTTCTACCAAGGATAAGATGATATCCACTAAGCTTGGTTTTGAATTGGAAGACAATAAAGTTTGCAAGGTATTACCATGAGTCTATGGTTACAATGATGTCCTCTAAGATCCCTTCTAGATGAACAATTAAAGTGTGTGCTAGTTGTAGCATTGTTGGTGTATGCCTTAGTGATGAACTCAAATTTAGTGTTGTCATTTTGTCCTTGGTCATTACATTGATTGTTGCCCCTAAATCTATGAGGATATTTGGTATCAGGTTCTGGTTCATGTTTATATTTACTATAGGGATTCCTAGATACAAATATTTGGGATTGATGACCTTCCCCAAATTTAGATTTGCAAGTTGTCCTATGACACTTATTGTGGGGGGGTTTATTTTCCTCCTTCATGGTATTTTGATGCCAGTTTCTTTGATAAATTTATTGCAAATTGGTACTTCTTTGATTGTCTATAGGAGTGGAATTTGTATGCATGTAGTTTTAAGTTCATCAATAATGGTGTTTTCTGGTCCATCAAACTTTCTAGATTCCAACCTTTCAGAAAAGGGTGGGTTTTGCAGCATGCTGCCAAGCATTGTTATCAATGATATCATGTTCCTTTATAGGAATGCCAAAATTTGTTAAGTGTGTAGTTTGACTATGTATATGGTCAGTCATAATAGGAGGTGGAGGTCTCTTTGCCATTTTCCCATAATGCAGGTTCACTTCATAAAGATCTATCGCATCCAAGGCATAGGTTTGAAAGTTGGTTATTTCATTGTTGTATACAGGTTGGATCTTCCTATTATTGTTAGGATTCGGTGTGGGTTGCACAGGAAGTTGAGGTGGCCTCAATGGTTGTTGATATGGTTGTGGTAGAGGCATGTCACATACCCAAATTTTCACAAAAATTAAAATCTTTCTAAATGTCTAATCATCATTAATGCTATGCAGAAGATAAAATAAAAGCATCGCTGTAACATTTCATAACTTTTAACATTAATTAATTAATTGTAATCATTAATAATTTTACTTGTCGATACAAAGATCTTCTATATTTTTAGAACCACCCTAACTATCAAAACACAACCCTTTATAAAATACTTCATTTTAAAACATAACTAAATAATATTTGATCCAATGTCCTGTCTTGACTAATTCTTTCTACTAGTTAAAACATTTATAAGCAGTATGAACTATGCATTATACCCATACTTTCTATAGCCATAAAAAAAATACTCTATCTAACATACTTAACTTTATCCATCTTGAAGATTCCTAACTTAAATATATACATTCATCACACCTAAGACACATCCATTAGAGAAATAATTTACTCATATAAGTATCTGGCTTATATAGAACAAGCGATCCACGAAGTACACTTATAAACGATTAGCCTCAAATTAACTACATATGTAAGGAAGAAACAATGATGACTAACAACTATTGTAATTAGTAAAATGCACAAGGTACACATATTTGAGGTAACAATTGAAAACATAATATAAAGAAAATACACACAAGAAGAAAATACATACCAAGAAGAACATTTTGACGTGGTTCACCCGCATCTTGGGCTACGTCCACAAAAGGGGGATTGTATTTTTTTATTTATATCCAAAGGGTTTACAACAACAACTTTAAATGTTGCATCAATTTCCTTAACCGGCTTCTCTTATTTAGAGTACTAACATCACGACTTATTTTGCTCTTTCTTACATGATCAATATTTCTAAGATCTATTCTTTGATAAATAAAGAAAACTACCTTGAAATCACTTACCATCTATATCATAATGATTAATAATGTGCCTAAACCAAAATATACCCCTAGATGGATATTACCCAAATCATTATGCATGACCATGACTAAAATCTCTTATTAACTTTACTTGGAATTATCATATACCCACTACCACACCTATGCAAATCAATGGACATAATCCTATCATAAAAGTGTTTGTCCCACCACTCTTTTATCATTTCTTATCATATGTAGCTAAACTCTTTATAAACTAATGGAACAATACAATTTTATATAGTAATGATACAAAGTGATGTAACCTACCTTTTATCATTTCATATTATATATATAAATAAAATATTTATATAATAACATACCTTTTGCTTATCATTTCTTACAAATTTCAAACAAGGCAAACAACTAAGTCTTGACGGGACCAAGTATAATTCTTCATTACTCTTATTTCATTTCTTATATATATAAATAAAATATTTATATGATAACATACCCTTTTTGGCTTATCATTTCTTACAAATTTCAAATAGGGCAAACAACTAAGTCTTATTTCATTTCTTATACATATAAATAAAATATTTATATAATAACATACCCTTTTTGGCTTATCATTTCTTACGAATTTCAAATAGGGCAAACAACTAAGTCTTGACGGGACCAAGTATAATTCTTTATTACTCTTAACATATAAGTATAAACGGTCCTATATGACAAGGTTTGATTTAATATATTAATATCATTCAAAATAAACTAACCGCGTCTTCCTTTACTGATCAAGGTGAAATATAAGGGTCTAACTTATGTACTACATATATATTTATTGGTGCTTAAGCTCACGTCACACATTACACATTACGCCCTTCGTAATGCTGTCATACCGTAATTAATGTTACCAGAAAACAATAAGAAATAAAATACGCAGCTGGATACTGGTCTGTCAAACATATACAAATATCTTCATTATGCGGTTAACTAGCGGTGGATAAGACAATACAACTCTGAATGATCTAAAGTTTGCAGAGGTCCAAAAAGAAAGAAAAGCGTTAAGCCTTAACCCCCACGGGTCTTAAGGTTATAATATATAGCTTGTAGCATAATTTAGAGTCATTATATCAAGTATACTATTTGGTTTAATATACGTAAATTAAATGCTAAGTCTAGGGAGCTATTTATTTATTTCCTTCCAAAGTAGGATTATTTCTTATAATAATTGTTTGGGGTTATTCATAGTATTTATTTTTATGATAAAATATAGGTCTTAACTTTCAAAGATACTAATTATATAATTTAGGTTTTCACTAAAAGTACTAAAATAGATTTAGCAATCACTTCGTTCATAGAGCGATATTAGTTAGCTTAGGTTAAATACTCAATTCCTTACCTCTCCTTAGTGAATTCGATTGTCCCCTTTTACGTCATCTTTTAGTCTCCTAAATATATAATAAATTTTACGAACATAACAATAGCTCGAGGTCCACCGGTGGGGCCTTCGCCTTGGGCTCCTCACCATGGCCATTTACAAAATTCATAATTACATTTACAAAAATAATAACAATAAGGATCGAATTTGAGGGATGTTACAAGGCATCAAAGTAGCTTGAGGCTATTGTTGAGGACTCAAACTGGATGTAGAAGGGTACTGATTCGAATATTGTTGAGTTACATTAGCATGATATTGTTGGTTTTGAGGATGTTGGTGGTAAGATTGATGTTATGGAGGATGAAAGGGATCTTGATGACACTGATTTTGAGTATTTTACCAAGGGTTTTGGACTTGTGTTGGCCATGATGCTTTTTCCATATGAGTTGAGTCAGGTGCCTGGTATGGATTCCCATATGTAGGAATGTAAGGTTTGTTATTATATTGGAATGACCTAGGGAAGATAGGCCTCCTCTAATTAACAAAGCACAGTTGTTCCAATTGGTCTCCTGATCCCTAATCTTGAATGGATTCCTTGTAGGAAGCTAGTAATGGGAATTTATTCTTCTCATGTTTCTTCTTGCATTTAGGTAAAATGATAGCCAAGGCTTCTGCAACCTCATCTTGTTTCCTTTTAAGTTGCATAGAATCAAGCTGCATGGAAAGGGATTCAAGGATGTATGTTTTCATGTCATCCAAAAAATTACATAATTCAGATTTAGTGAGGTTTGGAGTTGTTGACCTAGCTAGTTGGAAAACAATATATATAATATTCTTCCCCTTCTTACTAATAGAATTATAATAATTTTTGAAGATGATTCTACTTGATTTCCTCATAGTCTTGCTAGAATCACTATTGGCTAGAAGATATAGGATTTCCATCATGTCCTCCCTCACTACTCGAAGGAGTACCAACTTTAGGGATTCCTTATCTAAGGTAAAATTATGGGATCTTTTGCATAATAGTTGAATCCTTTACTCATAATATTCTAAAGATTTGTCCTCCCCCTACTACATCCTAAAAAATCCATCTCTAGTGTCCTTGGGTTTATAGTAATCTCTATATTTCTCTATGATTTTTTTTTTCATTTAGTCATGTGATGTAATACTATTTCCTTCTAGGCTCATAAACCATTGTAATACTAGATATTTCAAAGTAGAAGGGAATAGTTTAAGTTTCTGAGCATCTAAGAAATAGTCATAGGTTCTGCAGACTACTTCAAACTCGATTAAAAAAGTGTCTGGGTCTTCCGAAGTTAAGCCATGGAAATTTGGAAGGGATATAAGATTGATGTTCTTCATTTATTCCTTTGATTGTGAACTCAAATATTTATACTTTCTCCTCTTATTCCATGGCAGTGCTGACAAACTAATTATTTGACTCGTTTCTTATACTAGCAATTGGATTTTCCAAGTCCGTTAGAGGGTTAAAGTTGTTGATGTATATGTAACTTTGGAATGTATTTCTTATATATATTTATTGTACCCTTATAGAGATGTGTTATTCCTCTATAAGGAAGTGTCGTCATTTGTATTGACAAGTGTCGCAAGTGTGTTAACTTGTCGATGGGTTATTAGACCACCTTGTAAGGGGTCGGCCCAGATTTATGTAATATGTGGTTATTGTACCTAGCTAGACAAGTTGGCCCCATAAGGTTATTGGGAAAACAAAACAAGTATAAATAGAGATCGGGAGATCTCTATTTGGATCACTCAGAAACTCACTCATCCTTCACTTGGAAAGTGGCGCACATGTGAGGAGGAGGATCAACACATAGAAGAAGTCTATCTCTTGTACTTTGGTTATACTTTGGTTGTACTATTGCTCTATCTATCTCTGAGGAAGTTGTGGGGTTTTTCACCTTAGGGTTTTCTCCACGGAAACTCTGTGTGTCTATTGTCTCTTATGCTTTTGCTTCTTGTGATGATTGACATGCTTGATATGATTGATATGCATTGATATACTGTACATTTTATTCTCTCAGTAAAGATCCTATAGCATATTGAATTAATACTCAAAATCTAACATGGTATCAGAGCTAGCCTAAGAAGAAGACACTGTGTAGTTGCAGAAGCTAGGGCTTCTTGTTTTTTGGGTTTCACTCCACAGATTTTGGAAATGTAATATGATAGATTGACTCTCCTTTGCATGGTGATCTATCTGTCCAATCAGAATTCAATTCTGAGCTGTTTCAGTTTTGGCCCTAAAAATTAGGAATTTATGAAATCTAAAGACATAGCTGGAAGCTCCTTGGAAAAATTGAAGTTTAGAGCTTTGGATCAAGATTTTTGGCTGGATAGATCTCCAGGAAACTCAAACCCTAATTCAGGGTTCTCCTTAGTGACTGCAGGAAGACTAAAAGACATTTCTGAAGGGAAAAACTTTGCAAATCTGAATTTCTGAATATACCAAACTGATCAATTCATCAAGGCGCATCTTTCTATCCTTTCAAAAAGTTGAAATTCAAAGTTTGGAATTTCAGGGTTTCTATGACAAACCCTAATCCGATACCAGATCCAGTTTTCAGCAAATCAAGTGGTAAGACCTAAATCTTTTCTATTTCCATTTGAAGTACTCTTTAAGATGTCTCATCGCACCAAGATTGAGGATAAGCTTGAAGGGGCTAATAACTTCTGAGCATGGAAGTATAGGATTGGATTAATCCTTGAAGAGAATGAGTTGGATATTTATATAAGTGAAGAGGTCCCTATCCCAGAGGGAGAAGAGGCTAAGGCTCTTCACAAGACGAACTTGGTTAAGGCAAAGAGGATCATTGTTGATTCTATTAAAGATCATCTCATCCCTCATGTGCCATCCCTAAAGACACCAAAAGAGATGTTTGATTCCTTGACCAAACTATTTGATGGCAAGAACATAAATCGGAAGATGACCCTGGGGAATCAATTGAAGAATATCAAGATCCAGAATTCAGAGACTATGTAATCATATTTCTCAAGGGTATCCCAGATAAAAGAACAACTTGAAGCTATGGGTGAAGATATAGAAAATGGAGAAGTGGTGATGACCACTCTTAATGGCCTTCCTAAGTCATGGGATTCCTTCATCTAAGGAATTTGTGCTAGAAAGAAACTCATCACATTCAGTAGGCTATGGGAAGAATGCTCACAAGAAGAAGCTCGAATTGTAGCTCGAGAAGAGAAGATGGGGAATGAAGATCAATCTCTCACAGCACACTCCAAGAAGTATGATGATAAGAAGGGACATCACCACAGTAAGAAAGAAAAGCACCACCATAAAAATCAAAGAGGTATCACCAAGTCTCGAAGACATATGTCCTATGCTCATTGCTATACCTATGATGAAAAGGGACACTATTCCAGAGATTGTCCCAGAAATAAGAAAGATAGTTCTCACAAGAAGAAGAACTTCAAAAGAAAACATCATGCTCATGCCGTAGAGGATGATGAACCTCCCAGGAAGAGGGCTAGAGAAGATAGTGAAGATTCTTCAAGTGATGAAGAATATGTTTTGATTTATGCTCTCACTGGAAGCATTACTAATGGAAATAATGATTGGCTTATAGATAGTGGGGCTTCTAAACACATGACAATATTCAAAGAATCCTTTGTGAATCTATCTGAACATGATTCACCCCACAAGGTGAAACTTGGGGATGAGTACCAGTATCCAATAAAAGGGAGTGGTGAAGCCTCCTATAACCTAGACTCTGGAAAGTCTATGAAGATGAAAGATGTAATTTATGTTCCAGGTCTAATGAAGAATCTACTCTCCATATCTACATTGGATGCAAAAGGCATGAGGGTTTCATTTATAGATGGCCAAGTCCTAATGTGGCCAAAGGGTAAGACTATAGATGATGCAGTTGTGATTGGAGAGAAAGAGGGAGGATTATACAAATTGAAGGGCCATCCAGAACAAGCCATGGTCCATGATTCAGTAGAGCCAAGTGAGCTTTGGCATAGAAGGCTTGCACACATGCATTACAGGGCATTAACAATTGCAAGGAAAGTGGTAGAAGGTCTTCCTGACATCCAGACAAAGCATGAAGGCCTTTGCAAAGGTTGTGCAAAGGGAAAGAATACAAAGAAGACATTTCCAAGCAGTGAAAGCAAGGCAAAAAAGAATCTTGGAGATTATCCACTCTGATGTATGTGGTCCTATGTCATCCAATTCTCTCAGTGGGTATGTATACTATGTCTCCTTTATTGATGATTTCTCTAGGAAGACTTGGGTCTACTTCTTGAAGAACAAAGATGAAGTGTTTAACAATTTCAAGGAATTCAAAGCCTTGATAGAAAACCAAACTGACATGAAGATCAAGGTCTTTAGATCTTACAATGGCATAGAATTTACTTCAGGAGACTTCAAGAAGTTATGCTGTGATTCAGGGATTAAGAGGGAGTTGACTACTTACAATCCATAGTAGAATGGGGTTGCCGAGAGGAAGAATAGAACAATCATGGAAGAAGCAAGGGAAATGCTTCATGAACAAGACTTACCTATGCACTTATGGGCTGAAGTAGCAAGGACAGTTGTATCTGTGCAGAACAGAACACCCCGTAAGATACTTGACAACCAGAAGAAGTGTTTACTGGTAAGAAACCAGAAGTGAGCCATCTCAGAATATTTGGTTGTCTAGTATACACTCACATCCCAAAAGAGAAAAGGTAAAAGTTGGATCCTTCAGGAAAGAAGGGCATATTCGTGGGTTACAGTGAAAGCATAAAGCTTACAGAATCTACTTCCCTAGATTCAAGAAGATCGACATCAACAGAGATGTACCATTTGATGAAAGTTCAGCTTACCACAAATTGAGAAAGACACCTTTTGAAGAAAATGAAGAACCCAAAATATCCATAACACAAGACACCATAATGAATGAAGCAGTTCCTGAAGAAGATCGAGAAATGGAAGATCCAGAAGAACCTGTGGATCCACCTCATGAGAAGAATCCTCACAAGAGGAAACCAACATGGGCTAGAGAGCTCATCCAAGATGCAGAAAGATTTGGCATTCCAGAAGAAGAACACAGAGAAAGAAAAAGGAGAAGGTCACATACTAGTTATGTTGCTTTGCTCTATGACATTATGGATAAAGAACATTCCAATTATGAAGAAGCTGCAGAAAAGAAAGAAAGGAAGGATGCTATGATCAAAGAATACCAGTCAATTATGAAGAATGATGTTTGGGATGTGGTCCCAAGACCAGATGGGAAGTCTGTGGTGACTTCCAAATGGATCCATAAGATCAAGCATGCTACAGATGGTAGCATCGAGAAATACAAAGCTAGGTTTGTAGCTCGTGGCTTCTCCCAGAAAGAAGGGATTGATTATGAAGAGACCTTTGCTCCTGTGGCCAGGTACACTTCCATTAGATCAGTACTTGCTATGGCTGCAGTGATGAAATGGAAGATACACCAGATGGATGTCAAGACTACTTTCTTGAATGGTGTAGTTGAAGAGGAAGTGTATGTGGAGCAGCCACTCGGGTTCGAGACACATGATAGAGGAACTCATGTGTGCAAGCTGAAGAAATCCCTGTACGATTTAAAACAGGCACCCAGGACTTGGTATGGCAGGATAGATGGCTTCCTATCCAGTTTGGGATTTACTAAGAGTAAAGCGGATTCCAAGCTTTACTACAAAGTTGAGGAGGGCAATCCTGTGATTCTACTATTATATGTGGATGACCTGTTTGTAACAGGTGAGGCTAGGTTGATTTCTGATATGAAGAGGAAGCTTGCTGCCGAGTTCGAGATGAAGGACTTGGGTATGATGCACTACTTTCTTGGTATGGAGGTGTGGCAGAGTGCAGATGGAATCTTCCTTGGAAAAGGGAAGTATGCAGTAGATATCCTGAAGAGGTTCGGGATGATGGACTGCAAGACCATGGCCACACCTATGGCATCGAACCTGAAGCTTCTGTGTGATGTTTCATCTGAGCCAATTGATGCTATGATGTATTGTCAGATGATTGGGTCCTTGATGTACCTAACAAATATGAGGCCAGACATTTGCTTTGCGGTGAACACCTTGAGCCAGTATCTGACAGATCTGAGACATGTTCACTTGATAGATGCAAAGCATGTTCTGAGGTACCTGAAGGGTACAGTGGAATATGGGCTCAAGTATGAGGAGAATCAAATGTTTGACCTGGAGGGTTATGTTGATTCGTATTGGGCAGGCAGTGCCATTGATCAGAAGAGCACTTCAAGGTGCTGCTTCAGTATGGGATCAGGTGTGATATCTTGGTTTAGCAGGAAGCAGTCCTATGTTGCACTGAGTACAACTGAAGCAGAGTATGTCGCAACTTGTTCAGCTAGTTGTGAGGCAGTATGGCTTAGGAAGCTACTGTCTGATTTGTTTGATCTTCAGTTGAGTGCTACTTGTATATATTGCGACAACCAAAGTTATGTGAAGTTGTCAGAGAACCTAGTATTCCATGACAAGTTGAAGCACATTGAGATCAAGTTCCACTATATCTGGGATATGGTGCAGAGAGGAGCATTGAAGCTCCTGTATGTTGTGATAGATGAGCAGATAGCCGATGTGTTGACCAAGCCACTTGCCAGAGTGAAGTTTGAATACTTCAGAGGGAGACTTGGTGCACTTCAGATCAAGATGCCTTCCAAGGCGAAGTGATGAGTCCGGAGACACAGATGCACATGGGCTGTTCCGACATGGTGGCAAGTTAGACCTCCCATGGTCATTGATGTAAGTGCTGGGGCGATTCCAACATTGTGGCAGGTTAGTCCTCCCATGGTCGTTGATGTAAGTCTTGGGGCTATTCCGACATGGTGGCAGATTACTCCTCCCATGGTCGTTGATGTAAGTGTTGGGGTCGTTCCGACATGGTGGCAGGTTAGTCCTCCCATGGTCGTTGATGTAATTGTTGGAGCCGTCCCTACATGGTGGCAGGTTAGTCCTCATATGGTTGTTGACGTAAGTGTTGGGGTCGTTCCAACATGGTGGTAGGTTGGTCCTCCCATGGTCGTTGATGTAAGTACTGTGAGCCTTTCACATGGTGGTAGGTTAGTCCTCCCATGGTGAGTGTAAGTGCTATGTGTGTGCATCTGGGTTGTGCTCCATGGACTATGTGATGATTTGAAGACATTGATGTGACAGTATGGTACATAGGTTTTGTAGAGGCATATGATTAGTCTTGAGATGCTCTTAAAGGTTTAGTAGAGGCAGTCTAATCAGTCCTGAGAGATCTTGTAGGTTTTGCAGAGACAGTGTAATCAGTCCTGAGGTGTACGTACTTGCTAGCTTGCTCCCAGAGATGATGATGTTCAGGAGGATCATGTGATGATGTACATCAGGTTGATGTATGGTGAGTATCAAGTTGATACTCTATGGTCATGGACAGGTTGTGCAGTGGCATGTAAAAGATCCTGGGAGATTCGATAGGTTGGGCTGTGTGCTCATAAAAGGCCTAGAATGCTCTTGCGAGGTTTTGCAGATGCACGTGATGAGTCCTAAGGATTCCATAGTATGACTAGTGATGATGAATACCTACAAGTGGTGGGCCTACATCCAGCATGAAAAAGGGCTGGCTCTATAGAACTTCCTATGACGAGTAGATTCAGAGATTTGATGAGATAGCTGCAACTGTGATAATGACGATGATTCGATGACGATGATCCAGAGAAGAAGACTTGTGCTAGCAGATCTGTGTCGAGAAATGCCTTCCTAGTTAAGAGGGAGTGTTGATGTATATGTAACTTTGGAATGTATTTCTTATATATATTTATTGTACCCTTATAGAGATGTGTTGTTCCTCTATAAGGAAGTGTCATCATTTGTATTGACAAGTGTCACAAGTGTGTTAACTTGCCGATGGGTTATTAGACCACCTTGTAAGGGGTTGACCTGGATTTATGTAATATGTGGTTATTGTATCTAGCTAGACAAGTCAGCCCCATAAGGTTATTGGGCAAACAAAACAAGTATAAATAGAGATCGGGAGATCTCTATTTGGATCACTCAGAAACTCACTCATCCTTCACTCGGAAAGCGGTGCACATGTGAGGAGGAGGATCAAGACATAGAAGAAGTCTATCTCTTGTACTTTGGTTGTACTATTGCTCTATCTATCTCTGAGGAAGTTGTGGGGTTTTTCACCTTAGGGTTTTCCCCACAGAAACTTTGCGTGTCTATTGTCTCTTATGCTTTTGCTTCTTGTGATGATTGACATGCTTGATATGCTTGATATGCATTGATATACTGTACATGTTATTCTCCCAGTAAAGATCCTATAGCATATTGAATTAATGCTCAAAATATAACAAAAGTACGAGTCTTTACAATCATCATAGGCACAAAATCTAAGCCTTATGGTCCTGGATCATTCATAATAGATTCATTAGGTAGGAAGCTCCTGAACTCATCCCTTCATCGAGGCATGCATATTATGGAAAGTTGGCTTGCTTATTTTTTCCTTCTTTGTATTTTAATTGATTTTTTGTTATTTACTTTTTTGTTTTTTTTCTCTTACAATTTTAGCACCTACATGACAACGAATCCAAAAAGTGGTGGTCATGGATTAAGTAACAATAACTATTAGGATCATGACTTCTTACATTAATTCATCAATCCAAGGGTTGTACAAACTTAATAGGTGTTGTGCACAGTATGCAACTTATAAGGGATTCTAAACTAGTACTAAAAAATGTAAAGCAATTGAATTAACTACTAGTAAGAAATGCTTGCTTAAAAATACATTGTGAGCGATAAAACATAAACTGAAATGCAATGAATGAAGTGTAATAAATGACAAAACCTAAAGGAAATACTAAAAAAACACATTTAACAAGAAACTACATGAAATGATAAAATAAACTATAGGTGTTACTATTAAATCCTACAAGAAAACATAGCATTTATACATTGTAAATAATTTGCAATATGGTATATACTAAATTATCAAGATGTTGATCAGAATCCCTTATTACCTTGAGAGTGTTGGTTGTGGAGCCAAATATTCTAGTCTCATAGATGATATTGTATCAGCCGTGTTTGTACCCTAGTTTTATATGATATGTAGGTGGACTATACAGTCACCCCAGCGGGGGGGTGTGGGGTGGCATTGCCCCCCCACGGGGTTCCAGGGGGGACCATCCCCCCTAGCTGGGGGGTCCAGGGGAAGTGCCCCCGAAGAAAATTTTTGGGTTGTTTTCGCCAGCTGTTTTGCGAGGCCATGGTTTTGGGTATCCCGTGGTATTTTCCCATTGTATTTCCCTTATAAAATAAAGACATTGTAATACGGCTAGGGATGATGATGTATTAGGTTTTATGCATTGTAAAGATCTGTGAGATCAGGAGAGAGACTGTGAAACAGAGAAGAGGAAGTGCAGCGGTTGTGTTGTAGGTTGTATCCCTTCACCTTGCTGGACGGTAATAATAATAAGGACTGAAAAATTCAGTGTGGACGTAGCCCAAGTTGGGTGAACCACGATATATCTGTGTCTCTCTTATAATGTGTATGTGTGATTATATTTGTATTTCTGTTTATTGTTATTGCTCTGCGATCCTATTTTTCTAACAATTGGTATCAGAGCCAAAGGTCTATTTGGAAAATAAACCCGCAGGAAGCTAGGGTTTCTGATTCGAGTGGGAGCAATGGCAGAAGAAGGAAAGTTTAAGGTCGAGAAGTTTAACGGACAAAACTTTGGGTTATGGAAGATCCAAATGGAGGACTATCTGTACCAGAAGGATATATTCCTATCGTTGGAAGGAAAAGCAAAGCAGCCGACGGCTATGAAGGACGAAGAATGGGAGGTTCTTGACAGAAAGGATCTGGGAACAATACGGTTGAGCCTGGCTTTGTCGGTGGCTTTCAATATTTCAAAAGAAACGACAACAGAGGGTTTGATGAGCGCATTGGGTAAGCTGTATGAAAAACCCTCGGCCTCCAACAAGGTATTTCTAATGAAGCATTTATTTAATATGAAGATGTCTGAAGGTGGATCTGTTACTGATCATTTAAATGAGTTTAATACGGTTACAAATCAGCTAAGTTCTGTAAGTGTGAACTTTGATGATGAGGTTAGGGCTCTTCTAATCTTGTGCTCATTGCTAGAAAGCTGGAATAGCTTGGTCATGGCTGTAAGTAACTCTGTCTCTGATTCAAACACGTTGAAATTTGATGATTTTATTGGTGTTATTCTTAGCGAGGAAATGCAAAAAAAAAGCACAGGTGAGACATCAGGTAATGCGTTGACCATGGAGAGCAGGGGAAGACAAAAGGAGAGAGGAAAGAGCCAAGGTAATCGTGGAAAGTCTAAAACGAGCAGATCCAAGTCCAGACTGGGAAAGATAGAGTGTTGGAACTGTGGAAAGAAAGGACATCTGAAGAAAGACTACAAATCTCTAAAGAAGAAAGGAGATGCACAGAAGGAAACTACCCAGGAAGCAAATGCAGCAGGTGATGTGTTACAAGATGCTTTGATTCTTGCATTACATAATACTAGTGATTATTGGGTAGTAGATTCAGTAGCTTCATGTCATGCTACACCCCATAGGAAATACTTTCATGAGTATGTTCATGGCGACTTTGGACATGTTTTATTGGGTGATGATGAGCCATGTAAAATTGTTGGAATGGGTAAGGTATGGATAAAAGTTAAGAATGAAACTAATTGCTTATTGAAAGAAGTTAGGCATATTCTTGCTATGAAAAGAAATCTGGTCTCAACAGGGCAGTTGGGAGATGGCGGTTATCTATCTACGTTCGGAGAAAAGTGGTGGAAGATCACTAAAGGATCAATGGTGGTAGCAAAAGGAGACAGAGTAGGTACGTTGTATTTATGTCCTCATAATACTGACCATTCTATCTCTTTAGCTTCCACAGGAACAGATACAACATTGTGGCATCATAGGCTTGGCCACATGAGTGAGAAGGGGATGCAGATTCTCCACTCAAGGAAGTTGCTGCCGGATTTGAAGCAGGTAAGTTTGGAATTTTGTGAAAACTGTGTTTATGGAAAACAGAAGAGAGTCAGATTTCTCAGGGTTGGGAAACAGAAGAAGAATGAAAAATTAGAGCTTATGCATATAGATGTATGGGGACCGGATCAGGTACAATCTCTTGGTGGCTCTCATTATTATGTTACATTTATTGATGATGCAACTAGAAAAACTTGGGTTTATTGCATTAGACAGAAATCTGATGTGTTTGCTACTTTTAAGAAGTGGAAAGCTTTGGTTGAGAATGAGACAGGAAAAAGATTGAAGTGTCTTAGATTTGATAATGGAGGTGAGTACTGTGGAAAGGAGTTTGATATTTACTGTTCATACCATGGGATTCATAGAGAGAAGACAGTCCCAGGAACAACATAGGAAAATGGTGTGTCAGAAAGGATGAACACAACGATCATGGAGCGTGCAAGGTGTATGAGACTGCATGCAGGGTTTCCCTTACAGTTTTGAGCGGATGCTGTAAATACTTCTATTTATTTAATAAACAGAGGACTTTCAAGTGCTTTGGATGGTTGTATTCCAGAGGAAGCATGGACAGATAAAAAGGTAAACTACTCATTTCTGAGAACATTTGGTTGTGAAGCATTTGTCCATATTGATAAATAAAATAGAACAAAGCTTGAAGCTAAATCCAAGAAATGTACCTTTATTGGATATGGGGTTGATGAGTTTGGTTATCGTTTATGGGATTATGAAAATAACAAAATCATCAGGAGTAGAGATGTGATATTTAAAGAAAAGGTCATGTATAAAGATCAGTTGCAGGGAAAGAAACAGGAAAAGGAAAACACAGAGTACATAGTGCTTGATGAAATTAAAGAAAATGAAGTTTCGAAGGTGCCAAAAAATCAAGAGCAGCAACAAGTACCTGAAACTCCTGCAACTGTAAGAAGATATACCAGGTTAAGTAGACTCCCTGAATGATACTCTCCTTCAATGTATTATTTATTGATGACTGATTCTGGTGAACCAGAATGTTATGAAGAAGCAATGCAGGTGGAAACTAGAAAGAAGTGGGAGCAAGGCATGAATGAGGAGATGGACTCATTGGTAGGAAACCAGACTTGGGATTTGGTTTAGTTGCCTGCTGGTAAAAGAGCATTGCAAAAAAAATGGATTTACAGGTTGAAGGAAGAAGAAGGAGGTAAGAAGCGGTACAAGGCCAAACTTGTTGTAAAGGGGTTTGCACAGAAGAAAGGTATAGATTTTGATGAAATATTTTCTCCTGTTGTTAAGATGACTTCAATTAGGACTATCTTAACACTAGTGGTGGTAGAAGATTTGCATCTTGAACAGTTAGATGTAAAAACAACTTTCCTCCATGGGGATTTGGAGGAAGAAATATATATGCAGCATCCACAAGGGTATGAGGTCAAAGGTAAGGAGGATCTGGTATGCAGGTTGAAAAAGAGCTTGTATGGCTTGAAGCAAGCTCCAAGGCAGTGGTATCTAAAGTTTGACAGGTTTATGACAGAACAAGGTTATAGTAGATGTCATTTTGACCACTGTGTTTATTTCAAGAAGATAGACAATGGAAGATATATTATCTTGTTATTGTATGTGGATGACATGCTTGTTGCAGGGTTTGACATGCAGGATATAAATGTACTCAAAAGGAATCTAGCTAATTCATTTGCGATGAAGGATTTGGGTGCTGCAAAGCAAATCCTTGGTATGAGAATAACGAGAGACAGGAAAAATTGCAAATTAACGTTGTCTCAAAGTGAGTACATACAAAAGGTATTGGAGAGGTTCAGAATGCAGAATGCAAAACCTGTAAGTACACCTTTGGCTAGCCATTTCAGTCTAAGTAAGGAAATGTGTCCCAAGACACAAGAAGAGACAGATTACATGTCCAAGATTCCCTATCAATCAACAGTTGGTAGCTTGATGTATGCCATGGTGTGCACAAGACCATATATTGCACATGCAGTGGGGGTTGTGAGAAAATATATGAACAATCCAGGTAAAGAACATTGGAAGGCAGTACAGTGGATTCTCAAGTATTTGAGAGGTACTACCACTGAGGCATTATGTTTTGGAGGTTCAGACACTGTTCTACAGGGATATGTTGATGCAGATATGGCAGGTGACAAGGATAGTAGGAGGAGCACCAAAGGGTATGTGTTTACTATAGGTGGAACAACAGTAAGTTGGATTTCGAAACTACAGAAGGTTGTTGCACTTTCAACAACAAAAGCAGAGTATGTTTCCATTACAGAGGCTAGTAAAGAGATGATTTGGTTGCAGAGGTTTATGGAGGAAGTGGGTAAGAAGCAGAACGATAGCAGATTGTATAGTGACAGCCAGAGTGCCATTCACCTTGCAAAGAACTCAGCATTCCATTCCAGGACTAACAATATATAGCTCAAGTACCATTTCATACGCTCTATTCTGGAAGATGAACTGTTAAAGCTGGAAAAGATACATACTAGCCAGAATCCTGCAGACATGTTCACAAAGGTACTGACCAGAGAGAAACCGAGTTCGTGCTCGGTTTCAGTTGGCCTTCTAGCATGAAGGTGAAGAGGATAAATTTTCCAAGTCCAAGTCCAGCAAGTGCAACAACGATGGAGTTGCTGTGATCAGTCTCCAAGTGGGAGATTGTTGGTTGTGGAGCCAGATCTTCTAGTCTCATACATGATATTGTATCAGCCGTGTTTGTACTCCAGTTTTATATGATATGTAGGTGGACTATACAGTCACCCTAGCGAGGGGGTGTGGGGGGGCATCGCCCCCCCACGGGGTTCCAGCTGTTTTTGGGGCTGTTTTTGGGGGTGTTTTCGCCAGCTATTTTGCGGGGCCATGGTTTTGGGTATCCCGTGGTGTTTTCCCATTGTATTTCCCTTATAAAATAAAGAAATTGTAATACGGCTAGGGATGATGATGTATTAGGTTTTATGCATTGTAAAGATCTCTGAGATCAAGAGAGAGACTATGAAACAAAGAAGAGGAAGTGCAGCGGTTGTGCTGCAGGTTGTATCCCTTCACCTTGCTGAACGGTAATAATAATAAGGACTGGCAAATTCAGTGTGGACGTAGCCCAATTTGGGTGAACCATGATATATCTGTGTCTCTCTTGTAATGTGTATGTGTGATTATATTTGCATTTGTGTTTATTGTTATTTCTCTGCGATCCTGTTTTTCTAACAGAGGGGAGCCTCCCCAAGGTATGTACAGGAATCTGAACTAAGCTCGAGTACTCACAAGATAGAATAAACAATGGTTCTTCATTAATTTGATTAATTGTTCATGATCCACAATGAAGAACAAATTGTAGCTTGCATAAATAATAAGTGTATTCTTAAACATGAAATGATAGTAGAACCCCTTTGGCTATTCCCAGGGGTATCTATTTATTACAATTTTAAAATATCAAAACTGAAGATCAAAACTTTGAATAATGGATTCTTATCCCTATGATTTAGGGAAGATCAACATTGATCTCAATCTATAAATTTCGATGGTGATGCGTGTTCTTCGAATTGGTGCTTTAGTAATCAGCTATATGTGTACATACTCCTCAGTTCGTGGTAACTTAGATCTAGTGTTTTCTCTTATGTGCTAATGCTCCCAAGATGACACATTGTTCAAATTGCATTAAATGCACAACTTTTAGTTTCAAGCATTAGATCAAGTTTAACTAAGAATATGGTAAATCAAAGAAGAAAAAGTAGAACGCTTTGACCATCAACATTCCTACTCATTATTCATGCATGACAACATCATTTAAGTGTTTAATTATTACTCGGTTGATGCTCCCTTGTTGTTTCATTATGTTCTCGAGAAGGAGTAAAGTGTAGGATTATTTCATATCAAAATGAGGCCTATCAGTTGGACAAAAACTTAATTGTAAATTTATGGTCAACTAAGTCCTTAATTGTAATTCTACCCTTTTCATCCTATAAATATGAAAGAAACCTAGTTTAAGAGATCATATCATCTTTTGCATTTGATATATTGTAAAAGGAGGTTCCCCCCTCAAAGAGGATTATATTCATCTCTTTTGGAATTTGATCCATAAAAAGTATTGATTCCTTTCCTTTAATAATTAACTCTTTTTAATTGGATTGTTCCTTAAATAAACAATTTGCATTAAACAATGAATACCTACAACTATTTATGAACAAGTCTGCAATGTTTCCATAAGTATGTGGATAACCATCAATATATAACAAGATCTTTATCTCATTTTTTTTGGAATCATAGCCATCCATGCACATACTATATACATGGAAATTATATGTTTCATATTCACTATAAAGAGAACCCAAAAATGACACAAAGTACTACTATCTATTTGGGAGGAACGAACATGTGTGAAATGAGAAAAAACCCAAGATATAAAGCATATATTATAGGCTTGGAAATCATGTAATTATTATCACAAAAGGAGAATTTACAAAAAAAATTGGGTAAATGAAAGGAATATGACCAATTACCATACAAGGAACAATTATAACAAGTTTGATATTTAATTGTCATTTGGATTAGAAAACACAAGTCCTCACTACCCTCTAAACTAACTTTGGCATGTACTTGGACATTGTTGCTCTTAGAATGTACAACTTTTTGACCTTGTGTTTGAGATGTTTTAGGTAGTATTGATATTGTACTTGGAATCACTAAAACTCTTAGATTAATTAAAATAAGTAGATCCGTTGATCAATTTTGAATGAAACACAATTGATTAGGATTCTAGATTTTCAAAATAGGAGTATACAGTAGTGTTCCTACATGTATTTTAGTACATCTTCTATCATATCCGTCAAAGTAGTAGGAGGTACCATACCATTAACTTGTGGTAGATAGTTTTAACTTAATGGAATAGCGTGGCAGGAAAGGGGTTCACCTTTGACCCTTTACATTTTGAGCAACCAAATACTATTCGGTGTCATAAACTAGATATAGTATGGTGAAGTGTTGTTGGCCCAATATGGCTTCTAGAAGGTTGTATATTACAATTGGTGGGGTATGTTCAGTCTCCATTTTCATGCACCATCTTCTACATCCATATTTCCATGAGTAGGATGTTATATATTTTTTGTATAGGTTGGGTAGGTGGTATACAAGGTGCATTCAAACTCAACCCCAAGTCAATATCAAACAAAATTCAATGTAGAATTATTCAAGTCGATAAGAAAATGTAGCAAATATTCAATCGGATAATTAAATTGAAAAAAAATGGACTTACTACAATGGGAAAGGTAGAACTGGTTGATTTGGAAAGATTAAATTATGTAATTATAAAGAATCTTCAGAGTTGACCATTTTATGTTAGTATTTCACCCCTTTTATTTGAATAAAAACCACAATCAATAAGTGCCTACATTCTTAAGTAAAGTGTTGGAAGCATGTAACATTATAAATTAAAATGGATTTTAGATGACCTTTTCAGGTCATTGGTGCACCTAATTATATTATATGGAATGGTGCAATAATTCATACAAGACACACCAATTTAGTAATCATACAAGATGCATTAGTGTGTTTCATTTTATATCCCATCGAATATAAACCTTCTCTAAAACCTCCACAAAGTATGATTTGTGGAGGTTTACACTTCCATTTTAGCTCAAATATGTTACTCCAGTTTATTTATAGTTTCACGGCGCACTAGTGCACTTAATATTGAAGTATAGACATTGACATGATTTTTTTTAAAGATAGTTCATTTTTCAACAATGTGCCAATGAAGGAAAGAAAAAAAAGAGAAAGTTTTCCATATTTTCAATTAAATTTAAAAATCCCTACTCAATTTGTGTTCCAAAATTTAGAGGGGAGACTTATGCAAGAAATAATTACCAAGTGAAAAACTGGAGTGGATAGACTTCTTGAAAAAAAAATTGTATGAGGTCACCATCACTCACATACAAATATGCACAAGAGAATTTTAGATATGTAACTTCATTCTATTGATGTTTAAAAAAATTCCTTAAAATGATTGACAAATTTGTTGTAATTTTCATTTATTCCTATGCATATTTACAATTCGTGTCAATAAAATATAAGGGTTTAAGGCTCACGATTAATGTTGTAAACACTATCTTTATTATTGCTTCTCTCTAGTTGTTATGATGCTGATGCTGTAAACCCTATATTTGTTATTGCAACAAACCCTAGTTGCAAATGTTTGGATTCTTAAATTGTACAACATAAAGGTTTACAATAAACAAAACAAAAAACATTCTACAAGTTTTATATTTTGGAATATTTGTTTGTAAGAATTACATACATATTTTTATCTGAAATTTTATATATTGTCCCTTTTGATATGATGATAGGTTGTCGGGATTCCCATGTGATATTGAATATTTTTGTAGGTATGTAAATGCAACTTATTATTTTTTGGTTTTTAATAAAGTTTCAAATACTGATAAAAAATCAAATATTTTTTATAATAATAATGATTTCCACATTTTAATTAATGTGTTTGGGAGTAAAAATTTAATTAATCTATTGTATTATTTAAGAAAATCATCTTATTACATATATGTTTATTGACAATATGTATATTATTCATATATTTAATTGAAAATATAACAACTTTTTCGAAGCAAAACCTTGTGGGGAAGCCCAAAGGATGCTTCCCCACATTTGTCAATGGAATGATGAGTAAAACTATTGGCATAGACTAGTTCACTTCATATAGGTGGATTTGAATTAGGCACTTGCTAGCACATAACTAGCTAAATTCCTAAAAACATTTGCAAAAACCAACTAAGCTAACCCTCGAGCTAGTAACATAACATTTTATTACCACATGCACTACTAAAAATAAAACACCCATTGCACTAAAGCAAATCAATGTATTTTAATTCTTCATATATTAAAATACGCTTTTTATTGAAATTTTCACTTTTTCATGTCGTGGGTGCCTCAAAAGTATGCAGTGTGGGTATGGGTTGGATGTGGAATTAAAATCCCCATCAAACAAGTGCCCAAACATGTCATATTTTCAACTTATCTCCTTGTAGGTTTGCTCAAATTTCAAGCGGGAGGACTCGTTGGATGAATAATTAAATTATGCATCCAACGAGTACCCATGTTGCATACTTTTAACAACATCCACCCCATGAAAAATTGAAAATACATTAAAAAACACGTTTTCTCTCATTGTTGCATGTTCAATATATAAGTACTGATTTTTAAGGGAATTTTATCACACACTAGTGCCCCTTACATGTATGTATGCATCAATTGTCCCTATATGTATGAAAGCATCGATGTGGTTAACATGTATAAAGTATCTTTAATCAATAAATAAATCACACTTATACCTATACTAAGTGCCCCAATGTTCCCTATTACAAAAACACCACCATTACCTTCAATGATACCCTTACAATTATTGTCCCTACCACACTAATGTGTACCATTGATATAGATGCATCAATGGTTTAAATGATTTATGGATCATTAGTGTGTCTTGAATAATGGTGCAGTGATATGTATGGAGTTCATTAACAATAAAAATGAACATAATTTAAAACCATTGGTTTCCCAAATTTTTAGCTACAATAAATATTTTCTAAAACCCATGCATAAAATTACACTCTTTTTAAAGGAGGTATTTTTGGAGGTTTTGTTGATACTCTTTCCCAATCTTTTAACACTACAAACCTTAGATAAAACCTTCACAAAGCCTATTTTCCTATATTTGTTTTGTCACTTAGTTCATTATCATTAGGTTCCTTGACTTTATCAACTTTTGTTGTCTTTGATGATTGTTAGGTTTCTTGATTAAATAACTTTTTTAGTCTTGATGGTTGTAATAAATTTGTCAGTAGACTATCCTCATAAACATTTCCTTTGTCCTTGTTTCCCTATTTGATTTCCACTTCCCTTTCAATGGAATATTTCGACTTATACTTGATTTTTATTGCCTTCCTAAATTATCTCTATTTTCTAATCATTGAATCCTTTTGTTGCTATTTTAGATGGGACTCTTCATCTAAATTAGCTACAACTAAATGTCTTTGACATTTTTTACTTTCAAGTTCTTTTGAAGGTATTTTAGATTCTTCATATTATAATTTAAGGGAAGCTTCTACATTTTTTTACTAGCCAGAGGAGATTTTTTTATTCTAATTATGTTCATATTTTTTATTCCTTAATCCTATATAAAATTCTCTAAGATATTGCTCTTTTATATTCTTGGTGTCTACATACTCATCTTCTTTGTATGTACCTTTTATGTTAGTATTATTTCTTTGTCTATGCTCTTTAATGTTGACCATCATGTACTTTCTTGGTTCTTGAAGGCGTTGGATTCACATTTCTTGTAGTATGTTGATAGTCAAGAAAGGATATAACATTATTTGTTTATTAATACTTGAATGATTTATGTTTTCAAAGAGGTGAGGAGTTAGGTCCCATCTCATTATATATTATGTTCCCTATAGTTAAAAATTGATGCTATCTATTAGATGATTTCTTGGTGCCTCCATCTCCGTGAGCCTTGCTTCATATTCCTTTGGATTTAAGCCAAACAAAGTCCATATTATGAGGTGAGGTGCAGTTCTTGCGAAAAATTGGCATAATATATACCTCTCAAAATGCAATATCCATGTTGAAAGAAATTTGTAATATGAGATCACACAAGCCTTGGGATAACATCATCCATAAGCACCAAGTAAATTACTTGTGGAATAGATAACCCTCCAAACCTAGCATCAATGTTGAAGTATGTTTATATTATGACTATGGGTGCAAATCTACGATAAATTTGGTGGAATAGATACCCTTCGGAACATGGATGCTGAAAAAAAAAAAATTCTATAATGAGTTTGATGTAAGTCATAGGAAAATTTGGTGAAATTTATATCTATGAAACTTGGCTACTAAGCCAAACTAAACTTCACATTATGAGTTTGGATGACAATGTCAATTGAACTTGGTGGAATAGATTCTCTTTAGAATCTAATATTGAAGCTATGTTTAAAAAAACACGTGTTATTGTAATGCCCTCCATCACTTATTGCATTAGTACTAGGGGGCATGTTGGGGTTAAGGCATGGGAAATACATGTGATGGCCACACGAGTAGGTCCTATCTCTCAACGATAGTATTAGACTAGGCAGGCTTATATTATAATATTTCAGGGGCATGGGATTCATAAGAATAAAAATGTATAACTCGATAAATTAAGCTTAAGTAATCATGGATTAGGTTAAATAAAGGGTTGAAAAGGGAAAAGAATAAAATATATATTTATGATCTATTTATCTATTTAGTGAAATTTTCATGGGGATTTTGCATGTGGACATGTGTACTTCTGATGGAATCTTGCATAGGCTTAAGTAGGAGGAAGGAGAAGGGGAAGGGGTCCTTCTTGGATCCTTGTCCTCTTCCCAAGGTTCTTCAGTGTTTGGAGGAGATGGAGGCCGTTTGGAGGCTGAGGATAGGAGAGCATTATGTTTATGACATGCGACTCGCTTGGTATTGTTGAGTGAGGAATCATGAGCTCTAAGTCGTTGAATTAGGGGTTGGTTGGGAGGTGATCAGTTTCCGACACATGGTTTCATGAGTAGTTTCCGCTGAGTTGATGGACGCCCTGTTGACTTTAAATGTGCCTCTGTAAGTTTAAAACATGATTTCAAGCATGTATACTTGATTGTCCTTCTCTCTTCTGTATTTGTTTGGAATATTTGTATTCGCATGAGTAAACAATTAGGTCTGTGGCAGATAACTAATTTGTAGCTATATTTATGGTTAATGTTAAAAAAAAGAAAATTTATGTAACTCTAAGAATTTAGGTTAATATTCTTGCAAATATATTATTTACGTTTCTCCTTGTTATGATATTTTTAGCTTTACATTATCGTATTGGAGAACCAGGTTCACAAACTAGAACCTTTAGGGTCTACTTAAAAATTAGAAAGGAATAAATGTAAAATCTAGGTTTCAACCTAGGTCTCCTTATCATAAAACTTGAATGAAACAAGACAAAAAGGCCTGGTTGGTTATGGAGCCTGATCTTCTTAATTAAGATATGTTGTTGTTTTCAACCGTGTTTTTACCCCAGTTTATTTATGTTTCTCCTTGTTATGAGCTTTTTATCTTTACAGTTATGAGGTCAAGCTTGTATTATAAATGTGGGAAAATTGATAGCTCTTAGAACTTAGCATGAAAGTTGAAACAAGTATGTACTAACAGGTTAGATGCAATTTGTTGAGAAAATTGTAAGAAGTATGTAGTAAGAGGTCATGTGCAAGTTCTTGAAAATTTGGTGAAATAAAAGGAAGTTTTTATTATCAGATTGAGTACAAGGTTAGGAGAAAAAAATTAATGAATTATGTAGAATATATGCCCCTTAAACCATGCCATATAAGTATAATAAAATATCATATTAAAAGGTTAGGTATGATATCTACAAAAAATTAACATAATAGATACCCCACAAGCCTCATAACTGATCCAAACAAATCTCGTATTATGAGGCCAAGGGTAAATCTTGTGTGAATTTGGTTGAATATACACCCCTTGAAACTTGAAATATAAGCCAACAAACGTTTATGTTATAAATTTGAGTGATTTTTAGAAGTGAATTTGCTTGATTAGATACCCCTTGAAGCTTAGCATCTAAGCTAAATGAATTGTATACTATGAATTCAAATTCAATCACATGCAAATTTTGGCAAAATAGATACCCGTCATAATTGTCACCAAAACAAAAGAAGTGTGTCTTATGAGATTTAGTGCAATTTGTTAGTGAGTCACTCAATTTATATCATGAGGTCGAGTGCAAGTCCCAACGACCCTTAAAACCTCACATTTAAGATGAATGTATGATTATGTATGAGATCTTTAGGATGACACAATGATGACACTAGTGCACACTTAAGCATGCATAGTGGTCCAGGATAGATATAAGTTCAAGGACAGATAATCCATGAAGCAAAGATCAAGAGGGAGCACACTCCAGTAGTTCCTGCAAGGAAGCAAAGATTGAGAGGGAGTCCCCCCAACAACCAAACAAAGATAAGTATTTGAATTATCATTTCTCGTATATATGATTACTTAAATGATGTTGTTAAGTCATGTACATACTTATCTTCCTAGATTTAGGATGTATATTATGCATTTTAGAAAAGTTGCATTAATGAACAAGATACTACTAATATAGTAATGGGTAAGTGGCCTATGGTATTGTACAACATTCCATTGCTACTTATCTAGAATGAAACCTTTTTGCTGACATGTTGGAGTAGTGCACACTCTTAACAATGTTCTGGTAGAGATGGAAGGCGTCTGGAAAGTTACAGGATATGGATAAATGTTGTATTGCAGCATTGGCTAAGATAATTGCATGACTGTATGACATATGTCTTTATGTGTAAGAATTTGTTCTGAAAAGTATGAGATGTTTCTAATCATGCAATTGAATTTGACTTGTAGGAAAGATCATGTAAAATCACCTACAAAAGAAGGACAACAACATTTGTTCTAGCAACGAAGTTCAAGAAAACTACCTATTGAAGATATTGAAGAATCTGAAGTTCCCAGGATCCGGGATGCAGTAATGGAAGGATGCCATGATCGAGGAGTACCAATCGATCATGAAGAATGATGTCTGGGATTTGGTCCCGAGACCAGAAGGGAAGTTTGTTGTGACTTCCAAGTGTATCTACAAGATTAAGCATGTTGCAGATGGTAGCATAGAGGAATAAAAGGAAAGGTTTGTGGCTCGTGGCTTCTCCTAGAAAGAAGGGATAGATTATGAAGAAACTTTTGCACCTGTAGCCATATACACTTCCATCAAAACAATACATGCTCTGTCTATAGTGATGAAGTGGAAGATACACCAGATGGATGTCAAGACAACTTTCTTGAATGGTGTAGTCGAAGAGGAAGTGTATGTGGAGCAACCACTCGGTTTTGAGACACATGATAGGGAGTCATATGTGTGCAAGTTAAAGAAATACTTGTCTGGCTTGAAGCAAGCATCCAGGACATGGTATGGCAGGATAGACAACTTCCTTTCCAGTTTGGGATTTACCAAGAGTAAAATGGATTCCAACCTTTACTACAAGGTTGAGGAAGGAAATCCAGTGATACTCCTATTGTATGTGGATGACTTGATTGTGACAGGTGAGGATAGGTTGATTGCCGACATGAAGAGGAAGCTTGCTACCGAGTTCGAGATGAAGGACTTGGGTACAATGAATTACTTTCTAGGTATGGAGGTGTGGCAGAGTGCAGATGGAATATTCCTAGGGCAAGGGAAGTATGTAGTAGAGATCCTTAAGTGGTTGGGGATGATGGACTGCAAGGCCATGGCCACACCTATGGAATTGAACCTGAAGCTATTGAGTGATGAGTCATCAGAGTCGGTTGATTCCATGATGTATAGTCAGATGATTAGGTCCTTGATGTACCTGATGAACATGAGACCAAATATTTGCTTTGCTGTGAACACTTTGAGCCAATTCCTGACGGGTCATCGACATGTTCACTTGATTGTTGTAAAGCATATTTTGAGCTACCTAAAGGGTACGATTGATTATGGGCTCAAGTATGATGCGAATCAAAAGTTTAACCTGGAGGGTTATGTTGATTCAGATTGGGCCAACAGTGCTGCAAACAGCAAGAGCACTTCAGGGTGTTGCTTCAGTATGGGATCATGTGTGATCTCTTGGTTTAGCAGGAAGCAATCCTGCGTAACACTAAGTACAAATGAAGCAGAGTATGTCGCAGCTTGTTCGGCTAGTTGTGAGGCAGTATGGATAAGGAAGCTACTATTTGATTTGTTTGATCTCCAGTTGGATGCTAATTGTATCTTCTGTGACAACCCGAGTTGTGTGAAGTTGTCGGAGAACCCTGTGTTCCATGACAATTCAACGCATATCGAGATCAAGTATCACTATATCAGGGATATGGTGCAGAGAGGAGCAATGAAGCTCCTGTATGTTGCAATGGATGAGAAGATAGCATATGTGTTGACCAAACCACTAGCCGGGGTGAAGTTTGAGTAATTTAGAGAGAGGCTCAGTGTTCTTCAGATTGAAGATACTTCTAGGAGGAAGTAACGAGACATAGATACTAGAGCCATTCCTAGCATGGTGGTAGGAGGATCCTTCCCATGGTTGTGGATGTAAGTGTTGTGTGATGAGAATCATGATGATGCTCTAGATGATGTTATGTATGATGATGGTCAAGATGATCATGTGATGATGATATGCATTAGGATGATGCTGTGCTATGACGATGATCAGGATGATCATGTGATGATGATATGCATCAGGATGATGATATGCTATGATGATGATAAGGATGATCATGTGATGATGATGTGCATCATGATGATGCACTGTATGATGATGATCAGTATGATCATCAGCATCAGGATTATGCTCCATGGGAGGATGATCAGGTTGATCATGAGTATCAAGATGATACTCCATGGCCATAGACAGGTTGTGTAGAAGCATTTAATCATTCCTGGAGATCCAGACAGGTTGTGCTAGACACGTAAAATTCTTGGGATGCTCTTTAGAGATCTTGCAGGTTGCAAGACACTTTTTTAAGGTTTTGCTAGACCACATGTAATCAGTCCTGGAGATCTGGACAAGTTGTGCTAGGCATGTAAAAGTCGTGGGATGCTTTTTAGAGATCTTGCAGGTCACAAGACACTCTTTTAAGGTTTTGTGGAGACCACATGTAATCAGTCATGGAGATCCTATAGGTTGAGCAGTAAGCTTGTAATCAATCCTAGGATGCTCTTTAGAGATCTTATAGGTCGCAAGACACTCTTTTAAGGTTTTGTGGAGGTCACATGTAAAAGTCCTAGGAGATCCGATAGGTTGAGAAGTAAGCTTGTAATCAGTCCTGGGATGCTCTTTCGAGGTTTTGTTGATGCATGTAATCAACCCTGAGGATTCCATAGGATGTCCAGCTCGCAGAGATGATGAAGACCTACAGGAGGCTAGGCCTACATCCAACATGAAAAAGGGTTGGCTCTGTAGAACTTCCTATGACGAGAAGAATTGAGAGATAGCCCCAGTGATCAAGATGACGAGTACAACACCAGTGGCGATGATGTTCCATGATCAAATGACGATGATCCAGCTCCAGAATTGAAGACTTGTGCTTATATGTATTGATGACATGTGTCAAGAGAATACCTTCCTAGTTAAGAGGGAGTATTGATGTATTTGTAACTTTGGAAGATATTCACTTGTATATTGTATGTGTTTCATTTGTACTTTATTGTATCCCCAATGGAGATGTATTATTCATCCGATTGGAAGTGTCGTCATTTGTATTTGCAAGTGTCGCAAGTTACATTGTAAGTGTCGTAGCTTATATTTGATGGGTTATTAGACCACCTTGGTGGGGTCAGCCCTGTATGAGTCATATGGATGGGTTATTAGGATTCCTTAGGAAGTTGGCTCAATATGGGTTAAACGGTTATTATACCAACCTACTGGGGTCAGCCTCGTGAAAAGTGGTAATGGGTTATTAGACTCTCCTAACGGAGGTCATCCCAGTTAGAGTAAAAGGCAAGTAAAGGTAAAGTATAAATAGAGAGGAGCACCTCTCTATTTATCCATTCACTCACTCATCCAACTCACATAGTTGAGAGAGAGGAGTGTGCACAAGTGGAAGAGGAGTAGCTGCTGAAGACATCTATATTTTGGGGTTTGATCTTTGTATTGGTGCTCGTTCTATCTCTGCGGAAGTTGCGGGGTTTTTCACCTTCTTGGTTTTCCCTGGTGAAATGTTTTGTGTCTCTCGCCTCTGTGTTTGATATGCTGTACATGTTGTTCTCTCAGTTAATATCCTAGATCATATTAAATTAAATGATGAAAAACTAACATTCCAAAGATTGATGAAGAAGGGAAAATCATACTAGAACTTGAAATAATCCTTGAGACATAGACAAAGTAACACAAAATCGAGCAATTTTTTAGTACCTCATTGAGTAGAAGAGATTGCCAATATAATATGTGACATGGGAAGATTATTTCTTCATGTAGAAACATCCCCAATTAATTAATTGTTGAGGACAACACTTGTTTTAATGGGAGAGACATGTTAAGCCCTATATATTGTGAAATTACATTTCTATTATTGTGCTCATTGGATGTTGGTGGGTCACATATTAAGCAACAATAAGTGCTAGGATCAATATTTCTTACTTTAATTCATCAACCCGAGGGATGTACAAACTTAAGAGGGGATGCAAACAATATTTACAACTTATAAGGGGTTCTAAACTAGCAAAAAATGGAAAGCAATTGAATTAGCTACTAGAAAGAAAATATTGCTTAAAAATATAATGTTGTGTGAGAAACAAACTGGGAACTGAAATGAAATGAATGAAGCACAGGAAATGACATAACATAAACAAAATACTGAAAAATGTGCATTCAATGGGAAACCACATGAAATGAGAAATGAAACTATAGGTGTTACTATTTAATCTTATAGGAAAATAGAGCATTTATAAACTGTTAATCATTTGTAATCTGATCTATACTAAATTATCAAGCTATTGACGAGACTCCCTTATTACCTTGAGGGGTACCTTCATAAGGTGGGTATAACAATCTGAATGAAACTCAAGTACTCACAAGATAGCATAAATCTTGATTCTTCATTAATTTGATTAAATTTTCATGATCCATAATGAAGTACAAAATGTATCTTGCAAAAATAATAGGTGTATTCTAACAGAGGAAATCATTTTTGAATCCCTTTGGTTGTGCCTAGGGGAGTCTATTTATTGCAATTTCAAAATATAAAAACTTGGCATAATGGATTATAAATCCTATGATTTCGGGACGACCAATAGTGATCTCAATCCATAAATTTTGGTGGTGGTGCATGTTCCTGAAATCGATTGTTTAGTGCTGATTTGCATATGTACATCCTCCTTGGATCGTGGTAACAGATATTTAGTGTCTATTCTTCTACGTCAATGATCCCAAGAGGACACGTTGTTCATCTTGCATTAAATGCACAAGTTCTAGTTCCAAGCATTAGATAAACTTTAACTAAGACTAAGGAAAATCAAACAAGAAAATAGAAAACATTTTTACCATCAAAATTCCTTCTCACTAGTCATGCATGACAACCTCAAAATGTTTAATTATTACTCAATTGATGCTCCCTTGCTACCTCATTATGTTCCTGAGAAGGAGTAAAGTGTAGGATTGTTACCTATCTGAATTAAGCCTATCATCTCCCCCAACTTGAACGATTGCACACCCTTGTGCAACTTACATCTCTAGAGCTAGGGATCCTGACTACTTTGCACACACTTATCTCCCATCATGAGAAAACATTATTGTGACATCACCTTGCTTGTAATAACCTAAGTTATCCTCATGTTCCCATTTTTACTTTTCCTTATATCTATTTATCTCTTGAATTCTATTGATGGTTGGAAGTAAAAATGGTGGAGTGAATTTTAAATCTATCCACTCTAATATTCTCCTTTGAAGAGTCTATTTCTACAGTTGTGCTCTGAATACGACAAGACTCATGTTGGCAAGAGAATGATCAGGTTCCATACTTTTCAGTTTGGATGATCATTTTTTCCGAATGTCTATGATTCCTTGTAGGGAACCTTCTCTGATTCCATGTAATGTGCCATTGAAATGAGCAATGGCCTCCTATAATTTTGCCTCTAAAATTGGAATCGGTTCTTTATTGGAGCTCAAAATTTTGTGACCTTCGATAACCATCTCTGGCTTGGTGGCTTTAATCCTAATCCATAGCTTGTTATCCCATTCTTCCACCTGATATATGTGCATTTCTTTTTCTCTTGCAAGTTAATGATATAAGTAGGAGCAAAAATCCATCAATTGTATGCCCCCCACATATGGGTTTGGTCACCATTTGTCTGAGGTGTTATGAAGTTATGGATGTAAAAATCATATAATAGGTCCTTCTCTACTTATGTGTTATCTTGGAATACCTCCACAAAATATTTCAGTGTAATAAGGTTATAAGGAAAATAACACTTAAGCCTCTGCAACTAGAATATACACCATATTTCCCTTAAGAAAATTGTATGGGCCCTATATGGAGGCCTATAGATGAGTATTTCTTCATAAAGTTGAGTGATTGTATCAATTATCCCTTCTAGGTCATATATTCTTTGGTTTTTCTCCTCTAGTTCTCCTCTACATCTCTCCAATTCCTACTAGTGTTCTTTATTCTTTGCTCAATGCACTTTTGATTGTTATTATATTGCATCTTGGGACTTGCATATTTTCCTATAGCATAGATGCTTCATTTGAAATTGTGTCTATTAATTTATTTGGAAATTGATGGGGACTAGGACATAGTTTTTAATGCTGCTAGCTCTTCTATGAATTTGTCCAATTCCATGATTACGTTTTGTAGCTGGAGGTTTTTTATGAGTATCATTTCTTCTTTTTCCCTACTTGATCGACCTTACCCTACATCTAAAAGATCCTCATCATCAACCTGAATGGGGTATGGCCCCATGGAGTTATCATCATCTTACTACTCTTCTTCATTCTCAATCTAATGCTTCTTCGAGGCCCATGCTTCTACCTTTAGTCTTATTTGGATTCTTCTAAATTCATAAGCTCTATCAATATAATTATTCTTCTCCTTGGTAGGAATATATCTAGGCTTCTTCATTTTAATCAATGCATCTACAACTTACACATCATCCTCCCCCAAATTGATCTTTCTCTTTTCCCTATTCGTGACAGAAATTATTGTTGTCGCTTTCTTCTTTTATTTTGTTTTAGGTATGGACACAGGTCTTGGGGTTCCTTTCATCGCATTCACATATTCTGTAGTTATTTTGATAAACTCGGTCCATGTTAGATGAGGAATATGAATCCGTAATTTTGTGCATAAGATTAACTTGATTAAGCAGTGATGGGCTAGAGCATCTTCTTTCCCTTGCTTTACTTTCTAACCCTTTTCCCACAATGACTACAACTAAAAATTAAAGGATACTAATGTTATCCTATGGTCTCGTATGGGAACTATTTCCCAATAGATTCAATATCCTAAAATGGTAGGAATGGACTTGGCTCAACTTCCTTGTGCAAGTAATATACTTCAAAATGAAGGAAGAAACTTCCTTACAAGGTCTAGGAAAGGTGTCTCTCTTTACTCGATTTGTTTCCTCATCATAGGGGAAAATTTTAAGAACCCCCCCCCCCCTAAATTTATACATATAATAAATGGGTGAATCCCCATGATATATAGGAAAACATGAATGATATTTTATCAATGTTATATTATGCATATATACGTTTTTGTCTAATCTCTCATTCAACTATATAATCTTGTAAAATATTGGCAAATCATTCACTAAATTATAAAACCTTGTAAAATATTGGTGAATATTTCACTAAATTATAAAACCTTGTGAAGTCTTGGTGAATCTTTAGGAAATATTCTCCTTGGAAATTCATGGCCCCTGCATACTTGAATATGTGGATATGAGTCAATTCCCATCCCACAAGAATGATGACCCAAACACCCACACAAATGTTATTACCGCATCGTCCATCGCAAGCTTCACAATCCCCATGTTTCTTGTGGAAAATTTGGATCTGAGGTGACATGATTTAAAAATATCCTAGATAAAAATGTATCTCTATAAGACCTAATAGTAAATATCAACTTCGCTTCTCATGTGGACATTAAGAAACTCGCAAAATGAGATTCAAGACATAAAATATGGACGAATGAATTTCAACTTCAATTTCCATGATTGATAGAAGGCGAAAGAGCCCAAAGAAACTACCATTTTTGGAATTTGAGGGGGAATGGGAGAAGCCTAATGATTTTCATGGGTGCGCAAAGGTTTAAATCAATTTTTAGAGGGGTGAAATTGTTTTGTCTCGGATCCCCTTTTTAAATTCAATGGGGCTAACCTCCTATTCATTAAAAATAAATAAATAAAATGTGGGCTAATCATACCTAATGGGTGTTTAATAAAAAATAGAGCCCATTCAAAATTTAAAACCCCTAAATTTATCCCATGGGCTAAGGTTATCCCCTAAAATTATCCATGCTCATCATACAACTCATCGTCTGTGAACAGCTCCTGCTCTGCTCTAAATACCAATTCCTTTTCGTCCTTATTCCAATGTTGCCCACTAGAGATTCCTGTACATTCAATCATCATTGTCTCATTGAGAGTAATTCACAGTCCCTTCACTCTTGTCACGGGTTCACCCTCTTTTTATTGATGAAGGTTCCTGGTGAACTCCAAGGCAGCATCTTGGTTGTATCCATATAGGTTCACAAAAAAAGATTATCCATCCAATGTTTCAAAAGATCTATAGAACATTAGGGTTTGTTGATGTATATGTAACTTCGGAATGTATTTCACATATATGTATATTGTATTCCTATAGAGATGTTACTATTCCTCTATACGAAAGTGTCGTCATTTATATTGTAAGTGTTGTAACTTATACTTGATGGGTTATTAGACCACCTTGTTGGGGTCGGCCCTGTATAATTCATGTGGGTCAAAGGGTTATTAGACCACCCTAGTGGGGGTCGACCCAGTCAACATTATGTTAAGTGGTTAAGTTGAGGCTGACCTAGTTGAGTAAAGGTCAAGTCAAGTTAGTGTATAAATAGAGAGTGTGTCTCTCTCATTTTACACATTATATTCTCTCACTCACACTTGGGAGAGTGGCGCACTTGTGGAGGAGGAGGCTCTGCTGCCAGGAGAAGACTATCTCTTGTATTTTGGTTGTATCATTGCTCTATCTATCTCTGAGGAAGTTATTGGGGTTTTTCACCTTTATGGTTTTCCCCAAGTAAACTCTATGTCTCTTGTGTGCTTGCAGTATTGTGTCCATGATTGATATGCTGTAGATTTGCTGTACATGTTGTTCTCTTAGTTAAGATCCTAGATCAGATTGAAGTAAATTTTGAAAATTTAACATGGTATCAGAGCTAGCCTGAACGAAGGCATGATATGGCATGTATGACACTTGTTGCACTTATGATGCTAGGGCTTGATATAGAAAAAACCAGTCATCATAGCACTTTCACTATAAATCCGTTTTGTCGAAGTTTTCGGATCTGAAACTTTTATAGGTCGAAGAGAAGATCCCCATGTACCTTGGTTCCAAAGGAAAACCTCTAATTCGTTGTAATTTGTGATTTATGATCTGTACAATATAGGGTTTCTGCCTCTTCCAGATCTGAGTCAAAATCAGGTGACCTTGGGAAAAAGGTCATAACTTTGGCTAGGAAGCTCCAAATGAAATTTCGTAAAACGTTACAGGTAGTACAGAGAATGTAATATCTCAGAAAAAATTTTCATAGGCCGAAATTGAACCAGTGACACGTGGAACGATGTACAAGTTCGCTCTCCTGTATTATCCCATAAACAGGTCACGTTGCAACACTTGGCATAACCCTCTCTCAGAGAATCCAATTGAGGTCAGACCTATCAGGATGGAAAGATAACAGGTCGGGCTATCTCAGGAAAAATTTTCAGACCCTGTGGATCAAAAAATTAGGAGTTACACTAGAAACAATCAGGTACATATTTCTATCAAATCAGAATTATTTTTGATCACCTTCATTCATGGTTTTCGGAATTTAGGGCTTCGGAGAAAGTTGGAATTTTTGTAATCGGAGACCATGGCTGAATGATACTCATCAAAATCGAAATTTAGAGACCAAGATCAGAATTTGTGGTTAGGCAGAAGGCCAGGCTTGATCAGACCCTAGTTCGGGACTTTGATCAGAAAATTGGAAAATTAGGGCTTCTGCAAAAATGGGAATTTTTTAAATCTGTGACCACGGCTGGAAGCTCCTCATAAAAATAGAAGCTTAGAGGTTTGTATCAAACCTTTTGAGTGGGCAGAAGAGTGGGCTTCATCAAACCCTACTTCGAGGCCATGTCCAGTGAATCTGAAAATTTCAAAGGCAATATTGAGGAGTGAAACTTTGCAGTTTTCAAATTCTGAATATACCAACTTTATTAGCTCATCAAGGCACATATTTCTATCCTTTTGGAAGTTTGAAATTCAAAGTTTGAATTTTTGGGGTTTCCTTGACAAACCCTAATCCAGCTCCAGGTCCAGTTCTTGCAAATCAAGTGAATTGGTTTAATCCTAGAAGAAGATGGATTGGTCTCCTGCATAAGTGAAGAAGTTCCTGTCTCAGAGGGAGATGAGGCTAAGGCCTTCCATAAGAAGATTACAAGCAATATTGATAGGTATGGCTTACAGGTATGTTTCATGGTTAATTTTATCGTATGTTTGTCTTCATATCATTACAGTACAATCTTGATTAATTACTAGACTTGTCGTATCACCTTAATAGAAGATATTCATTGATTAAGGTTTTGAAACTTATGAATGTACTAATGCATTGTGATGTTGTATGAGGTTTATGTTGTTCGCTGACATAAAAGGTACACCAAGAAAGATAAATCATGTTCTACTTCAAGAACATATGATCATGGTGACATGAATACAAAGATTCATCCATTGTCATAGATCATATAGAAGATCTACTTTCGAGGTATGTATAATTTGGTCCTACAATGGTTAACCTATGAGACATGTAGGTTACTAGCACAAGTCACTGAAGAGAACCAGAAGACATTATACAGGTATGTTATACATAACTAGATAGCATGCTAATCCATGTATGTTTTTCCTATATCAAGCTAGAATCCTACCTTGTGTTAGGATATTATACTGTTGTGTTGTTGATAATGATTATTCATGAAGTCATAGGTTTTAATAATCATGGTTGTATGCATATTATGTTTCTTACCATAATTGATGATATGACTAACCAGAAGAATCATGAAGGTATAGGTTTGAATAATCAAGGGTTTTATGCATATTATATCTCTTATCTTGATTGATGATTCAACTAACTAGAAGAGTCCTATGATCAAATAAGAATATGTATGAGTAAAAGAAGACTTCCCTGAAACCTTGAATACTAATGTTTATTATCTGTGAATGATCATGAATATACATGTTTAAGATTATTGTGTTTTGATAGTATTAAGATTACGCTAATAAATGTGTGATTATGTATGAGACCTCAAGGATAACACAATGATATACTAATAAGCATGCATAGTCATTAAGGATGGATGTAAGTTCAAGGACAGGTAATCCTGGAAGCAAAGATTAAGAGGGAGCACACTCCAGTTGTTCCTACAAGAAAGCAAATGAGCACACTTCGGTAGTTTCTACAAGGATGCAGATATTCAGAGGAAGTTGACCACTTCTCACAATCCACATGAGAATGGAGTTGCAGAAAAGAAGCAAAGACTGAGAGGGAGTCAACCCAACAAACAAACAAATATAAGTATTTGAGTTTTCATTGCTTGCATATTTTATTGTTTAAATAATACTGTTCAATAATGTATATACTGATGTTCCTAGAATTAGGTTGTGTATTATGAATATTAGAATAGTTGCATTGATGAACAATATACTACTAATATGCATGGGTAAGTGGCCTATGGCACTGTACAACATTCCATTGCTACTTATCTAGAATGAAACCTCTTTGCTGACATGTTGGGAGTTGTGCACACTCTTAACAATGTTCTAGTAGAGATTGGAAGGCATCTAGAAAGTTACGGGATATGGATAAATGTTGTATTGAAGCATTGGCTAAGATAATTGCATGAATGTATGACATATTTCTTTATGTGTAAGAATTTGTTCTGAAAACTATGAGATGTTTTCTAATCATGCAATTTAACTTATTGTGTAGGAAAGATCGTATGCCATCACCTACAAAAGAAGAACTACAACATTTGTTCAGCAACAAAATTATCCATTGAAGATATTGAAGTTCCCAGGATATGGGAAGAATGCAATGATCGAGGAGTACCAGTCGATCATGAAGATGTTTGGGATGCAGTCCCAAGACCTAAAGGGGAGTCTGTAGTGACTTCCAAGAGGATCTACAAGATCAAGCATGCTGCAGTGATGAAGAGGAAGATACACTTTCTTGAATGGTGTAGTTGAAGAAGAAGTGTATGCGGTGCAGCCACTTGGTTCTGAGACACATGATAGGGAGTCATATGTGTGCAAATTGAAGAAAGCCTTGTATGGCTTGAAGCAAGATCCCAAAACTTGGTATGGTAAGATGGATAGTTTCCTATCTAGTTTGGGCTTTACCAAGAATAAAGCAGATTCCAACCTTTACTACAAGGTTGAGGAAGGCAATACAGTGATACTACTATGTGGATGACCTGTTTGTAACAGGTGAGGATAGATTGATTGCCAACATGCAGAGGAAGCTTGCTGCCAAGTTCGAGTTGAAGAACTTGGGGATGATGCACTATTTGTTTTTGGCATGGAGGTGTGACAAAGTACAGCTGGAATCTTCCTTGGAAAAGGGAAGTCTGCAGTAGAGATCCTGAAGAGGTTCGGGATGATGGACTACAAGGCTATGGCCACACCTATGGCATCGCACCTGAAGCTTCTGTGTGGTGCTTCATCTGAGCCGGTTGAATTCACTATGTATCGTCAGATGATTGGGTCCTTGATGTACCTGATGAACACGAGACCAGATATTTTCTTTGCGGTGAACACATTGAGCCAGTTCCTGACGGATCCGAGGAGTGTTCACCTGGTTGTTGTAAAGCATATTTTGAGGTAGCTGAAGGGTACAATTTATTATAGGCTCAAGTATGAAGCGAATCAAAAGTTTAACCTGCAGGGTTATGTTGATTCAAATTGGGCAGGCAGTGCTGTAGATAGGAAGAGCACATCATGGTGCTGCTTCAGTATGGGATCAAGTGTGATCTCTTGGTTTAGCAGGAAGCAGTCCTACGTAGCACTGAGTACAGCTGAGGCAGAGTATGTTGCAGCCTGTTCAACTAGTTGTGAGGCAGTATGGCTACGGAAGCTACTGTCTGACTTATTTGATCTCCCGTTGGATGCTACTAGTATATTTTGTGATAACCAGAGTTGTGTGAAGCTGTTCAAGAACCCTGTGTTTCATGACAAGTCGAAGCACATAGAGATCAAATATCACTATATCAGGGATATGGTGCAGAGAGGAGCTATGAAGCTCCTGTATGTTGCGACGAACGAGCAGATTGTAGATGTGTTGACGAAGCCACTAGCCATAGTGAAGTTCAAGTACTTCAGAGAGAGGCTTGGTGTTCTTCAGATCGACGACACTTCGAGGAAGAAGTGATGGACACATTTGTTGAAGCCATTCCAAGCATGTTGGAAGGAGGATCCTTCACATGGCTATGGATGTAAGCACTGGATGATGAGCATCGGGATGATGTTCTAGTTTTTGCTTTGTATGATCAGTTGGATCATTCATATGTATATGTATGTATGCATCATGTTGGATGCTGGATATGATCGGTTGGATCATTTGTATGTATTTTGTATATGCATCATGTCAGATGCTTGGACCATGTATCTATATATGTATCAGGTGGATACATTGTATGATCAGGTAGATCATGTATGTTGATATGTATCATGTATTTGTATTTGTATCAGGTGGATACACTGCATGATCAGGTGGATCATGTATGATGATATGTATTAGGCAGATACTTGGTATGCATCAGGTGGATGCATTGTATGATCAAGATGATCATGATGATGAGCTTCAGGATATTGCTCCAGATGATATGTACCAGGATGGTACAAGTGATGATGATCAGTATGATTATGGGCATCAGGATGATGCCTCATGCGATGATGATCCGTTGGATCATGAGTATCAAGTTGATACTTGGAGGTCAGAGATGATATGTGGCAGGTTGTGCAAATAGCGTGTAATCAGTCCTAGGAGATCTTGCCGGTCGTGCTGCGGCACATAAATGTTCTTGGGGTACTCTTTCCGGTATTGCTATGTAGTATGTAATCAATCCTTAGATATCCAATAGGTTGAGCTGTGTACTCGTAATCAATCCTGGGATGAGGTATTACTACGGAGACATGTAATCAGTCCTGGAGATCCTAGAGGTTGAGCTGTGTGCTCATAATTAGTCCAGGGATGCTCTTTAGAGATCTTGTTGGTCGTGCTGCAGCACATAAATGTTCCTGGGATGCTCTTTAAAGGTTTTGTCTATCCACATGTAATCATTCCTGGAGATCCGAGAGGTTGAGCTGTGTGCTCGTAATAAGTCCTGGGATGCTCTTTAGAGATCTTGCCGGTCATGCTGCGGCACATAAATGTTCCTAGGATGCTCTTTAAAGGTATTGTGGAGGAGATGCATGTAATCAGTCTTGGCAGATCTTGCCGGTCGTGCTTAGGCACATAAATGTTTCTGGGATACTCTTTCCAGTATTGCATTCGCACATAAAATTAGTCTTGAGAGGCCACCTGTATTAGACCATTCGCACAGATGATGAAGACCTGCAGGTGGTGGGCCTACATCCAGTATGAAAAAGGACTGGCTCTGTAGAACTTCCTATGACGAGTAGATTCAGAGATTGATTGAGATAGCAGCAGCAGTGACGATGATGATGACTTGATGACGATTATCTAGTGACAATGATCCAGAGAAGAAGACTTGTGCTAGAAGACCTGTGTCGAGAAATACTTTCCTAGTTAAGAGGGAGTGTTGATGTATATGTAACTTCAGAATGTATTTCACATATATGTATATTGTATTCCTATAGAGATGTTATTATTCCTCTATACGGAAGTGTTGTCATTTATATTGTAAGTGTTGTAACTTATACTTGATGGGTTATTAGACCACCTTGTTGGGGTCGGCCCTGTATAAGTCATGTGGGTCAAAGAGTTATTAGACCACCCTATTGGGGGTCGGTCATGTGGGTCAAAGGGTTATTAGACCACCCTAGTGGGGGTCAGCCCAGTCAACATTATGTTAAGTGGTTAAGTTGAGGCCAACCTAGTTGAGTAAAGGTCAAGTCAAGTTAGTGTATAAATAGAGAGTGTGTCTCTCTCATTTTACACATTCTATTCTCTCACTCACACTTGGGAGAGTGGCGCACTTGTGGAGGAGGAGGCTCTGTTGCTAGGAGAAGACTATCTCTTGTATTCTGGTTGTATCATTGCTCTATCTATCTCTGAGGAAGCTATTGGGGTTTTTCACCTTTATGGTTTTCCCCAAGTAAACTCTGTGTCTCTTGTGTGCTTGCATTATTGTGTCCATGATTGATATGCTGTAGATTTGCTGTACATTTTGTTCTCTCAGTTAAGATCCTAGATCGGATTGAAGTAAATTATGAAAATTTAATAGGGTTTTCATACAATTTTGAAGGGTCTCTAGGTTCGTTTTTCTTAAAACCCGTAGTCATATTTAATCTTTCTCTCTAGGTTTTAAATTTTTTCAATTTATACAAGAGTTTTATGCACATAATGTAATTGCTAGGAGAAATCAAGTGTACCTTTTAGAATGGAGAGTGTTTAATTCGACTGTACTTGCATAGTTGCAGTTTCAAACTCCCTTCAATTCGCCTTGGATTTGATGGTTTTTAGGACTTGTTCTTATTCTATATTCTTCCTTTTGCACATCGCAAACTTGAAACTTTCTTTCTCATGCCAAATCTACCCCCCTTTTGTTCAATCTATCGATTTGAATTACTGGGTATAATCACCTTGAATGATTTGAATTTGGACTTTGCATGTGCGCATTCCCTCTAATGATTTCATGTGGGTGTCTACCTTCATATAAATATAGTAATATATTTTCCATGATCTTAGCATGATTTCCTCCATGCACTTTCAACTAACACAAGAATTATTTCTAGATTTACTACTTTGATTACTCTGTGTGGCAGTGCATATGCACGTTTAACCATTATTCAGGGGAAGCTATTGTTCGAAACTTTACATCTTATTATTGGTCCTCATGCACAATACCCCCCTCAGACTGCAGTTGTTCTATCCTTAGCAAGATATTATTGTGGCTAGTGGTTTTAATCGAGGTGTCATGCAAGCTGAACAAATAGTAATGAAGTGGAGAAAATGTGTACCTAATTGTTTGCAACTTACCCATAGCTTTAGTCATAAATGTGATCGTGAATGAAAAGTAGTGGATAGTTGATGAAGATCTAGAAATTGTTTATTCTGTCATTGCTCTATAGATATTGTCTCCTATAGTTTAAATGCATGGTCCTGTAGTTGTGGCAGGCAATGTATTTGATATCGTGTTGTCATAGAGTGTTGAAGTTGTTTTCTTGAGAGAGAGTAGTAAATATAGAGCATTAATGTAAGTACTGTGAGCCTTTCACATGGGAGGTTGGTCTTCCCATGGTCGTTGATGTAAGTACTATGAGCCTTTCACATGGCAGTAGGTTAGTCCTCCCATGGTGAGTGTAAGTGCTATGTGTGTGCATCTGGGTTGTGCTCCGTGGACTATGTGATGATCTGAAGACATTGATGTGACAGTATGGTACACAGGTTTTGTAGAGGCGTAGGATCAGTCTTGAGATGCTCTTAAAGGTTTTGCAGAGGCAGTGTAATTAGTCCTGAGAGATCTTGTAGGTTTTGCAGAGACAGTGTAATCAGTCCTGAGGTGTACGTACTCGCTGGCTTGCTCGTAGAGATGATGATGATCAGGAGGATCATGTGATGATGTACATTAGGATGTTGTATGGTGAGTATCAGGTTGATACTCTGTGGTCGTGAACAGGTTGTGCAGTGGCATGTAAAAGATCCTGGGAGATTCGATAGGTTGGGCTGTGTGCTCGTAAAAGGCCTTGAATGCTCTTGCAAGGTTTTGCAGACACACATGATGAGTCCTAAGGATTACACAGTATGACCAGAGATGATGAATACCTACAGGTGGTGGGCCTACATCCAGCATGAAAAAGGGATGGCTCTATAGAACTTCCTATGACGAGTAGATTCAGAGATTTGATGAGATAGCTGCAGCTGTGACAATGATGATGATTCGATGACGATGATCCAGAGAAGAAGACTTGTGCTAGCAGATCTATGTCGAGAAATACCTTCCTAGTTAAGAGGGAGTGTTGATGTATATGTAACTTTGGAATGTATTTCTTATATATATTTATTGTACCCTTATAGAGATGTGTTATTCCTCTATAAGGAAGTGTCATCATTTGTATTGACAAGTGTCACAAGTGTGTTAACTTGCTGATGGGTTATTAGACCACCTTGTAAGTGGTCAACCCAGATTTATGTAATATGTGGTTATTGTACCTAGCTAGACAAGTTGGACCCATAAGGTTATTGGGCAAATAGAACAAGTATAAATAGAGATCGGGAGATCTCTATTTGGATCACTTAGAAACTCACTCATCCTTAACTCGGAAAGCGACGCACATGTGAGGAGGAGGATCAGCACATAGAAGAAGTCTATCTCTTGTACTTTGGTTGTACTATTTCTCTATCTATCTCTGAGGAAGTTGTGGGGTTTTTCACCTTAGGGTTTTCCCCACGGAAACTTTGTGTGTCTATTGTCTCTTATGCTTTTGCTTCTTGTGATGATTGACATGCTTGATATGCTTGATATGCATTGATATACTATACATGTTATTCTCTCAGTAAAGATCCTATAGCATATTGAATTAATGCTCAAAATATAACAAAAGTACAAGTCTTTAGCATCATCAGAGGCACAAAATCTAAGTCTTATGGTATTGGATCTTTCATAATAGGTTCATTAGGTAGGAAGCTCCTGAACTCATCCCTTCATCGAGGCATGCATATTATGGAAAGTTGGCTTGCTTATTTTTTCCTTCTTTGTATTTTAATTGATTTTTTGTTATTTACTTTTTTGTTTTTTTTTCTTACAATTTCAACACCTACATGACAACGAATCCAAAAAGTGGTGGTCATGGATTAAGTAACAATAACTGTTAGGATCATGACTTCTTACCTTAATTCATCAATCCAAGGGTTGTACAAACCTAATAGGTGTTGTGCACAGTATGCAACATATAAGGGATTCTAAACTAGTACTAAAAAATGTAAAGCAATTGAATTAACTACTAGTAAGAAATGCTTGCTTAAAAAAAAATTGTGAGGGATAAAACATAAACTGAAATGCAATGAATGAAGTGTAATAAATGACAAAACCTAAAGGAAATACTGAAAAAACACATTTAACAAGAAACTACATGAAATGATAAAAGAAACTATAGGTGTTACTATTAAATCCTACAAGAAAACATAGCATTTATACATTGTAAATAATTTGCAATATGGTATATACTAAATTATCAAGATGTTGATGAGAATCCCTTATTACCTTGAGGGGAGCCTCCCCAAGGTATGTACAGGAATCTAAACTAAGCTCGATTACTCACAAGATAGAATAAACAATGGTTCTTCATTAATTTGATTAATTGTTCATGATCCACAATGAAGAACAAATTGTAGCTTGCATAAATAATAAGTGTATTCTTAAACATGAAATGATAGTAGAACCCCTTTGGATATTCTCAGGGGTATTTATTTATTACAATTTCAAAATATCAAAACTGAAGATCAAAACTTTGAATAATGGATTCTTATCCGTATGATTTAGGGAAGATCAACAATGATCTCAATCTATGAATGTTGATGGTGATGCGTGTTCTTCGAATTGGTGCTTTAGTAATCAGCTATATGTGTACATACTCCTTAGTTTGTGGTAACTTAGATCTAGTGTTTTCTCTTATGTGCTAATGCTCCCAAGATGACACATTGTTCATCTTGCATTAAATGCACAACTTTTAGTTTCAACCATTAGATCAAGTTTAACTAAGAATATGGTCAATCAAAGAAGAAAAAGTAGAACGCTTTGACCATCAACATTCCTACTCATTATTCATGCATGACAACATCATTTAAGTGTTTAATTATTACTCGGTTGATGCTCCCTTGTTGTTTCATTATGTTCTCGAGAAGGAGTAAAGTGTAGGATTATTACATATAAAAATGAGGCCTATCAGTTGGACAAAACCTTAATTGTAAATTTATGGTCAACTAAGTCCTTAATTGTAATTCTACCCTTTTCCTCCTATAAATATGAAAGAAACCTAGTTTAAGAGATCATATCATCTTTTGCATTTCATATATTGTAAAAGGAGGTTCCCCCCTCAAAGAGGATTGATTATATTCATCTCTTTTGGAATTTGATCCATAAAAAGTATTGATTCCTTTCCTTTAATAATCAACTCTTTTTAATTGGATTGTTCCTTAAATAAACAATTTGCATTAAACAATGAATACCTAAAACTATTTATGAACGAGTCTGCAATGTTTCCATAAGTATGTGGATAACCATCAATATATAACAAGATCTTTATCTCAATTTTTTTGGAATCATAGCCATCCATGCACATACTATATACATGGAAATTATATGTTTCATATTCACTATAAAGAGAACCCAAAAATGACATAAGTACTACTATCTATTTGGGAGGAATGAACATGTGTGAAATGAGAAAAAACCCAAGATATAAAGCATATATTCTAGGCTTGGAAATCATGTAATTATTATCACAAAAGGAGAATTTACAAAAAACATTGGGTAAATGAAAGGAATATGACCAATTACCATACAAGGAACAATTATAACAAGTTTGATATTTAATTGTCATTTGGATTAGAAAACACAAGTCCTCACTACCCTCTAAACTAACTTTGGCATGTACTTGGACATTGTTTCTCTTAGAATGTACAACTTTTTGACCTTGTGTTCGAGATGTTTTAGGTAGTATTGATATTGTACTTGGAATCACTAAAACTCTTAGATTAATTAAAATAAGTAGATCCGTTGATCAATTTTGAATGAAACACAATTTATTAGGATTCTAGATTTTCAAAATAGGAGTATACAGAAGTGTTCCTACATGCATTTTAGTATATCTTCTATCATATCCGTCAAAGTAGTGGGAGGTACCATACCATTAACATTAACTTGTGGTAGATAGTTATTAACATAATGGAATAGCGTGGTAGGAAAGGGGTTCACCTTTGACCCTTTACATTTTGAGCAGCCAAATACTATTCGGTGTCATAAACTAGATATAGTATGGTGACGTATCGTTGGCCCAATATGGCTTCTAGGAGGTTGTATATTACAATTGGTGGGGTATGTTGAGTCCATTTTCAGGCACCATCTTCTTCATCCATATTTCTATCAGTAGGATGTTATATATTTTTTGTATAGGTAGGGTAGGTGGTATACAAGGTGCATTCAAACTCAACCACGAGTCAATATCAAACAAAATTCAATGTAGAATTATTCAAGTCGATAAGAAAATGTAGCAAATATTCAATTGGATAATTAAATTGAAAACAAATGGACTTACTACAATGGGCAAGGTAGAACTTGGTTGATTTGGAAAGATTAAATTATGTAATTATAAAGAATCTTCAGAGTTAACCATTTTATGTTAGTATTTCACCCCTTTTATTTGAATAAAAACCACAATCAATAAGTGCTTACATTCTTAAGTAAAGTGTTGGAAGCATGTAACATTATAAATTAAAATGGATTTTAGATGACCTTTTCAGGTCATTGGTGCAGCTAATTATATTATATGGAATGGTGCAATAATTCATGCAAGACACACCAATTTAGTAATCATACAAGATGCATTAGTGTGTTTCATTTTATATCCCATCGAATATAAACCTTCTCTAAAACCTCCACAAAGTATGATTTGTGGAGGTTTACACTTCCATGTTAGCTCAAATATGTTACTCTAGTTTATTTATAGTTTCATGGCGCACTAGTGCACTTAATAGTGAAGTACAGACATTGACATGATTTTTTTAAAGATAGTTCATTTTTCAACAATGTGCCAATGAAGGAAAGAAAAAAAAGAGAAATTTTTCCATATTTTCAATTAAATTTAAAAATCCCTACTCAATTTGTGTTCCAAAATTTAGAGGGGAGACTTATGCAAGAAATAATTACCAAGTAAAAAATTGGAGTGGATAGACTTCTTGAAAAAAAAATTGTATGAGGTCACCATCACTCACATACAAATATGCACAAGAGAATTTTAGATATGTAACTTCATTCTATTGATGTTTAAAAATATTCTTAAAATGATTGACAAATTTGTTGTAATTTTGATTTATTCCTATGCATATATACAATTCGTGACAATAAAATATAAGGGCTTAAGGCTCACCATTAATGTTGTAAACACTATCTTTATTATTGTTTCTCTCTAGTTGTTCTGATGTTGATGCTGTAAACCCTATATTTGTTATTGCAACAAACCCTAGTTGCAAATGTTTAGTTTCCTTAAATTGTACAACATAAAGGTTTACAATAAACAAAATGATAAAAAAATGGTACAACATAAAGGTTTACAATAAACAAAATAAAAAACATTTTACAAGTTTTATATTTTGGAATATTTGTTTGTAAGAATTACATACATATTTTTATCTGAAATTTTATATATTGTCCCTTTTGATATGATGATAGGTTGTCAGGATTCCCATGTGATATTGAATATTTTTGTAGGTATGTAAATGCAACTTATTATTTTTTGGTTTTTTAATAAAGTTTCAAATATTGATAAAAAATCAAATATTTTTTATACTAATAATGATTTCCACATTTTAATTAATGTGTTTGGGAGTAAAAATTTAATTAATCTATTGTATTATTTAAGAAAATCATCTTATTACACATATGTTTATTGACAATATGTATATTATTCATATATTTAATTGAAAATATAAGAAATTTTTCCAAGGAAAACCTTGTGGGGAAGCCCAAAGGATGCTTCCCCACATTTGTCAATGGAATGATGAGTAAAACTATTGGCATATACTAGTTCACTTCATATAGGTGGATTTGAATTAGGCACTTGCTAGCACATAACTAGCTAAATTCCTAAAAACATTTGCAACAACCAACTAAGCTAACCCTCGAGCTAGCAACATAACATTTTATTACCACATGCACTACTAAAAATAAAACACCCATTGCACTAAAGCAAATCAACGTATTTTAATTTTTCATATATTAAAATACGTTTTTTATTGAAATTTTCACTTTTTCATGTCGTGGGTGCCTCAAAAGTATGCAGTGTGGGTATGGGTTGGATGTAGAATTAAAATCCCCATCCAACGAGTGCCCAAACATGTCGTATTTTCAACTTATCTCCTTGCTTGTAGGTTTGCTCAAATTTCAAGTGGGAGGACTCGTTGGATCAATAATTAAATTATGCATCCAACGAGTACCCATGTTGCATACTTTTAACAACATCCACACCATGAAAAATTGAAAATACATTAAAAAACGCGTTTTCTCTCATTGTTGCATGTTCAATATATAAGTACTGATTTTTAAGGGAATTTTATCATGCACTAATACCCCTTACATGTATGTATGCATCAATTGTCCCTATATGTATGAAAGCATCGATGTGGTTAACATGTATAAAGTATCCTTAATCAATAAATAAATCACACTTATACCTATACTAAGTGCCCCAATGCTCCCTATTACCAAAACACCACCATTACCTTCAATGATACCCTTACAGTTATTGTTACAATTATGGTCACTACCACACTAATGTGTACCATTGATATAGATGCACCAATGGTTTAAATGATTTATGGATCATTAGTGTGTCTTGAATAATGGTGCATTGATATGTATGGAGTTCATTAACAATAAAAATGAACATAATTTAAAATCATTGGTTTCACAAATTTTTAGCTACAATAAATATTTGCTAAAACCCATGCATAAAATTACACTCTTTTTAAAGGAGGTATTTGTGGAGGTTTTGTTGATACTCTTTCCCAATCTTTTAACACTACAAACCTTAGACAAAACCTTCACAAAGCCTATTTTCCTTGTAGCATTTATTTGTTTTGTCAATTAGTTCATTATCATTAGGTTCCTTGACTTTATCAACTTTTGTTGTCTTTGATGATTGTTAGGTTTCTTGATTAAATAACTTTTGTAGTCTTTATGGTTGTAATAAATTTGTCAGTAGACTATTCTCATAAACATTTCCTTTGTCCTTGTTCCGCTATTTGGTTTCCACTTCCCTTTCAATGGAATATTCCAACTTATACTTGATTTTTATTGCCTTCCTAAATTATCTCTATTTTCTAATCCTTGAATCCTTTTGTTGCTATTTTAGATGGGACTCTTCATCTAAATTAGCTACAACTAAATGTCTTTGACTTTTTTTACTTTCAAGTTCTTTTGAAGGGATTTTAGATTCTTCATCTTATATTTTAATGGAAGCTTCTACATTTCTTTACTAGCTAGAGGAGATTTTTTTATTCTAATTATGTTCATATTTTTTATTCCTTAATCCTATATAAAATTCTCTAAGATATTGCTCTTTTATATTCTTGGTGTCTACATACTCATCTTCTTTGTATGTACCTTTTATGTTAGTATTATTTCTTTGTCTATGCTCTTTAATGTTGACCATCATGTACTTTCTTGGTTCTTGAAGGTGTTGGATTCACATTTCTTGTAGTATGTTGATAGTCAAGAAAGGATTTAACATTATTTGTTTATTAATACTTGAATGATTTATGTTTTCAAAGAAGTGAGGAGTTAGGTCCCATCTCATTATATGTTATGTTCCCTATAGTTAAATATTGATGCTATATATTAGATGATTTCTTGATGCCTCCATCTTTGTGAGCCTTGCTTCATATTCCTTTGGATTTAAGCCAAACAAAGTCCATATTATGAGGTTAGGTGCAGTTCTTGCGAACAATTGGCATAATATATACCCCTCAAAATGCAATATCCATGTTGAAAGAAATTTGTAATATGAGATCACACACGCCTTGGGATAACATCATCCATAAGCACCAAGAAAATTACTTGTGGAATAGATAACCCTCCAAACCTAGCATCAATGTTGAAGTATGCTTATATTATGATGATGGGTGCAAATCTACGATAAATGTGGTGGAACAGATACCCTTCAGAACATGGATGCTGAAAAAAATAAAATTTCTATAATGAGTTTGATGTAAGTCCTAGGAAAATTCGGTGAAATTTATATCTATGAAACTTGGCTACTAAGACAAACTAAACTTCATATTACGAGTTTGGATGACAATGTCAATTGAACATGGTGGAATAGATTCTCTTTAGAATCTAATATTGAAGCTATGTTTAAAAAAACACGTGTTATTGTAATTCCCTCCATCACTTATTGCATTAGTACTAGGGGGCATGTTGGGGTTATAGTGTAGGCATGGGAAATACTTGTGATGGCCACACGAGTAGGTCCTATCTCTCAACGATAGTATTATACTATGCAGGCTTATATTATAATATTTCAGGGGCATGGGATTCATAAGAATAAAAATGTATAACTCGATAAATTAAGGTTAAGTAATCATGGATTATGTTAAATAAGGGGTTCAAAAGGGAAAAGAATAAAATATATATTTATGATCTATTTATCTATTTAGTGAAATTTTCATGGGGATTTTGCATGTGGACATGTGTACTTCTAATGGAATCTTTCATAATCTTAAGTAGGAGGAAGGAGAAGGGGAATGGGTCATTCTTGGATCCTTGTCCTCTTCCCAAGGTTCTTCAGTGTTTGGAGGAGATGGAGGCCGTTTGGCGGCTGAGGGTAGGAGAGTATTATGTTTATGACATGCGACTCGCTTGGTATTGTTGAGTGGGCAATCATGAGCTCTAAGTCTTTGACTTAGCGGTTGGTTGGGAGGTGATCAGTTTCCGACACATGGTTTCACGAGGAGTTGCCGTTGAGTTGATGGATTCCCTCTTGACTTCAAATGTGCCTCTGTAAGTTTAAAACGTGATTTCAAGTATGTATACTTGATTGTCCTTCTCGCTTCTCTATTTGTTTGGAATATTTGTATTCACATGAGTAAACAATTGGGTCTGTGGTAGATAACTAATTTGTAGCTATATTTATGGTTAATGTAAAAAAAAAAAAAATTATGTAACTCTAAGAATTTAGTTTAATATTCTTGCAAATATATTATTTACATTTCTCCTTGTTATGATCTATTTAGCTTTACATTATCGTATTAGAGAACCAGGTTCACAAACTAGAACCTTTAGGGTCTACTTAAAAATTAGAAAGGAATAAACGTAAAATCTAGGTTTCAACCTAGGTCTCTTTATCATAAAACTTGAATGAAACAACACAAAAAGGCCTTGTTGGTTGTGGAGCCCGATCTTCTTAATTAAGATATGTTGTTGTTTTCAACCGTGTTTTTACCCCAGTTTTATTTATGTTTCTCCTTATTATGAGCTTTTTATCTTTACAGTTATGAGCTCAAGCTTGTATTATAAATTTGGGAAAATTGATAGCTCTTAGAACTTAGCATGAAAGTTGAAACAAGTATGTAGTGAGAGGTTAGATGCAATTTGTTTAGAAAATTGTAAAAAGTATGTAGTAAGAGGTCATGTGCAAGTTCTTGAAAAGTTGGTGAAATAAAAGGAAGTTTTTATTATGAGATTGAGTACAAGGTTAGGTGAAAAAATTTAATGAATTATGTAGAATATATACCCCTTAAACCATGCCGTATAAGTATAATAAAATATCATATTAAAAGGTTAGGTATGATGTCTACAAAAAATTAACATAATAGATACCCCACAAGCCTCACAACTGATCCAAACAAATCTCATATTATGAGGCCAAGGGTTAGTCTTGTGTGAATTTGGTTGAATATACACCCCTTGAAACTTGAAATATAAGCCAGCAAAAGTTTATGTTATAAATTTGAGTGATTTTTAGAAGTGAATTTGCTTGATTAGATACCCCTTGAAGCTTAGCATCTAAGCTGAATGAATTGTATACTATGAATTAAAATTCAATCACATGCAAATTTTGGCAAAATAGATACCCGTCATAATTGTCATCAAAACAAAGGAAGTGTGTCTTATGAGATTTAGTGCAATTTGTTAGTGAGTCACTCAATCTATATCATGAGGTCAAGTGCAAGTCCCAACGACCCTTAAAACCTCACATTTAAGAGGAATGTGTGATAATGTATGAGATCTTTAGGATGACACAATGATGACACTAGTGCACACTTAAGCATGCATAGTAGTCCAGGATAGATATAAGCTCAAGGACAGATAATCCATGAAGCAAAGATCAAGAGGGACCACACTCTAGTAGTTCCTGCAAGGAAGCAAAGATTGAGAGGGAGTCCACCCAACAACCAAACAAAGATAAGTATTTGAATTATCATTTCTCGTATATATGATTACTTAAATGATGTTGTTAAGTCATGGACATACTTATGTTCGTAGATTTAGGATATATTATGCATTTTAGAAAATTTGCATTAATGAACAAGATACTACTAATATAGTAATGGGTAAGTGGCCTATGGTATTGTACAACATTCGATTGCTACTTATCTAGAATGAAACCTCTTTGCTGACATGTTGGAGTAGTGTGCACTCTTAACAATGTTTTGGTAGAGATGGAAGGCATCTAGAAAGTTACAGGATATGGATAAATGTTGTATTGAAGCATTGGCTAAGATAATTGCATGACTGTATGACATATGTCTTTATGTGTAAGAATTTGTTCTGAAAAGTATGTGATGTTTCTAATCATGCAATTGAATTTGACTTGTAGGAAAGATCATGTAAAATCACCTAGAAAAGAAGGACAACAACATTTGTTCTAGCAACGAAGTTCAAGAAAACTACCTATTGAAGATATTGAAGAATCTGAAGTTCCTAGGATCCGGGATGCAGTAATGGAAGGATGCCATGATCGAGGAGTACCAATCGATCATGTAGAATGATGTCTGGGATGTGGTCCCGAGACCAGAAGGGAAGTCTGTTGTGACTTCCAAGTGGATCTACAAGATTAAACATGTTGCAGATGGTAGCATAGAGGAATAAAAGGAAAGCTTTCTGGCTCGTGGCTTCTCCCAGAGGTTTGTGGCTCGTGGCTTCTCCCAGAAAGAAGGGATAGATTATGAAGAAACTTTTGCACCTGTAGCCAAATACACTTCCATCAAAACAATACTTGCTCAGGCTGCGGTGATGAAGTGGAAGATACCCCAAATGGATGTCAAGACAACTTTATTGAATGTTGTAGTGGAAGAGGAAGTGTATGTGGAGAAACCACTCAGTTTTGAGACACATGATAGGGAGTCATATGTGTGCAAGTTAAAGAAATACTTGTTTGGCTTGAAGCAAGCATCCAGGACATGGTATGGCATGATAGACAGCTTCCTTTCCAGTTTGGGATTTACCAAGAGTAAAATGGATTCCAACCTTTACTACAAGGTTGAGGAAGGAAATCCAATGATACTCCTACTGTATGTGGATGACCTGTTTGTGACAGGTGAGGATAGGTTGATTGCCAACACGAAGAGGAAGCTTGCTGCCGAGTTCGAGATGAAGGACTTAGGTACAATGCATTACTTTCTAGGTATGGAGGTGTGGCAGAGTGCAGATGGAATCTTCCTAGGACAAGGGAAGTATGCAGTAGAGATCCTAAAGCGGTTGGGGATGATGAACTGCAAGGCCATGGCCACACCTATGGAATTGAACCTGAAGCTATTGAGTGATGATTCATCAGAGTTGGTTGATTCCATGATGTATCGTCAGATGATTAGGTCCTTGATGTACCTGATGAACATGAGACCATATATTTGCTTTGATGTGAACACTTTGAGCCAGCTTCTGATGGGTCATAGACATGTTCACTTGATTGCTGTAAAACGTATTCTGAGGTACCTGAAGGGTATGATTGATTATGGGCTCCAGTATGATGCGAATCAAAAGTTTAACCTTGAGGGTTATGTTGATTCAGATTGGGAAGGCAGTGCTGCAAATAGCGAGAGCACTTCAGGGTGCTGCTTCAGTATGGGATCATGTGTGATCTCTTGGTTTAGCAGGAAGCAATCCTGCGTAGCACTAAGTACATCTAAAGTAGAGTATGTTGCAGCTTGTTCAGCTAGTTGTGAGGTAGTATGGATAAGGAAGCTACTGTCTGATTTTTTTGATCTCTAGTTGGATGCTAATTGTATCTTCTGTGACAACCAGAGTTGTGTGAAGTTATCGGAGAACCATGTGTTCCACGACAAGTCAACGCATATCGAGATCAAGTATCACTATATCACGGATATGGTGTAGAGAGGAGCAATGAAACTCCTGTATGTTGCTACGGATGAGAAAAGAGCAGATGTGTTGACCAAACCACTAGCCGGGGTGAAGTTTGAGTAATTTAGAGAGAGGGTCATTGTTCTTCAGATTGAAGATACTTCTAGGAGGAAGTAACGGGACACAGATACTAGAGCAATTCCAAGCATTGTGGTAGGAGGATCCTTCCCATGGCTGTGGATGTAAGTGTTGTGTGATGAGCATCATGACAATGATCCAGATGATGTTATGTATGATGATGGTCAAGATGATCATGTGATGATGATATGCATTAGGATGATGCTGTGCTATGATGATGATCAGAATGATCATGTGATGATGATATGCATCAGGATGATGATATGCTATGATGATGATGAGGATGATCATGTGATGATGATGTGCATCGGGATGATGCACTGTATGATGATGATCAGTATGATCATGAGCATCAGGATGATGCTCTGTGGGAGGATGATCAGGTTGATCATGAGTATCAAGATGATACTCCATGGTCGGGGACTGGTTGTGCAGAAGCATGTAATCATTCCTGGAGATCCAGACAGGTTGTGCTAGACACATAAAAGTCCTGGGATTCTCTTTAGAGATCTTGCAGGTCGCAAGACACTCTTTTAAGGTTTTTCTAGACCACATGTAATCAGTCCTAGAGATTTGGACAGGTTGTGCTAGGCACGTAAAAGTCCTGGGATGCTCTTTAGAGATCTTGCAGGTCGCAAGACACTCTTTTAAGGTTTTCTGGAGACCACATGTAAAAGTCCTAGGAGATCTGATAGGTTGAGGAGTAAGCTTGTAATCAGTCTTGGGATGCTCTTTTGAGGTTTTGTCGATGCACGTAATCAACCCTGAGGATTCCATAGGATGGCCAGCTTGCAAAGCTGATGAAGACCTACAGGAGGCTAGGTCTACATCCAGCATGAAAAAGGGTTGGCTCTGTAGAAATTCCTATGACGAGAAGAATTGAGAGATAGCCCTAGTGATCGAGATGATGAGTACAACAATAGTGATGATGATGTTCCGTGATCAAATGACGATGATCCAGCTCAAGAATTGAAGACATGTGATTATATGTATTGATGACCTATGTCAAGAGAATACCTTCCTAGTTAAGAGGGAGTGTTGATATATTTGTAACTTCGGAAGATAGTCACTTGCATATTGTATGTACTTCATTTCTACTTTATTGTATCCCCAATGGAGATGTATTATTCATCCGATTGGAAGTGTCGTCATTTGTATTTGTAAGTGTCGCAAGTTACATTATAAGTGTTGTAGCTTATATTTGATGGGTTATTAGACCACCTTGGTGGGGTCGGCCCTATATGAGTCATATGGATGGGTTATTAGGATTCCTTAGGAAGTTGGCTCAGTATGGGTTAAAGGGTTATTATACAAACCTAGTGGGGTCGGCCCAGTGAAAAGTGGTAATGGGTTATTAGACTCTCCTAACGGAGGTCGTCCCAGTTAGAGTAAAAGGCAAGTAAAGGTAAAGTATAAATAGAGAGGAGCACCTCTCTATTTATCCATTCACTCACTTATCCAACTCACATAGTTGAGAAAGCAGAGTGTGCACAAGTGGAGGAGGAGTAGTTGTTGAAGACATCTATCTTTCGGGGTTTGATCTTTGTATTGGTGCTCATTCTATCTCTAAGGAAGTTGCAGGGTTTTTCACCTTCTTGGTTTTCCCCGGTGAAATGTTTTGTGTCTCTCGCCTCTGTGTTTGATATGATGTACATGTTGTTCTCTCAGTTAATATCCTAGATCATATTAAATTAAATGATGAAAAACTAACATTCCAAAGATTGATGAAGAAGGGAAAATCATACTAAAACTTGAAATAATCCTTGAGACACAGATAAAGTAACACAAAATCAAGCAATTTTTTAGTATCTCATTAAGTGGAAGAGCTTGCCAATATAATATGTGACATGGGAAGATTATTTCTTCATGTAGAAACGTCCCCAATTAATTAATTGTTGAGGACAACACTTGTTTTAATGGGAGAGGCATGTTAAGCCCTATATATTGTGAAATTACATTTCTATTATTGTGCTCATTGGATGGTGGTGGGTTACATATTAAGCAACAATAAGTGCTAGGATCAATATTTCTTACTTTAATTCATCAACCCGAGGGACGTACAAACTTAAGAGGGGATGCAAACAATATTTACAACTTATAAGGGATTCTAAACTAGCAAAAAATGGAAATCAATTGAATTAACTACTGGAAAGAAAATATTGCTTAAAAACATAATGTTGTGTGAGAAACAAACCGGGAACCAAAATGAAATGAATGAAGCACAGGAAATGACATAACATAAACAAAATACTAAAAAAAATGCATTCAATGGGAAACTACATGAAATGCGAAATGAAACTATAGGTGTTACTATTGAATCCTATAGGAAAATAGAGCATTTATAAACTATAAATCATTTGTAATCTGATCTATACTAAATTATCAAGCTATTGACGAGACTCCCTTATCACCTTGAGGGGTACCTCCGTAAGGTGGGTATAACAATTTGAATGAAACTCAAGTACTCACAAGATAGAATAAATCTTGATTCTTCATTAATTTGATTAAATTTTCATGATCCATAATGAAGTACAAAATGTATCTTGCAAAAATAATAGGTGTATTCTAACAGAGGGAATCATTTTTTAATCCCTTTGGTTGTGCCTAGGGGAGTCTATTTATTGCAATTTCAAAATATAAAAACTTGGCATAATGGATTATAACCCCTATGATTTAGGGACGACCAATAGTGATCTCAATCCATAAATTTTGGTGGTGGTGCATGTTCCTGGAATCGATTGTTTAGTGCTGAGTTGCATATGTACATCCTCCCTGGATCATGGTAACATATATTTAGTGTCTATTCTTCTGCGCCAATGATCCCAAGAGGACACATTGTTCATCTTGCATTAAATGCACAACTTCTAGTTCCAAGCATCAGATCAACTTTAACTAAGACTAAGGAAAATCAAACAAGAAAACAGAAAACATTTTTACCATCAAAATTCCTACTCACTAGTCATGCATGACAACCTCAAAATGTTTAATTATTACTCAATTGATGCTCCCTTGCTAACTCATTATGTTCCTGAGAAGGAGTAAAGTGTAGGATTGTTACCTATCTGAATTAAGCCTATCATCTCCCCCAACTTGAACGATTGCACACCCTTGTGCAACTTACATCTCTAGAGCTAGGGATCCTTACTACTTTGCACACACTTATCTCCCATCATGAGAAAAAATTATTGTGACATCACCTTGCTTGTAATAACGTAAGTTCTCCTCATGTTCCCATTTTTACTTTTCCTTATATCTATTTATCTCTTGAATTCTATTGATGGTTGGAAGTAACAATGGTGGAGTGAATTTTAAATCTATCCACTCTAATATTCTCCCTTGAAGAGTCTACTTGTACAGTTGTGCTTTGAATACGACAAGACTCATGTTGGCAAGAGAATGATCAGGTTCCATACTTTTCAGTTTGGATGATCATTTTTTCCGAATGTCTATGATTCCTTGTAGGGAATCTTCTCTGATTCCATGTAATGTGCCATTGAAATGAGCAATGGCCTCCTATAATTTTTCCTCTAAAATTGGAATCGGTTCTTTATTGGAGCTCAAACTTTTGTGACCTTCGATAACCATCTCTGGCTTGGTGGCTTTAATCCTAATCCATAGCTTGTTATCCCATTCTTCCACCTAATATATGTGCATTTCTTGTTCTCTTGCAAGTTAATGATATAAGTAGGAACAAAAATCCGTCAATTGTATGCCCCCCACATATGGGTTTGGTCACCATTTGTAGTACTGAGGTGGTATGAAGCTATGGATGTAAAAATCATATAATAGGTCCTTCTCTACTTATGTGTTATCTTGGCATACCTCCACAAAATATTTCGGTGTAATAAGGTTATAAGGAAAATAACACTTAAGCCTCTGCAACTAGAATATACACCATATTTCCCTTAAGAAAATTGTATGGGCCCTATATGGAGGCCTATAGATGAGTATTTCTTTGTAAAGTTGAGTGATTGTATCAATTATCCCTTCTAGGTCATATATTCTTTGGTTTTTCTCCTCTAGTTCTCCTCTACATCCCTCAAATTCCTACTAGTGTTCTTTATTCTTTGCTCAAGGCACTTTTGATTGTTATTATACTGCATCTTGGGACTTGCATATTTTCCTATACCATAGATGCTTCATTTGAAATTGTGTCTATTAATTTATTTGGAAATTGATGGGGACTAGGACATAGTTTTTAATGCTGCTAGCTCTTCTATGAATTTGGCCAATTCCATGATTATGTTTTGTAGCTGGAGGTTTTTTATGAGTATCATTTCTTCTTTTTCCCTACTTGATCGACCTTACCCTACATCTAAAAGATCCTCATCATCAACCTGAATGGTGTATGGCCCCATGGAGTTATCATCATCTCACTTCTCTTCTTCATTCTCAATCTAATGCTTCTTTGAGGCCCATGCTTCTACCTTTAGTCTTATTTTGATTCTTCTAAATTCATAAGCTCTATCAGTAGAATTCTTCTTCTCCTTGGTAGGAATAGATCTAGGCTTCTTCATTTTAATCAATGTGTCTACAACTTACTCATCATCCTCCCCCAAATTGATCTTTCTCTTTTCCCTATTCGTGACAGAAATTATTGTTGACGCTTTCTTCTTTTATTTTGTTGTAGGTATGGACATGGGTCTTGGGGTTCCTTTCATTGCATTCACATATTCTGTAGTTATTTTGATAAACTCGGTCCATGTTAGATGAGGAATATGAATCCATAATTTTGTGCATAAGATTAACTTGATTAAGCAGTGATGGGCTAGAGCATCTTCTTTCCCTTGCTTTACTTTCCGACCCTTTTCCCACAATGACTACAACTAAAAATTAAAGGATACTAATGTTATCCTATGGTCTCATATGGGAACTATTTCCCAATAGATTCAATATCCTAAAATGGTAGGACTTATTCTTATTCTATTATTCTTCCTTTTGCACATTGCAAACTTGAAACTTTCTTTCTCATGCCAAATCTACCCCCCCTTTGTTCAATCTATCGATTTGAATTACTAGGTATAATCACCTTGAATGATTTGAATTTGGACTTTGCATGTGCGCATTCCCTCTAATGATTTCACGTGGGTGTCTACCTCCATATAAATATAGTAATATCTTTTCCATGATCTTAACATGATTACCTCCATGTACTTTCATCTAACACAAGAATTACTTCTAGATTTACTACTTTGATTACTCTGTGTGGTAGTGCATATGCACGTTTAACCATTATTCAGGGGAAGCTATTGTTCGACACTTTACATCTTATTATTGGTCCTCATGCACAATACCCCCCTTGGACTGCAGTTGTGCTATCCTTAGCAAGATATTATTGTGGCTAGTGGTTTTAATCGAGGTGTCATGCAAGCTGAACAAATAGTAATGAAGTGGAGAAAGTGTGCACCTAATTGTTTGCGACTTACCCATAGCTTTAGTCATAAATGTGATCGTGAATGAAAAGTAGTGGATACTTGATGAAGATCTAGAAATTGTTTATTCTGTCATTGCTCTATAGATATTGTCTCCTATAGTTGAAATGCATGGTCATGTAGTTGTGACAAACAATGTATTTGATATCATGTTGTCATAGAGTGTTGAAGTTGTTTTCTTGAGAGAGAGTAGTAAATATAGAGCATTAAGAAGAGAATATATAATTGTATCCATTTGGAATAGAGCCTCCTAATGTTGAAAAATCAGGTAATTGTTGCAAAATAAATAGAAGTGTCAGATTTGACAATATTTTTCACATGACTTTCTTGTTCCTTTTTTTTTCTTTTTCTTTTTTCTTGAACTAAAGGTTCCATGTCTAGTTTTCACCTTGAGTTAGTCGTAATAGTGCTTCAAAAGACGTTTTCACTCACAGGATTATTGTTTTTTCTTCTAGTACTAGATAAGTCGTTGCTAGTTTTCACCAGTAGTCCTTCCTATTAGTGCTTCAAAAGAAGTTTTCAGAAACAAGATTGTTTATTATTATTATTATTTACATGCTAAGTACTGATATTTCAGCTAGGAGTGAGGATATCAATGCCCCCAATTAGTGTTAAATGCTTCTTGTACAATCTATGGGTAAACTCATCCTTAGAAAGTGGTTGCATGTATATTTTGAGTTTGCTACCATTGACCAATAAAGGTGTCCAACCTTCATCAATTGTAGAGACCTTCATTGATCCATTATCATAGAAAGTATAAATATGATATGGGCCAATCCATCTCATTGTTAATTTTCCCTTCAAGTATTTAAATCTTGAGTGATAAAGCATTTCCCAATCTCCTTTCTTGAATTTCTTGGTTTTAATGTATTTATCATTCCATGATTTTGTTTTTTGTTGCACCACTTCAATGTGGAAGAGTGCTTGTTGTCTATATTCATATAGTGCATTTAGGTGTTGTATTCTTTCTTGTTGGGCTACTGGTAAGTCCAAGATGAGACCTGTAGATATCCTGAGTGTTTTTATCTCAAATTCTACTGACAACATGACCCCCTTCTCATAGACTAACTCATAGCAGGTAAACCCTATGGTAGTATTCCAAGTTGTGTTTTATGCCCAAATAAATTCATTCAATGGAATATTCCGACATATACTTTATTTTTATTGCCTTCCTAAATTTTCTCTATTTTCTAATCATTGAATCATTTTGTTGCTATTTTAAATGGGACTCTTCATCTAAATTAACTACAACTGTCTTTGAAATTTTTTACTTTCAAGTTCTTTTGGAGTGCTTTTAGCTTCTTCATCTTAGCTTCTACATTTTTTACTAGCTAGGGGAGATTTTTTTATTCTAATTGTGTTCATATTTTTTATTCCTTAATCCTATAGAAAAGTCTCTAAGATATTTCTCTTTTATATTCTTGGTGTCTACATACTCACTTTAGATAATGATCTATGTTTTCAAAGAGGTGAGGAGTTGGGTCATATCCCATTATATGTTATGTTCCCTATAGTTAAAAATTTATGCTATCTATTAGATGATTTCTTAGTGCCTCCATCTTCGTGAGCCTTCGTTCATCTTCCTTTGAGATTTAAGCCAAACAAAGTCCATATTACGAGGTTAGGTAAAGTTCTTAGGAAAATTTGGCATAATATATACCCCTCAAAACCCAATATCCATGTTGAAATAAATTTGTAATATGATATCACACAATCCTTGGGATAACATCATCCATATGCACCAACAAAATTACATGTGGAATAGATAATCCTCCAAACCCAGCATCAATGTTGAAGCATGTTTATTTCATGAGGATGGGTGCAAATATACGATAAATTTGGTGGAATAGATACCCTTCGGAACCTAGATTCTGAAAAAAATAAAATTTCTATAATGAGTTTGGTGCAAGTCATAGGAACGGTGAAATTTATATCTACGAAACCTGGCTACTAAGCCAAACTAAACTTCATATTATGAGTTTGGGTGAAAATTTCAATTGAACTTTGTGGAATAGATTCTCTTTAGAATCTAATATTGAAGATATGTTTAAAAAAACATGTGTTATTGTAATGCCCTCCATTACTTATTGCATTAGTGCTAGGGCGCATGTTGGGGTTATAGTGTAGGCATGGGACATACTTGTGATGGCCACACGAGTATGTCCTATCTCTCCATGATAGTATTAGACTATGCAGGTTTATATTATCATATTTCAGGAGCATGGGATTCATAAGAATAAAAATGTATAACTCGATAAATTAAGCCTAAGTAATCATAGATTAGGTTAAATAAGGGGTTGAAAAGGGAAAATAATAATATATATATATATATATATGAGCTATTTATCTATTTAGTGAAATTTGCATGGGGATTTTGCATGTGGACATGTGTCCTTTTGATGGAAGCTTGCATAAGCTTACGTAGGAGGGAGGAGAAGGGGAAGGGGTCCTTCTTGGATCGTTGTCCTCTTCCCAAGGGTCTTCAATGTATGGAGGTGATTGAGGTTTGGAGGCTGAGGGTAGGAGATTATTATGTTTATGACGTTCATCTGGCTTGGTATTGTTGAGTGAGGGATTAGAAGCTCTCAGTATTTGACTAAGGGGTTGGTTGGGAGGCGAGCAGTTTCCGACATATGGTTTCATGAGGAGTTGTTGCTGAGTTGATGGACATCCTCTCGACTACAAATGTGCCTTTGTAAGTTTTACATGCGAGTTCAAGTATGTATACTTGATTTTCCTTCTCTCTTCTCTATTTGTTTGGAATATTTGTATTTGCATGAGTAAACAATTGAGTTTTTGGCAGATAACTAATTTGTAGCTATATTTATGGTTAATATTAAAAAGCAGAAAATTTATGTAACTCTTAGAATTTAGTTATAAAAGATTCTTGGGAATATATTATTTACATTTCTCCTTGTTATGATATTTTTAACTTTACATTATTGTATTAAAGCACCAAGTTCACAAACTAGAACCTTTAGGGTCTACTTAAAAATTAGAAAGGAATAAACGTAAAATCTAGGTTCCAACCTAGGTCTCCTTAGCATAAAACTTGAATGAAACAACGCAAAAACTCCTATTGCACACTACATGGTTGAATTGGTTCCAATATTGTCACACACAAGGAAGCAAATTTGAGGATGGGACAACCCGTTTCTCCAAAATCTGAGCTAATAGAACCGCAAGTATGAGGAAAAGACGTTGTAGTCTCCTTTCAACACCAGATCCAAAACTTAGATCTTCAAAATATTTTACTACTATAAGTAGTCATAAACTATATGTAATTCATTCTCAATAGACAATGCAAAATAAATAAATAAATAAATCATCTTTGCACATTATCACGTTTTTTTTGTTGGCTGTAAATTGTGGATAATGGCATTCTCAAATCGATGTCTCACCAGAATTTTGTATCGCATCAATGGGAAAGGATGAAGCTTCCAAAAAGGTAATGCACACAAGCTTTCACTCTACATCCGATATGGGATATATCATTAGTTAAATGGAAATGAGAGAAAACCATCAGATCTTTTTCTACGCTGCCACCACTGTATGATCCACACATGAACATAAAAAATAAACAAATTTATTGCAAACTGCAAATTCTAAATCGTCCAACCATCCAAAGAACACACTATTTGTTCATTGATGGAGAGTTTAACTCTTGATGAAAATCCGTAGTGGGTTGTGAGATATCCTACAAAAATTTTGATATTCATCCATATACACCTGTCAGTGAAATTGATTGAAATTTATTAGAACTTTCAAGATGTGGTTACTTGGAATTTGGGCAGTATGAGGAATGCTTTGAAGTTGGTTACCTATTCATATCTTTTTATCACAGCCTATAATTTTTTTTTCCAGATGTGGCTTTGAGTAGGTGTAGATGTTTTAGTTGTATGAGGTTTTTTTCTAGATGTGCCTTTGAGTAGGTGTAGATGTTTTAGTTGTAAAATTCAAGGAAAAAAAAAAGACAACGTTCTAAAACGCATATTTTAGAATCAATATCAGATTTGCTAAATTTAGTTGGTCTTTTACGCCATGGTGAAACTTCCCTATCATTGTCCTTTGAATTTGTGTGAATGAATAATGATTTTATGGATAAAATCAAGCTTTGAGGTTGCATATGGAAAAGGTTAATTATAATAATATCCATAAGTATATTCCAGTTCAAAAATTATACATGCTTGCACAATACTTCAAACCATTACATGAGATAATTGCAGTAATTACAATTATCTACTCAAGGCTAGCTAGTATATGACAATATATTTCAAATCTCTAGTTGTTTACGGTAGTGTAGGACTTGTTAAAGTTACATCAACTTGAGTCATTCTCCAGGTCAATTTTGTGTGTCAATATTGAGCCTTGTGTGTCGAGGTAGTGCCTTATAGGAGCCTAAGTTGGACTCGGGAAACTTGGAGAAGAATCTTGAGTTGGACTGAAGAATGGTTAAGCTTCATGTGTTGAGGCAAGTACTTTGTATGCCAAAGTGATGATAGTGTATAGTCTTTATAGTCAAGGCTAAGGTCTTGTGTGTCAAAATAGATCCTCATGTGTTGAGGTGGTGCTTCATGTGTTCAGGTGATTCTTTGCATGTCGAAGCATGTATGGTGTGTGATGTACTACCAGATGTGGTTGAGTTATTAAGTCTCCTCTAGTGACTAGCCACCTTTAGAGTGAATTAATTTAGCATATAACCACCTGGAATGAGAGTAGAACAATATGATCACATCATTGGGAAAATATCCTTAGTCTATTTGATATGATAATTAAATTGGAACATGTGGACCATGCAGATAAGACAAGAGATAAAAATAAGTTGTGATAAGATATGAGACAATTCCAATTTCACATAAAAGACTTAATTCGAATTGTTAAACTTCAGTGAAGACTTCAGTAAATAAAAGGAGAACTTGAATTGATCACTGCTGTGATGTTAACAAGAATGAATCAGTTAAGAGAGTTAACTAAGTAATAACAAATAAGATCTAGTTAACTAAATGTTATTGCATGATGAGTGACTTATGTTAAAATAGAAGACAACACCTGCATGACGACACTTAAGTTAAACACCTAATTAAGTGGGAAAGATTTCAGTTAAAGGGTGAGTTCATCCTAAGAATCAGTTCAATGAGTTAATGCACTGCATGAGAAGTGGAGTGCACTTCTTCATGCAAGATCAATGCATCTAGATGGAGGGAGAGTTCATCCTGAAGTTAGTAGATAAAAATAGAATCCAATGCATGTGAAGAATATATAAATATGTTATACATGATTGATGAATTCAAAGTGAAGCGAATTCTCTTCTCTCTTGAAGGAAATACATTTCTGTTTGTGCAGGATATTATTTTCAGTCTCTCTTCTTTATCTTTCTCTTGCTCTGTAATTGTACCGGAGGTACTTGATGTTAAATACATTGTCTACTATCTATCAATATATTAAGGAAGGTTTTGCTGGGGTTTTCTCCCTCAACTCATACAGGGTTTCTCAAGAGTAAATTCATGTTTCAAATGTGATTTCTTATGTGTATGATTGTTATTTGATTTCAAGAGCTATTGCATTTCCAAATTAAAGATAAAAATTTAACATGGTATCAGATCTCAAGGCATGAAAGAGCTAAGTTCAGCAATTAGGATTAATCCTACATAGATCTTGAGTGAACATAGTACTTGAAGAACAATGGATTAAACTAAGTGAGACTAGAAGATGGTCTTGAAGGAACTTCAAACTTCAATACTTGGAAGGCCAGGATCCTGAATATCGTGGAAGACCATGATTTGGATGGATATGTATCCAGTGTTATTAAAGAGCCTACTTCTAATTTAGGGCACATTACGTTCAAGAAGGATCAAGACAATTCAAAGAGAATCATTTATGATTCTGTGAAAGACAACTTGATTCCCGTGATTACTCCATTGAAGACCGCAAAAGAATGCTTCAACACTTTGACAAATATTTATGAGAATAAGGAACCCAATGAAAAGAGAGGATTTAAGAACAAGCTTCAAAATATGAAGATGGAAAATGATGAAGTTACGGATTCCTTCTTCACAAAGATCTTTCAAGTAATATATCAACTCATGAGCATTGGTGCGATGGTCGATGGTGATGATCTCATTCAAACTGCTATCAATGGTCTTCCATACTCATGGGAGACATTCTTGTCTATAGTAAAAGGTCAAGAAGTGCAATCTAACTTTGAGAGATCGTGGCATGATTTCCTGCAAGAAAAAGGGAAAATAAAAAGTAAATATATTTCATCCAAAGAAGAGAACTCCACTCTTCTAGCATGGATGAAGAGAAGTAAGAAATATCACAAGAAATTATCTCATCAAAAGGAGAATGATTTCAATAACTTTGATAAATCTAAATTTAAACGTTTCAATTGCAATAAGAATGGCCATTATGCAAGAGAATGTCGTGCAAAGAAAAAAAGAAGGTGCAAGGGTACGTTTCATGCTTCTACTGCTATAGAAGATTAACAGACAAGAAATAATTCATTTGATGATGAAGAGATGAGGAAGGATTAATATCTTTGTAACATACCCAATACTTGAGACATTTTACGTTGAAGGAAAAACATTGTCTTAACTTTTATTGTAAAGTTTTATGTTTAGCCAAGTGGCCAAGGATGACTGTAATTGCATAATATTATTATTTAATAAAATAAAATAGGAGACACTTACCCAAAGAGACTGTTGAACGAGTGTTTACTGACCCACTAGGTGGAATGGAATCTAGGGTAGAAGGCAATGGACAAGTGGCAACATCATGAACTCAATAACTAGTTGTTATTATGGGACAACTCCCTTGAATTGTTGTCAAGTTCCCTGGAATGTAGAACTAGAGCTTGAGGCTCATTATTGAAACTGACCACTAAAAGACCTAGGCATCTTTTATAAGCCATGGAATTTGAGTAGAGGTTCACACTTTTTCTGACGAGAAAATTTACCTTGTTGTTATGTTGTATGCACACAAGAGATTCAATGAGGGGAAGCTATGTTTTGAGTTGGAGTGTAAGTCTGTCTTATTTCTGCTGAGTGCATAGTTTTACTGTTGAGTACAGAGGTTTGAGGTGTATGAAAGTCTCCATTGATTGCTGAAGTACAACCTGAGTGCCTTGCTTCTACACAGAGTCTTCTACCTAGTGGTTCAGTAAACAGGGTTGGGGGTCCAAAGGGACCAAGTGATTTGGATGCTTCTTCTGGAGAAGGTTGGGAGGAACAAGCCTCATTGGGTGTTTGTCCACCCTAGTAAAAGTTATCAGGTTATACTTGCTATTTCTTTTCATTTCTATATATGTTTATCTATTTCTATCTATTTCTGAAACTGTTTGAATGTTGTTAGGCATAACTTGTATGTTTATAGAGAAGGCAAATTAGGACAAGAGTATGTCTATGCCCTAGCATAAATATACTGTTTAAATTGTTTAAAGATTTTATTTTTTGGTTAACAGCTTAACTGAACTATTGGATGGTATTTTGATCTAGATAAATTATTTTCTACAGTTTTATTTAATGTATGAGATAATGTAAGTGATTGAACAAAATGTCTTCCTGTATTTTTCCTTTCACCCTAAGGTGATGTACTCTAGTACGGGAAGTATTTAATTAACTTAGGAATGATATGATTTCAAAATGAATGATGGTTTCATATTTGATTTCCTTATCATCCTTACTTCTCTATTAAATGATAGTTTATTCCAAAAATTAAATATAGGACCTCATTACTAAATTAGACTTTCATTGTAGATTTCAAACTGTAAATACATAGTTGTACTTCTACAAATCATAAGATACAAACAAGGTTTTATAAACAAAGTCTACGTACTCTTTTACCATACTCAATAGTTTGCAAAACCCTAAGCTATAAGTATTATTTAAATACATTAGCCATTGCATTATATATCAGAGTTTATAATTCGCTTTCCCATTTAAACTAGTTAGATAAACTCAGCATAATATTGATACGATACAATACTATTACAATTCAAATTATAGAAAAACAATGTAGTATAAACATCCATAGAAATAAACATTATTATAGTGGTTCAAACCACATGTACAAGTATCGAGACCCTTTACACAGTAATACAAACATTCATTAAAAACATCACGCATGTTATAGCTTGGATCAAAACCAGAAATACAAGTTTCGTAAGCATTGCAAACATTATTGTATATATATATATATAACGCACAGTAAGAATAGTCCTAAAAATGTTATAACATAGACCAAGCTTCATCAACATTTGTGATCAAGACCTGTACAGGCTTATCCGAGGTTAACCCTAAAACTTAAGAGCATCATTAAAACTTTAAATACTTTTGTAAACTTCAACTGAGAGACAAGGGCCGAGTCTTTGGTCGGAAGAACTCACCTTGCAAAAGTTTAAACCCATACAAACATAAATGAATGCAATGACGAACCCAAAGCTTTAGACCCTGTAGATAACTGGGTCACTTATCTTTTAAGACTGGAAAACAAATATAAGCATCAAGTATTCAATGAAGCATCGTTTTATAAACAAGATAACCAGCATGTGAAGAAAACAAAGGGTTGAGTCTCATTACGAGCTCACCATGCTATAAAGCATTACAACTTAACCTTTCAAACATTAAAATCGCAAAAAACTTTACACAACATTATCATTTTATAACTGGTTTCGTAAAGACCCAAAAAAACATTTTACAGGTGACAGGATCGAGTCTCGGCTCACCCAGTTCCCTTTGTTTTAAATAAAACGACAGTCAAACTATTAAGTTAAACATTTAAGCAAACAAGGATTCAAATCATGTAAGATCATCATGTATTTCTTAAAACCAGATTTAGGGTTTATCCCTTCATCTACGAAAACAAAACATCAACAATATTTATACACCAAGACTAGATTCATAAAAAATGTAACATTGTATTTATATAATGAATAGCTTACATCGCAGTCTAACTACTAGTAGGATAAACAAGTATCCTATATAGACCCCTTCCCTATTAACACTACAAGCAAGAAAAACAACTTGGGTCTTTACCCAGTAAAACAACATTTGCAAAAATGAAGCCTAAAACCTTCTGACTAGTGGAGTTGCATTGACGAAGGAAAACCAAAACATATCATCCTGTTGACAGTTGAACGGAGTCTATTTGAGGCTTATCGGTGGATTCACACCCTTGTAGGTTGTCCCTTCATTGTTTACAAACCTCACCGCAGTTGGTAATAGCATAACCCTGTCACAAAAGTAAGAAGCAAGTTAAAAATGAAACGAGAAAGCTCAACATTTTAACTACAAGATAAGGGTTTAAAGACTGTACATGAAGCTTACCAGTTTACTTCTTAGGGCCGAGGAAGGAACCAAAAGGTGGAGGCCTGTACATGTCGTTGAAGCCATAAGTCACGACTAACTTACATTCCCCAACTTCCAACTAATGCAACAAATGGGGCATTGAACTACCAACAGTCATGGCAGCCGAGAAGGGCTAGTTGCCTTCTCCATAACGCAGCACAACACAAAGCCAAAGACCAAAACCCCAACAAAATCATAGTATGGTTTTGATAATACCAAGTGCATTTACGATCATCACATGGCCTCATTCAATGTGCCAGCTACCACCCTACATGGTATACGAGAGAACCATTTCAATATAGTTTGAAACATAGTAATTCATTCCCATTTTAATATAGCACCTATTGAAAACATACAACCCACTTCTCTATAGTTTATCCATTGCATATTTTAATGTAGCACCAGAGGTGGAAACAAAACCCTCTTTTATATAGTTAAACCATATTATTTCGAATACCCCAAAGTTTAAATTACCAAGTCACCTTTGCATTAGATTTTAAGGTGCCAACCTTTGGTAAGAACTTGACTTTGCTAAGGTGGTAGACTCTCAACTAGGGAGAGTTCTATTTATAACTTGTTCAATGTAGAATCGCTTGGGTCATCTTGTACCCAATGCATTCCTTCAAAATTCACACGCCTTTTATCAAACTTATGATGTTTCTATAACCTTGGTGTCGAACTCACTTATTCATGACTTTAAATAAAGTTAAGGGCTGTGATACTCTCACATAAGGTTAAGAGCAAACAATGCAAAATCTTATCAAACCAGAAATGTATAACGTATAACCTGGATAGTTAGAGAAAACAATGCTTTAGCTTAAAGCTAAGTAAGCCGTCGAATCATTACCCAGAATCCAACTGCCAACAAGAAGTATGTTTTGCACAACAACTTACTATTACGTAAATAATAGTATAAATAACAACCATCAGACTTTAACACAATGTGTAATCAAATAGTATTATGAACGCAGTTGCATATAGAACTATAACATATTTATCATGCACCATATCAAAGAATAGCATTGTCATAATTTATAGTCATAATAACACAATACTACGTACCATCCGGTATAGGATGAATAGATCGACAAGTGATGACACTATTTAGTAGATGCGACAGTTATAATTGCTATAGGTGAATAATGTATTTCAATTGTCGATAAGACAATTAAAAAATCCTTAAGGATAAATACATGTCGTAATTAAATTAAATCAAGTTCATTTATTATTAGACATTTATTACTTCTACACAGCATTTAATGCTAACTTTAATGTCTAGATCTTTTTTTAAATTTTATGAATTTTTGGGATGTTACAATCTTGTCTCAACCCTTTCTGGATCCATTACCACTAGTGTTGAGACATGGATGGTAGACAGTGGTGCATCCAAGTACATGACTGGATATAGGAGCACTATCACAAATCTTAAGGAATAGAATTTTTCTTGTAAGGTGGATCTTGGAGATAATACCACCTATTTGATCCAAGGAATTGGATCTGCTTTTTTTCAGTTGGATTCAGGATATGTAGAGCATGTGAATGAAATTTTGTTTGTCTCTGTATTGAAGAAGAAACTCCTGTTTTTTTTGGTTCTAGAAGATAAAGGATTTAGAGTTATCTTTATGGACAACAAAGCATTCCTATGGCCTAAGCATAAAGACTTCAACTTTGCATAATTGATTGGAGTTAGAGAGGGAGGTATCTACAAAGTTCCCGGAAAACTCATTCAAACCATGATCCATGACACAGTTAGTTTGTGTGAGCTGTGGAATAGAAGGCTTAGTCATTCCATTTCAAAGTGCTACCTAGATTGCAGAAAATGGTGAAAGGTATGCCCATATTTAAATCTGATTTTGATAGTGTTTGTAGAGGTTATGCTCTTGGAAAGAACATTAAGAAGAGTTTCCCAAGTAGTACCAATAGATCCAAATGGATTCCTTATTTGATTCATTTCGATCTATGTGGTCGTATTTTTCACCCTCCTTGAGTGGTTATTTGTATTATGTTCTTTTCATAGATGAATTCTCTCGTAAGTCATGGGTTTATTATATGAAGGCAAAGAGTGAAACTTTAAACAACTTTCAATAGTTTAAAGCACTGGTTGAGAATTAGACTAGAAAGCACATTCATTCTTTGAGATATGATAATTGAGGAGAGTTTGAGTCCCATGAATTCAATGACATATGTCGAGATGCAGCGATAAAAAGATAGCTAACTGTACCCTACAACCCTCAATAAAGTTGGGTTGTTGAAAGAAAGAATGAAACATTATGTGCGGATGCAAAATCCATGATGTGTGATCAAGATCTTCCCACATCGTTATGGGAATAAGCATCCAACACTACTGTTTATATTCAGAACAGAATGCTTCATGCTATCTTGGGAGAAAAGACTCCTAAAAGGTTTTCACAAGTGAAAAACCATATATTAGACACTTGAATATTTTTGGTTGTCCCATTTATATTCACATGCCAAAATAGAAGAGGAAAAAGATGGAGCCTTATGGAAAGAAAGGAACATTTGTTGGATAAAGTGAATACTCTAAATCCTACACAATCTATGTTCTAGGACAACAAAACATTGAAGTCAGCAGATATGTCACTTTTCATGAATAGGCTTCCTTCAAGCATTCCAAATAACTTCAATGTGATTTAGATATGGAGGAGCATGATACTCCTATGATGGAAGATCCAATTTTTTATTCTCCCCTTTCATATGTTAAGAGGGAGAAACCATAAGAGTCCATAGATCTGCTTGATCACAAAGAACCAAAAGATATGATAGAAATACCCCTTGATGAAACTCTTGCTAAGAGGATATATGCATGGTGTTGAGACATTATGCAAAAGGAAAAAAAACATGGAGCACCTCCAGGATCATCCAAAGACTGAAATAGACCTGAAATATTTTGAGGATATGTAGCACGGATGAGTCACATCAATGATTCAGAACCCTCTATCAATAAGGAAGCCTCAAAGTAGCAAGTATGGAAATATACCATGGTAGAAGAATACAAATCTATCATGAATAATGATGTGTGGGAAGTGGTTCCTAAACCTAACAGGAAGTCTGTAGTAACTTCCAAGTGGATTTATAAAATTAGGCATGCAACTGATGGAAGTATTGAAAAGTGTAAAGCAATATTTGTGTCCCATGTTTTCTCATAGAAAGAAGGGATATACTATGATGAGACATTCGATATTGTGGCCAGGTACACTACTATCTGAACCATAATTTCCCTTGCTTTAGTTTTGGGTTGGAAACTTCACAGATGGATGTGAAGACTTCCTTCCTCAATGGTGAGGTTGAGGAAGAGGTTTACATACAAAACGCTGAGCGGTTTTCAATTCATGGGAAGGAGACCCATCTCTGCAAACTTAAGAAATCCTTGTATGGTCTTAATCAGGCCCCTAGGGCTTGGTATTCAAGGATTGAAAACTATCTTCTGAGCTTAGGATTCTCCAAAAGTGTATGCAAACTTAAGAAATCCTTGTATGGTATTAATCAGGCCCCTAGGGCTTGGTATTCAAGGACAGAAAACTATCTTCTGAGCTTAGGCTTCTCCAAAAGTGAAGCTGACCCCAAGTTGTACTTCAAGGTTCTGAAGAACCTTCCATTGATCTTGGTTCTCTATGTTGATGACTTGTTCCTTGCTAGAGATGAGAAACAAATTGCTCAGTACAAGAGGGAGCTCATTTCTAAGTTCGAAATGAAATACTTAGTTCTTATGCACTATTTTCTTTGTCTAGAAGTTTGGAAAATGAAAGATGAAATATTTATTTCACAAGGAAAGTACACAATTGATGTGTTGTAGAGATTTGGTATGATGGACAATAATTCCATGTCTACTCCAATGGTGTCTAATCTAAAGAAGCTACATGAGTCATATTATGTATCAGATCTAGTGAGTCCTACCATGTATAGATAACTCACTGGTTCCTTGATGTATTTGATACACAGTATACCTAGTAGACATATGTTATGTAGTGAATATATTGAGTCAATTCATGTCTGACCCAAGACATATACATTAGGTTGTTTCCAAGAATGTGCTTAGATACCTTCGAGGTACTATTGCTTATGGACTTAGGTATGCCTCCAATGGTGGAGTGATGTTACTTGGATATGCCGAATCCAACTGGGGTGGTAGTATTTTGGACTAAAAGAGTGCATTTGTATTTTGTTTTAGCTTGGGATTAGTTATGATCTCTTACTCCAGTAGGAAGAAGGGCTCTATAGCCCAGAGTACTACAGAATCATAGTATATTGCAGCTAGTACTGCCTGCTAAGAATGTTTGTGGCTTAGGAATCTATTTGTTGTGTTTTTTGGTGAGAATATTGAGATTATTGTCATTCGCTCTAATAATTAGAGTTTCATAAAGCTCTAAGAAAACCCTATCTTTCATGATAGATCAAAATAGACTGAGATGAAGTATCACTACATCAGATACATGGTCTAGAGAGGTTCCATAAGACTTCAGTACATTTCTACTGGTGATCATATTGTAGATATGTTGAGTCGTTGACTAATCCTATGTCCGTGACGAAGTATAGGTACTTCCTAGATAACCTTGGCATGACAAAGAATGCCTCCCTCATAGAGAGAGAGTGTTGAAGTTACAACATCATGAGTCATTATATAGGTCAATTTTTTGTTTCAATATTGAGCCTCATGTGTCGAGGTAGTTCCTTGTAGGATCCTGAGTTGGAATCAGGAAACTTGGAGAAGAATCTTGATTTGGACTCAAGAATGGTTAAGCTTCATGTGTTGATGCAAGTGCTTTGTATGTCAAAGTGATGATTTTGTATAGTCTTGCTAATCAAGGATAAGGTATTGTGTGTCAAGACAGATCCTCATGTGTTGAGGTGATGTTTTGCATGTCGAAGCATGTATGTTGTGTGATGTACTACTAACCATGGTTGACCTATTAAGTCTCATCTAGAGACTAGTCACCTCTAGAGTGAATTACTTTAGCATATAACTGCTTGGAATGATAGTAGAACAATATTATCACATCATTGGGAAAATCTCTTTGTATATTTGATATGATAATTAAGTTTCCACCTCTGGACCATGCAGAAAAGACAAGAGATAGATGTGATAAGATATGAGAGAATTTGAATTCCACATAAAATAATTAGTTCGAATTGTTAAACTTCAGTGAAGACTTCAATAAATCAAAGAGAACTTGAATTGATCACTACAGTGAAATTAACAAAAAAGAATCAATTATGAGAGTTAACTAAGTGATAAAAAAGAATATCTAGTTAACTAAGTGTTATTTCATGAGGATACTTATGTTAAACTAAAATACAACACTTGAGTTGCGACACTTGCATGACAACACTTAAGTTAGCCACCAAATTAAGTTGGAAATCTTTCAGTTAAGTGGCGAGTTCATCCTAACAATCAATTCAGTGAATTAATGCATTGCATGAGAAGTAGGGCACACTTCTTCATGCAAATTGATGCATCCAGAAGGAGGGAGAGTTCATCCTGAAGTTGGAAGATAAAAATAGAAGCCGATCCATGTGAAGAATATATAAATATCTTATACATGATTGATGAATTCAAGGTGAAGCGAATTCTCTTCTCTCTTGAAGGAAATGCGCTTCTCTTTGTGCAGGATATTATTCTAAGTCTCTCTCCTGTATCTTTCTCTTTCTCTGTAAAAGACATTCTCTGTCATCTTTCAATATACTAAGGAAGGTTTTGTTTGGGTTTTCTCCCTCAAGTCATGGAGGGTTTCCCCAAGGTAAATTCAAGTGTTCAATGTGGTTGCTTATGTGTATGAATTTTGTTTGATTTGAAGTACTATTGCATTTCCGAATTAAACATCAATATCATATTTGCTAAACTTTAGTTGGTATTTTACTCCATGGTGAAACTTCACAATCATTGTCCTTTGAATTTGTGTGAATGAAGAATGGTTTTATGGATAAAATCGATATTTGAGGTTGTATCTGGAATAAGTTAAATATAATAATATCCATAAGTATATTCTAGTTCGAAAATTATACCTACTTGTACAATACTTCAAACCATTACATGAGACAATTGCAGTAATTACAATTATCTACTCAAGGCTAGCTAGTCTATGACAACAAGTTTCAAATCTCTAGCTGTTTACGGTAGTGTAGGACATTCTAGGACTAGTTATCTTCTCTACAATTATATTATAAAAATAAATAAATGTATATATATAATATGGATTGAAGGTAAAAGAATAATTGTCAATAAAGTGTATAGAGTATGGAAAATGTTGCACTATTCAACACTCTAAAACAAAATATATATATATATATACAAATACCATGGCTATTACCTTACAGAGACATACAAACAGACACCGAGATATTTATCCCTATAAACAAGGTCATTGGGAATAAGGAATAACACTATAATATTTAAGTTCATGTTATTGGGAACCACAAATTAGTCAGATGTCAGTATAAACTTGGATAGGGCATAGTCTCCAAAGATGAAAAAATATTAGCTGTGATTCATAAGGAAAAATAATATGTTTCCAAGAAGGACCCCATTCCCCTTCTCCTTCCTCCTACTTAAGATTTTGCAAGCTTCCCTCAGCTGGACATTCCACTAAATAGATAAATAGCTCATAAATATATATTTTATTCTTTTCCCTTTTCAACTCCTTATTTAACCCAATCGATGATTACTTAATTTTAATTTATCGAGTCATATATTTTTATTGTTATGAATCACATTCGCTGTGACGATGTTATGCTTTCATGATGGCATGTAGTAGCATGTGGTTCCTTCATATTCATGATGATGATGTATGTTCTCATGATTCCATATGATAGCATACAATTCATTGACACTCTTGGTGATGTTAGGGTTTCACAATAACATGTGGTTCATTGGTACCGAGGTTATGGTAACATGTGTTTCTTGATTTCCTAATACAGATGATGTGATGCAATAATTACACTTGATTTTTGATATGATATGATCACAAAGTGATGAAGTGTTGTGCATGGACTTGTTTCATGGTGATAAATGACTGACTATATGATTGTGAGTGGAAGTGTTTCAGGTATTCCACTCTAGGGTCATTAAGGCTGGGTCATTCTAGAAACCACAATATCATGGGAGCCCATAACCATGAGGGACTATGGGATGGCAACCAACTCATTTAGTAATACCTTTCCATCTATGATTTTGTTGAAATTCCATGGCTCAAGGTACATCAGCTATATAGGGATGTATATGGAGGAGTTTCGATGCCTATGTTTGATTGCCTATTGGGAGTTGTGGAGGGATTTTGTCCCATTCTTATGAGATTCCTAGTGTGAAGGGTTGAGTGCACTAGATCAAATGTCTGGTACCCTCCAAATGAGGCCTTGGGGCCATAGAGCCCAACTAAGGCTAAATTGCCTTAAGCCTTAAATTGATTCCAAAAGTGGAGGATATAACGAGAATTATACTTGCACCTCATCAGATCTATGATGAGACTTATGATGCATGCTACGGTCACATCATGATTGGTGACCCTTATACTAGTTGTAGAAGGAATGTTGTGCCATGGTGAGTAGGACCATCTAAAGTATTGGAGGGTGTTCGGAGGTTGATCGGATGGTATGATTCTCATGGTGAGGATGTGTAAGGGAGGAAGTAGAAGTACTATGGTTAGGAATCTTTTAACAATAAATTCGGGATGAAGTTCCTTGAAGGAAGCGTGTATGTAACACCTCTCGGTCACACATTGCATTAGTGCTAGGGGAGCATACATGGGTTATAGTGTAGGCATGGGACATACTCGTGATGGCCACACGAGTGCATCTTATCCCTACACGATAGCATTATGTTATGTATGATTATATTCCCATATTAAAGATACTAATAAGGACATGGGAGTCCATGAGAACATGAAGTATTATTATAAATAAACAAATTCAGATAATGTAATCAGTAATTAGATTAAAAGGGGGGCTATTAAGGGAAAATAATAAAATAAGTAAATTATGAGCTATTTATATAATTAGGGGAATTTTTCATGGGGGCTTTTGCATGAGGAAATGTGTCCAATCGAAGGGAGAATCTTAAAAGGGGGAAATGGGAAGGAGAGGAGGTTTCTTGGCTAGTTCCTCCTCCCAAGGAGGGGAGGTTCTTGGAGGATATGGAGGGTGATGGGAATTGACAGGATGAGGATAAAATTATGATCATGGTGGTTTTTGCTAGCTTGGTATTTCTAAGTGAGGGATCACGAACTCTCAATCTATGATTGAGAGGTTGGTTGGGAGGAGAGTGGCCTCCCACATATGGTTTCCTAGTTGCCACGTATATGGCACAATTGTAAGTGTAAACTCATGGATTCAAGTATGCCTTCCTATTTATATGATTTAATTTTTTTCGGTCTCAGCCTAGATTTTATTGTTATGCAAATTACCATCATTATGAATAAAACCTCATATGGATTAATGTATATTTATCTTATATTGAAAATATACCGTGTTGAAAAAAATTCTCTTAATTAATGGGATATGTAAATTATTTTCTATGACAAAATGTCTCTCTTTATTGAAAATGAAAGAGTTGTAAGTCTATTGTTGTTGATCAAGCGACATAATCATGTTGAACATCATTGATATATAGTGTAAAGATAAAGTTAAACGCCAATATGACCCGCCATTTTGTTTTCCAATTGGTGTTGTAATGTATGAAACAATTATGCAATTTTAGTTTAAGATGTTTATTTTTTGTTTTAAAGGAGTCTTACAAAAAAAAATTTCTCATGCCAAGAAGAGAAAATGTTTTCTATTGGATTTAAGATTACGTGAAAAATATTTGAAGCATAGTTTTTAAATTTTTCTAAAGTTTGAGTGGATACTGCCAGTACCTAGAATGCACATAATATTGCTCTTCCCTCCATGATATAGACATTCTACCCATCCATTAGGTCCTAGAATTTATTCATGCAATATGTATTAATGAGAATACCAACAAGCTTCTAGGTGATTTAGTCATATTATTTATTCATATTTTATATAATGTACATTCTCAAGCATCAAACACATTTTGAAATGTAAATATTAAAATATTTGAAAGCAATTCAATCGTACATTATTTCACCCAAATGACTCTAGAGAACTCATCACGAGTAGGAGTGAAACTAATCAATTCAGGCATGATATTTAACTATAATTACTAACTCTCCCACCTACCCGCCTGCAAAACCTCTACCATGCTTTTCCTTTATTTGTGTCAGTTTTTTTAAGCTCTTTGTTTAAATTCCTGAACAGGTTAAGGGAAAACATCCTTTGGTGGCCCTTGGTAGAATTGTCCTTGAAGACTTTCTTGGCTAGATGCCTCATGTTAATCTTGAATTAGTAATTTGCATAAGAGGTCAGTCCTAAGTGCCAATCCAGAGGATGCGGGTTTGGTCGATGTAGTTGAAGAAGTGAAAAGAAAGGGAAAAACTCTAGTGCAGAAGCAAGCTTATTGGTTCTCATACTAATATTTGTAGGATCAATTCATAATAAGCAATGCAAATTTCAGTAATTATGCTATAATACATTCAATGACATGCAAAATTAATTAAATGCTATAGAAAAATCAAAATTTTTATTAACATAGAGGGTAAGATGACATGTAACTATCAATCACTTTTGTTAGGAGGTTACCTTATTTTATGTACTTTTGTTAGAAGGAACTCCCTAAGAACTACTATCCCAAACTACTCGGACTTAGGGTATTGTTGGTTCGACACTCTTAGGATACGGTTGAAGGGAAGGTTCTGCATGAATCAATGAATTGGAATGTAACGAAACCTACCCCACTTTCCATGCCGTTTCCATTCACGCCTAGTCATTCCGCAAGAATAATGGTACGGTAGCAAATACTATTTTTCCTCCTTGTAAAATTATCTAGAGATGTGTTCTCTCACCTGACTTCTTAAGCGATGGACTCAACCTAATAAATGGTTTTGGGAGTGAGCAACTATATCAAGTTTATCTCAAGTTGTAATAGGTCGAGAAAGGGGATATTCGATTTAGGAAATGCATAAATTCAATTTATATTTTTGTATGTAATAACACTTTTTTTTATAATACCAAAGTGCTATACTTCTATATAGGAATCAACCAAAAATATAGGGAGAGGGGGGTATATGGAGAAGGAATTTTGATGCCAAGAGTTGATTGCTCGTTGGGAGTTGTGGAGGGAGTATGGGCCAACCTTACGATATTCCTGGTGTGCATGGTTGAGTGCACTGGACCAGATGCCTAGTACCCTCCAAATGAGGCCCTAGGGACATATAACCTAATGAATGCAAGAATTCCTGAAGCCTTCAACTAATGCCAGAAGTTGAGGATACATCTAGGGTTATACTCACACCTCATCGGATCTATGATGAGACTTTTGATACTTGTTGTGGTCACACCATGATGGGTGACCCTTATACTAGTTGCAGCAGAGGGCCCGTGCTATGGAAAGAAGGATGAAAGTAGAAGCGTTAGTTAGGAAACTTGTAATGATAACTTCGAGATGAAGTTCTAACGCCAATTTCATTAAACTTGGACTTATTCCAATCCAATTCACTTTGAAGACGAGGCTAAAACCACCTTTCTAAACTCCAAAATCAAGCAAAATCTGGTTCCAAAAGTGCCAAATCCAGGTTCCAAAAGTGCCAAAACCAGTTCCAAAAGTGCCGAAACCGGTTTCGAAAGTGCCAACACCGATTCCAAAATTGCCAAAATTGATTCCGAAAGTGCCAAATCAAGGTTCCAAAAGTGACAAAACTGGTTCCTAAATAGCCAAAACCGGTTCTAAAAGTGCAAAATCCGGTTCTGAAAGTGACCAAACCGGTTCCAAAACTACGAAATCCATTTCCAAAAGTGCAAAATCCAGGTTCCAAAACCATACTTTTTCTTTTGATATTTGTGTCTGTATAATATGATGGTCATTTGAAGTTGAATGTCATTAACCAACACCCCATTTTTGAATGAGGCTCAAGCTAAATGAATGAAGGGGTAGCTGACCCTTCTTCTACCCATTATTATTTTCATTATAGTTCTATACTGCAAGAAGGGTGGTTCGATCCTTCTTGTGTTCACCATTCTGGATACAGGTGAATTGTCGGATATTGGTGTTCACAATTATCTATTAAAAGAAGGGGCGGCCGATACTTCTTGTCAGCAATCAGGATAAATATTGTTTACATGTTATAACATAGGCAATGTCTTGATCCTTGCCACATAATGCGGACGTCGGTAGTGGGGAAATGTTGTCCCAACCTTCGTAGATTAATTGTTCTTCATTTCTCTTTTAAATGAAGGGTTGACCGACCCTTCTTGTGGTTAGTATTTTTGCAGTCTTCGACATTCAGGATATGCATGAAGTGGCAACCTATACTTCGTAGGTTGAATATTTGCACAATTCCCTCATAAATAAAGGGGTGACCGACCCTTCTTCTTCCCAATATTATTTTCATACTAGTTCTAGAGTATCAGAAGGGTTGACCAACCCTTCTTGTGATTTATGTTTATCCAATCTTGACCCTTATGGTTATACATGAATTGATCTCTATTTTGGAAGGAGAAAATCTCACACGTGTGAACCTCAAAGAGAGAACTGACATCTCACACATGTGAGCCTCAAAGAGAGAACTGAAGCCATAGGAAGTGATGACATGGAATGTGTGATGATGACATGACATGTATGATGACATGGCACGTATGATGACATGGCATCGAAAGAAACATGATGGTGTTCTAGTATTATCATTAAATCAGTGTTGCAATGTGACATTATTCTGGAAAAGTATGGCAAGTTTGTGAAACTTTGGAAATTGATAAAAGTATGGAAAAAGTAGTCAAAACTGCTCTGAGAGAATGCCCACCATAATTCATGGTTTCAGAAAATGAACGCACCATCATATCATGCTATAGCTTGTTGAAGTGGCTATATAGTTATACACAATTGCGGATTGCAGGAACTGTTTGAGTAATGGATTTGCGACATGCGTTTCCGCAACCTGCAATTCGGATTACGGATTGTGGAAACTTTTGTTTGTTTTTATTTCAAGATGTAGTCCCGCAAGACGCAATTGTGGATTGTGGGAATGTTGTATATATTTCAAAAAAATTAAACCCCCATAACTCGTCTTCTGCATTCCCCATATTAGATCTCAGCCATCGACTTGTCTTAATCTTACTGCCCAGAAATAGGTTAATTGTTTTATTTTAAATAGAAACATTATTTCTTTTTGTTCGTTTAAATCGAAGCATTATTTCTTTTTTATTTTTTTAAATAGAATGAAATATCATAAAAGGGAGAAGACAAGAAGGATCGACCGACCCTTCTTGCAGTGTCGAACTATTTTGAAAATAATATTGGAAATAAGAAGCGTTGCTTAACCCTTTTGTAGTGTTGAACCATTATAAAAATAATATTGCAAATAAGATGGGTCGGTCGACCCTTCAATTACGAGGGAATTGTAAAAATATAACACCTTGTAAGTTATAACATATAAAAATGGTTTCTAAGTAATTTTGTTTTTTATCCTTATTTTTCAACCAGAAGGATCGGTCGCCCCTTCTTTTCGTAGTTATTTGTGAAAACCTTTATCCAGAAATTCAGCTATATCCATAATGGAGAACACAAGAAGGATAGACCGACCCTTCTTGCGGTGTCAAACTATTATGAAAAGAATATTGGGAATAAGATGAGTCGGCCGAACTTTCATCGACGAGTGAATGGTGAAAATAGAACACCTTAGAGCAAGAGCGGCTGAGTGGCCACTCTTTCTCTGAGAATATTTCAACTTGCCAGCAAGGTCTTTGAAGCAAAAATTCTATAAATTTGGAGACACATGGAACGCTTATATTGTGACACATTGCATATTTGATTTTTAAAATTAGTTTAAAGATTTTTTAAACAAATATTAAGGATATTAATGGTACTAGGCATGTTGGCTATAGGATTTTCAATGAATCAATTGGAGTAATAAGTGTACGATTACTCCAGCATAATATGTACTCACTACAGATGATATCAATGGCCACCATGATCCCGCCATACTGTGATAATTACCATTGACCTCATCCAGAGACTTTTTTGGTGACAAGACATAAACATTATGTGGACTGAAAGCATGATGAGATTATTCACATGAGTGATACAATCCATCATTTACTGTGAATATTATTAAGCCTGTTGTAGGCCATTTAATGCGCTGGTAGCAGGCATGCTGGCCGTTGGATTTTCAAGGAATCGAGTGATATGTGTATGATTACTCTAGCAAAATCTGTAGTCGCTATAGATGATATCTTTGACCACCATGATCCCTCCATACTGTGATAAGTACCATTCCCCATCTGTCCCAGACTCCCATCCCATTCAATCCATCAACACAGTGGCCACTTACTATATATAGGCTAATCCATCAACACAGTGGCCACTCACAGCAAACTGAAATGGAATTTTTCTGTTTGTTCACCTTATATTCCCTGGGTATGCATGGATTTGTCATTATGTTCCTGCAACCATGAGGGGACATAGGGAGATTAAGAAATGTTCTCATATAGGTAGATGAAGAAATGTTCTCATATAATGGATCTAATGCACCATTTTATTGTAGAGAAATTTGGGGAGATAACAGGTATCTTGAAATCATTGAAGAATCTTGATATCCATATTCTGAAGCCTCTTCCTCTTCTCAACTTATTGGAGCAACTTCCTAACCTTGAAAGACTACATATCCGCAAAAGGTTTTTCTCATTAAGAAATAATTTTTGTAGTCATTATTATACACGTGTCTAATTTATGTGTTTGCTTATCATTTGCAAAGTATATTTCATTGGTTGAATACCTTTGCTTCCACTAATTATGGTGTTAGGAGCTAACCCGTCTAAGCGGGATGTCCAGACAAACTGTGTTAGGAGCTAACCCATCCAAGCAGGATGCCCAGACCGACTATTATGGTGCACTTGGCAATTTAGGAATAGTTTCTCTATTTTTATTGTGCATGATGATATGTGTGCTCACGCGTTGGTTGCAATAAAACGATTATATTTGCATTTGTTGGAAATGGTTTCTTTTTATGGCAGCATGATAAACAGTTATTTGTTTTCTATGCAGGTATTCTAGAGACTGAGATGCAATACCACCATGTCTAGGCTATCTTCGAATCTCTGTGCCTCCAGATCATGTTGTTCGCTTCTTCTAACTGCGCATAATTTGTTTCACTCCTTTTAAAGATGCGCACCTCACCTGTTTCCATTGCATTTTATAGCCAGTCCCATGAGATAGTTGGAAATCTCGAGACTTTCCAGCTCCGCAGAATGAAACAACAGAATGTTATCAATCATTTATGTTTCTTCCTTGATGAATTTCAGCTCACCAACTTAAGATAGTAGTATCAGACTTAACTGATACTAAACTTGGTGATGATGTAGTATCAGAGCTCGATGATGTAGTATCAGACTTGATAGATAGTAAACTTGTTATCACCATCACACATGTTTTGCACTATTCATCAACAAATAACTACATCTGGCCTAGAGAGCTTACCAGTCTTTGCAAGAATATTCCCTTTGTAGTGGAAGGTGGGAAAATCATCAAGGTAGGAGGCGTTCTAAAGTTTCTCCAGGTGCTTGCATCCAAGAGTAACTAGGCCAAGTTAATGGGATGGAAATTGGAATCCTTGTATAACTATGGGATTTTCAACACTTTTTGAAGGTTACCTTATACTACCACCTTGTGCAGGAGGTATGATGTATTCAATGAATGATTTGGTTTTATTCTTTCAAAGACACTTGCAGTAGTCATCGAATGTTGTTCTAGTACATTCCTTCATGTCTGGAATGAGTCTAGTGCTTCTAAGTCTACAAGTCGAAGCTCCAATAAAATTTTAGTCTTTTATTACTCCTTCAAAGGAGATGATCGGATTAAGGATAAGGAGAATATAAAATGTTCAGCGACTTTAAATTATTCCGAAGTTGAATTTAAAATAAAAAAATGTAATTGAAAAGGACCTTCTGAAAGTGGCAATATTGGCTTTGAAAAGGGTGTTTTTCTATTGGAATAGTGTGTTTTTTCATTACTTATGAACCTTAAATTGTAGTTTGTTGTTATAAAACTATGAACTTCAATTCAAAAAGTGTGAATTTAAAATAAACAAATGCAATTTCTGATTTGAAAAGTGTGAATTTAAAGTCAAATAATGTAAGTTTTTTATTTGAAAATTGCAATTTTCATTTGTAAATGTTCTAAATTTTAAGGTGAAAAAATCAATGTCTAAAATATTCAAGTCACTTTGAAGATGGGTCAAAAACAGCCTTTCTAAACTCCAAAATCAAGCAAAATCCGGTTCCAAAACTCCCAAATCCAAGTTCCAAAAGTGCCAAAACTAGATCCAAAAGTGCCAAAACCGATTCTAAAATTGCCAAAACCAATTCCGAAAGTGCCAAATCAAGGTTCAAAAAGTGACAAAACCGGTTCCTAAAGAGCCCAAACCGGTTCCAAAAGTGCAAAATCTAGTTCTGAAAGTGACCAAACCGGTTTCGAAACTACAAAATCCATTTCCAAAGTGCCAAAATTAGGTTCCAAAACCATACTATTTCTTTTGAACGAGGCCCAACATAAATGAATGAAGGGATGGCCGAACCTTCTTCTACCTACTATTATTTTCATAATAGTTCTAGACTGCAAGATGGGTGGTTCAATCATTCTTGTGTTCACCATTCTAGATACTGGTGAGTTGTCGGATATCGATGTTCACAATTATCTACTAAAAGAAGGGGCGGCCGATCCTTCTTGTCAACAGTCGGAAGTTAGGAGAAATTTTGTTTACATGTTATATCATAGGCAAAGTCCCGATCGCCGCCACATATTGCAGAAGTCGGTAGAGGGGAAATGTTGTCCCAACCTTCGTAGATTAATTGTATTTCATTTCTCTTTTAATTGAAGGGTCAACCGATCCTTCTTGTGCTTAGCATTTTTGCAGTCTTCACCATTTAGGATATACATGAATTGACAGCCTATACTTCATAGGCTTAATATTTCCACAATTCCCCCATATGAAAGGGCGGTCGGCCCTTCTTATGCCAAATATTATTTTCATACTAGTTTCAGACTACCATAAGGGTTGACTGACCCTTCTTCTGATTTATATTTTTCCATTGTTGACCATTCTAGTTATACGTGAATTAATCTCTATTTTGGAAAGGGAATATCTCACACGTGTGAGCCTCAAAGAGATAACCAATGCCAAAGGAAATGATGAGATGGAATCTGCGATGACATGGAATGTGTCATGAGGCTAGGAAGACACAAGATGGTGTTCCAATGCTATCATTTAGTCAATGTTGCAATCTGACATCATTCACAGAAAGTATGGCAAGGTTGTGAAACTTTGGAAATTGAGAAAATATGGAAAAAGTAGTCAAAATTGCTCTGATAGAATGCCCGCCATAATTCACGGTTTCAAAAAAATGCACGCACCATCATATTATGCTATAGCTTGTTGAAGTGAATATCTAGTTATACATGATTGTGGATTTTGGGAACAATTTAAATAATGGATTTGTGACATGTGTTTCCGCAACCCGCAGTGCGAAATATGGATTGCGGAAACTTTGGTTTGTTTTTATTTCTAGTTGTAGTCCTGCAACCTACAATTGCGGATTGCGGAAACGTTGTATATATTTCTAAACAATTAAACCCCCGCAACTCGTCTTCCGCATTCCCCAGATTAGATCTCAACCATCGACTTGTCTTAATCTTAGGACCCAGATTTAACCCAACGGAATTAATAAATATGTTGATTTTGTTTCTGTTTCCTTTTATTATATTTCATCTTCGAAAATCACCTGATGTGTGGATTTTACTACGAGTTTTTTCCAGGGGTCATTTTTGCCATTTTTTCCAACTTTAATGAAAGGTCGGTCAACCCTTCTTGTGCTTAGTATTTTTGCAGTATTCACTATTCAGGATATACATGAATTGACAGCCTATACTTCGTAGCTTGAAGCAGACAGAATGGGGAAGCTCCCCAGTAGACATGGAGCAGAGAGAATGGGGCTGCTTTGAATGCATAGAGGGTCGAGGGTACCAGAGTTGCAGCCAACTAGACGGTGAAGGGAGCTGCGAGTGAAGAATCGAGAAGGATCCATAAAGTCGCACATGTGAGGGTAGGCAGGTGGAAGCCAGGGATGTGGTATATTGCATGAGGCACACGTGACATGTTACAGGTGCCTAGGTCGAGGCTCCTCCACCACGTTCCCTCCTCGTGTCCGGCACGTGGCCCCTTGTGAGTCATGTGTCGGCCTGGAATTTGACGTCATACAGGATGTTTTTTTCATTCTAACACATATTTGATAGATAAATTTCAAATGGAAACGTCGATCGTGACAGCTACCAAAATATGCAAAACGTCTATTTGACATCCATGAATTTACATTTCCCATCAGAAATTTTAATGCTAGTTGTACTATACCCTATACTTTGTACTTCTTAGTAATTAATCTAGGCCATTATGTTGTGCCGCTCTTGCATTGCTCGTTCAGTTTGGATGAAAATATTTAGTTTCCAAGACATAACTCCTTAATGTTTCTTGATTAAGACGTTATAGGCCATTAAGTATAGTACGACTGAAGAAACATTAAGATGTTATGTGTTGGAAACTATTAATCCAAACTAAACGAGTTGTGCAAGAGCGGCACAACATAATGGCCAAGATTAATTACTAAGAAATACAGGGTATAGGATATAGTATAACAAGCATTAAAATTTCTTATGGGAAATGTAAATTCATGGACGTCAAATAGAACAATTCAACTATATCCATTATGGAGAACACAAGAAGGATCGATTGACCCTAATTGCAGTGTCAAAATATTATGAAAATAATATTGATAATTAGAAGGGTCGACCGACCCTTCTTCCAATGTCAAACTAATCTAAAAATGATAAGGGGAATAGGAAGGCTCAGCTGACCCTTCAATTACAAGGGAATTGTAAAAATAGAACACCATGGAAGTTATATAATATAAAAATGGTTTTTCCTGAATTCCGTTTTATGGCAAGCAGGATCTGCCGCTCCTTCTTTCCATAGTTAATTGTCGAAGCCTTTATCCATCAATTCATCTATAGCCATAATGGATAATACAAGAAGGATCGACTAACCCTTCTTGCAATGTTGAACTATTATGAAAATAATATTGGGAATTAGAAGGGTCGATTGACCCTTCATTTAGGAGGGAATTGTAACAATAGAACACCTTGGAGAAAGAGCAGTTGCTCTTTCTCTGAGAATATTATCGCATGCCAGCAAATTCTTTAAAGAAAATCGTCTACAAATTTCGTTGTTAAAATGTTGATATCTAGTATCCTAGGGTGAAACGTGGAATGATGATATTGTGACACATGGCATATTTGATTTGGCACATTGAGTATAGCGAGTTTACTAATGCGGGTTTAACCACAACACAAACAGGAAATGAAAATTCACTCATAGCAAGATTACCCTCTGGAAATTGAATAGCAACACTTTTTCTGTGGAATATGACAACTAACAAATTGCCCATATTGGTCTTTGTGTTTAAGAAGAGTGTTAAAGATCCCATAATGATTAACTGTAATGAATTACCAGGCAATTGATTAGAACCTTTCGGTCTAAGAAATGCAATTATTACATCTGTAACGAAATAACATATAGCATGCGCCAACAAAATTTGGATTAAGATGAAGTACAATTTTAAGTATATCACATATCATGATTTGATGTCAAATCTAAACAATGTATAAGCCATATTTTGGACTATTTTTTACTTAGAAGGGCTATGTTTCTAAATAGCTGAAAGTTTTTTATTTTTCTAGCAGAAGGATGAAATTCTCAAACTGTTTTTGAGAAATTATTGTAATTTTCTAGGAATTCTTTCTGACAATATATGGTTTTATTACTTTAGATCTCTAGTGAGTCAAGTAACCTCATGGAACATACATGTACTATTTTTTCAATCTGTGGAATGAAATTATGTGTAAATAAACGTAAGCCATGAATATGCTATGTTAAGCCTGTTAGAAGGTTAATATATATTCATGAATGAGGTTTCTTTCAATTGCATAAGCTATCTACTGTATTAATTTTGTATGTGAATGATGAATGGCTAAACTCCATTTATGTAATACATGTATGCTTATGCTGTCACAACCTCATTGATGGATGGATGCCTCCTGTATGTTCTTAGAATGATAGGCATAAGCCTAGTTATGAAGCTGTAAATTAGATGCTTAATAACTTAACTTAGCAAATTAACTTAATATGATGATATTAATGACTGTTATGTAATTGCAGAATGTGAAACAATATGAATCAAGTAAAGAAATTTACTGGGGCATAACCTGCATATAAATCATATGAATGATAAATCAAGCACAGAGATTTATATGTTTTATGATTTAACAATACAATTTAAACAGAGTTACATTTTCGGAAACCAAACTCGACACTTACAAGAATTATAATCAGAGTGAAATTGGACATACTAGAACAAACAAACATTCAAGTGTATTATTTAACAAATTACTTCCGTTTTTATTTTATTCACAATTGGCCTCACATCGCTCATGCCATCCAGGTGCAGAAAGCAAGGCCATAATTTATCTAACAAAAATGTGTCATTGACATCGTTGGAATAATTATAAGTTTTTTTTATAATACAGTTTCCTTCATCGTTAGAAACATGTTTTTTTTTTTCCGGAGTCATCGACAATCACAGTATTTGTCCGATCCCAACCATGGTTCAAATTGTCCCAAACTATACTTAAAGGCTTGTGATATACATTAGGATTTCCAACACCCTGAAAACCCTCTTTGGGTACAAAAGAATAATTTTCCTGTGTTAAAATTAATCTAAATTGTTCCCTTTTCAATCTTGTTCTTTGTAATAATCTAGGCAAAAACTAGTCAACGTTTTGTCGTTGAGCAGATGTCCATACCCCAACCTCCAAAATACGAAAGCATTTTTCAAAAAATTCCCTTAAGCCTGGGCGTATAAAATAATATTTTGTTGATGTTTCGATGTCCAATGGTCATCGCAATCCGAGTTTCTGTTTTCTATGTATTGCGTGTAACAAAACGCCATTTGAAATAAAAAATGACCAATGGTTTTCTAGTACTATCTGCAAACAAAAGCACACACACACAAACCAGTCAATAAAATATTATGGTTCAATGTTTCTAATTATATTGCCTTCATGTTCAACAATTTTTTAAACACATTACCAGATACATGGTACGATGTCCATAAATAAGATGAGAACTGTGCAATAAAACTTAAATCAATTAAATGTAGGAGTGACTGTAAAAAATATACAAATCACTAAATGAATTTGTTTTGTACAATATGACGGTCATCTCAAATTCAATGTGTTTAACCAATGCCCCATTTTTTAACGACGCCCAAGATAATTCGACGGAGCACACAACATTGTTTTTAATAGTTATATCTCTCTCTTGTGAACCAACAAATTTTCAACTAGTTGGCATTTTCAAGCAGTTTTACTTGCTATTATCTGTTGATTGATATTGCCCTTCATCTATAAACAACATGTCCATTTGTTTATATATATCTCCATATTGGATAAGTACATCCTTGAAGGATTTTTTGTATATTATGTTCGGTACTTCACCAACATTATAGTATGCAGACATTGAGTGATTATCAATAGTACTAGGTTCGCATTGCTCTCGAACCCAAATAAACACAAATTCTTCATTTTTCAACCATTCAAATACATCCAGGAAATTTTTAATATCCATGTTGTCAAGCCAGGAAAACCACAGAGCAACGTCGAAATGCTCTCTGGAAACACTGATAATTTTGCGGCTGAACATGCGTGTATAATAACGATAGCATTTATGGACAAAATGAGGTTGTTTGGAAGAATCTTCAATGTTGGATAACATCCAAACTCCAAAGAGCAATCCCTCTACTCCGAGGACCAATAGTTTCTTTTGCGGTGATAATATCCTCATTGCATACAAGAATAGTGACTATATATATAACAACAACAACAACACTTTGTTCATGAAGTTAATGATCATAGCAAATTCAATTGATTTAATAAAAGCATCACACTGAACTAATAATATGTTACATTTAGACGAAAATAAAGTCTCCGGAAAAAACAAAAAACACATTGAATGGCTTAAAATAGGCAATGATAGATTACATCTAGAAAATTTAGGCAATGACAGGTTACATTTGATAGTTTCTGATATCAGCTGATTCTTGCATTTTACTCAAACGCTGCCAAATTCCATGTACCAATTCGGTATCTATCCAAAGGGACGATCCAATAAAGGGCTTACACGAAATACAGTTTTGAAATGGAACTGCTTTCTCAACATCACCCTCCAAAACAATAATTGATGTATTAATTTATGAACTTTGCATTGGGAATTCCTTCCACACACTCTCCATATTTTTTTGTGTATTTCCTTCTTGATCGGAGGTACATCTATCTCGAAACCAAATAAATAAAAAAATTTGGTCATATGATTTATCTTTACCGCATGCCAACAAAAATTTTGTAATCAATACCTTCCCCTCATTAACAGCACATTTAGATGAGCAAATCCCAATATTGAATTTGGAAAAAAGTAAATCCAAAAATCGAATGGAATTTGTTCATGACTCATATGAAGTTTTTCTATATTTAAATTCAAGATTTATTAGAGTAGTCTCTTCCCCTTTTTTATCTCTTTTGGTTGGAGTCATTTTCTGTGACTTTCTTACGAAATAGAAAACCTTCCATTTCTAATATCAATAACATTTTTGTATGGGGAGCTGCACAAAAATATTGTTTGTCATTATATATACTTCGGAATAAATTTTTTTTATCAATGTAAGTAGAAAATATTGTCTTTTACCTGTCAATGGCAGGCAAACATTTGAATGGTGAGTAACATCACTGGAGACACCACATTTTGACACCAAGGCGCCCTCTCCATGTTCAATACTAGACAAGCCATCTTCTTGTGCTGCATTGTTCAAGCTCTCGGCTTGTTCATTATTGTCCAAGATCCCGCCTGGTCCCTTATTCTCCAATGTGACTTGCTGGCCAATCTCCAGGGACATCGTCGATGCCTGCTCTAGTTGTGGATGATCCACATGTTGACCTAGAAATTTGCAGGTATAGATGTTATATAGTTTTTTGCAGGTCACTATCCCCTTTCATAATTTACTTAATTTAACCACGATCTGTGAAAAATAATGTTTTACCTTCTTGTCATGTTTTGTTGTTCTTTGTAGATTGTCTATCACCTTCAGTTTCATCATTGGATATTGTAATTCGATTGGAGGATATCTGGGTATGCTCTTTATTTGAAGCTGTAGTAGAATAGGAATTTTAAAAAGTTATTCAACATAACCGATCGAGAAAAGTAAAATAAAATCAAAGACATCTGAAAATGTTAATAGAAATACCTTGTTTTGAGAAAAAAGTAAAATAAAATTCAAAAGTAAAATAAAATCAAAGACATTTGAAAATGTTAATAGAAATGCCTTGTTTTATACCCAATTCATGGTAGAAACTGTTCATGAACAGCTCTTGTTGTACCATCTCCACAATAGAAATAACTATTCTTTCTGGAGACCTGGTCAACGAACGAAGAAGCCTACCTCCTGTGTACAGCGAAAGAACTGTGCCTTCATAAGAGACCTGTCTGGAAACTATGTGATCCCAGAATTCCTGTGTCCTTTCTTTTTGAAACACATGGCTCCTCTCACTATCGCTGTTAACATTGGGCCAATGTAAATCAAGCATCAATAGGCCCTCGTCTTTCCAATCCATATCAATTTCAGAGGTAGATAAAATATCCTCATCATTTCCAATGCACCAACATTGTATAATAGAATCCTCTAAATAGGTCCCCGGAGAATTCTCTATATACCCCCATTGTAGGATTCGTCGTAACATGTTTTTTGTATTTCTTGCTCCAACTTGTGAAAGCTTTAGAAATCATACAAGAGTTCTCCATATCGGCTAGAAAAATACAAGTACATTCCTCTGAGTTGTTTCAAGGTAGTACAAAAATGCTAGAATGTCTTCTTCTGTCCATGGAATAGCACAATTACACATATCCACAACAACAAATTCACAGCTGACGGTCGCACCGAAAAATGGAATTGTTTTGAGTGTGGTGACCAAAGAATCACGGTAACAACATTTACAAACAAACTGTGAACTATTTTTGACGTCTTCAATGGACATCCTCTCTTTATTGATATATAAATTCAATATTTTCTGAGCTTCAATTGGTATTTTGGTACCAATATCCACTTTAGATTTGTTCTTTCTCTTTTTACTCAGATATTTTGGTTGCTTTCCTAAGCATAAAATACTGCATAGTTACTTGAGATGGTTTGGTGCAATTTTATATATTTCAATGACGTTATGGTCAATTACATTCTATGATCGTTTAGTTTGAACATCTTTAACTTCGAAATATTCAACGATCGAATGCCTGGTTGACCTCTCGTCCTTTATTCATTTGCAATATTGACTTAAATTTTCTACGCAAAACTTTTTATCAACTAATGTGCTCAACCAAACGGATCCATTGATTATATTGTCCGCCACAGCGGTCAATTCATCTTCATCAAGATCATGCAATGGTATGAAAAAATTAGAGCCATAACTCTTTATTTATTTAGAGGGAAATCATCCTGATAGATGCTCTTCGGCAAGAAATCCAAGCCACCACTTTTGTAAAGCTCAAATACAGAGTGCCATTTGCTCCATAGTCGTTCCGATTTCAAAACAAGAGTTAGATTATCTTTAAGGCTCTCCTGGTTAACAGGAAATATATTGATACATTGATTTTGGAAAGACTGCAAACATATAAAATTGAATATTCCAGTTAATTTTTGAATTTCATAACATAGGAAGCAATCTAAAGAATTTGATTGATAAGAAGAAAAATTCTATACCATCCAAACATCACTGGGAGCGTTTCCCTTTCCTGGGCGGGATGGACAGCTGCACAATAACCATCTCTCCCTTGCTTTTTCAACTGAAAAAATGAATGTAGTGTTTGAAAATTCCTTGTTTGACAAGTTTTGTTGTTTGCATAATTTGTTGATGATGTCCTGAGGAACATATCTATGTACAAGACAAGCTGTTCGATGCCAATACCTTTTATGGAGCTATTTATATTGATCAACTACAATGATTATTTTCTGGGAAGAAATAGTATGCTGCCTGTCCAATATATAAAAATTTACTGATGGCAGATCAATTTCTTTTTCATTTTCAGGAAGAAAGGGCAATCTGGTCTCCTTATTGAAAGGCAATAGAATAGCATATCTCAATGTTGTTGTAAATTTATGGACAAGTGATACCACCATATTTTGCATGACCTCCTCATCAACCTTTCGATATTGTATGTGGGGAGGTGCAACAACACATCTTGTTACGTCAATGAGGAAAACTTTCTCATCAAACAAAATGTATATGATCTAATGTTGTTGAACTTCTTTTGAAGTTTCGAAGCTCTTAGTCACTTTCTGTAGCATCGCTTTAGAAGGACTTCCTTTGAGTTGTTTCAAGGTAGATTTCCACACATCTTTTACTATATTTTGGAGAAATGCTCTTCTGTTGTACGTTAGAATCTTTTCATGGAATACCGTTATCGACCCCTTATTAATATTCATATAATGTAATACAGAGGAAGTTTTCCTAGCCAACATTCTTTTCCTCCATACCGAAAAAATTCCTTTCTTCAAGGATGTCGCGGTATCAATTCTGGAGCGATTAGAAACAACATACAAGGGAAAAACCCACCCTTGCTTAGCACAGGAAATCGGATCTGGATCGAGACCATTTTTCATTAGATCTGGTTGATAATCAGAAACCAGAATATCACACTATATAAGGCAATACTTTTCACCAATCATCGCTTCAGCTTGAACTCATAATTTTTTATCAGAATTAATGGGTTTCACATATGTCAATATCCTAGCTCTAATCGGCTTTCCCTCGAAATCCAAGTAGAATAGATATATATCTGGGTACAAATTATCTGGTTCTTCCATCTCAACATACCATCCATTTGTGAATGGCGGAAGGTAGTGATCTTTTGTCGATTCAAAGCAAGGGATTTCTTGATAGTTACTGAGGCTCAACAAATCAACCATGCTTTATCTGCAAAACAGTCAATATTAAGTAGTCAATATAAGAATGCATACAATGTCTATAATTATAAACTAGTGTTTTAATATTAGATGTATACTTGAAAATGTTCATGCTAATGATAGATGGTTAGGGAACGACCCCTCATTTTCAAAATCAATTGATTGATTAAGATCAAATCTGCTAGCATTATCCATGAGAGATAGAATGTACATTTTATAGAGTCGCTTGGGATAAGGATCGATCATAGAACGAGTGATCATCATAGAAGGGGCAGCCGATCCTTCTTGTATATGTGTATGATTTTATCACATGTTTTTTATTCGATTTTATGTGATTTTTTGTGCTTAATTTATCTGTATGTGAATGGTAATTGCACATTGATTAATTGGAATACAAGTGCATGATTGTGAAGAAGAAGCACATAGTTTGACGAATTCGTAGAAAACTGGCGAATACATTAGAGATCCAACGCAGTTCTGTATACTACGATAGCTGCCAAGTGCGAAGTCATGTGGTGTTCTAGTTGATGTTAAATAGAATGTTATGAAAAGGTGGTAACAACATCTATGCATTTCCATGGTTAAGAGAATCTTGATTATGCAACCCCCATATTCGCTTTAGGTTAGACTTCAACCTGTTTACAGGGTGATGTCGAAAGGTCAGTCGGCCCTTATCTCAGTCTCCTTCCAGTGTTCACGATCCTTCATATACATGAATTGACACCCTCACCTTCGGAGGTTGAATATTTTTACAATTCCCTCATAAATGAAGGCTAGGCTGAAACTTCTTGTACCCAAGACTCGTTTCGTAAAAGTTCAATACAGCAAGAAGGGTCGGTCAATCCTTCTTCTGTTCACCATTCTGGATATAGGTGAATTCACAATTCTCTACTAAAGGAAGGGGTGACTGATCCTTCTTGCCAGATGTCGGGAGTCAGGATGCGGACAAGGGCCAGATCGACAGTTGATAATAGCTACGCAGATCCAAGGTGTGAGGAAGGCAGCGTTTGAGAGATTGAAGAGTGCGGAAGGTCATGGGGCTAAGCATGGAAGGAGATCAACGGTACCAAATTGATCATGCAAGATGGATGGCTCAGAGAAATTCCTTTATCCCTAGAGGTGCAATAATGATAGGAAATGATAGATAATATAAAAAATGGAATGCACGGGGATCTGAGTACTGTTTTATTCAGTTTCTCCCATCCTCCCTTGGTTGAGATCAAAGGTGGCAAGTTAATTTAGATAGACTCAAATAGACTCTAGCACCTTGGTGAATGCACATTCCATCTGGGACCAAGTCCAACAAAACTGATGCAATAACTAAACAACTAGCTCAAAGAAAAATTGAAAGAATCAGGTAAGAGAGCTACAATGGAATGGAACATTACACATATGGAACAAAGTTATATTCATTTTGAATCTTTGATATAATATAAGCAAAATTAATCTAGCTAAGGGGTTTAATCTTGCTCCCATGCATATTGGAAGAAAATTTCCCACTTCCATAGGTATGTTCTTCCTCCATGAGATCAAATGAGCTAAGCCTTAAAATTGGACAAAAGTATTTGCAGGCCACCCGATAATTTGAAAAGATTTATGGTATTAAGAATGGAATTTAGCTGTATTGAATAGATGGCAACCTTAATTAAGCTTGAAAAATTATTGGACAATAAGCTCTACAAATCATACAAAGATAACAAATAAAAATGATTAACGAGTATTGACTGGATTGTTTCTTATCTCTTCTTTCCCACCAGACCAAATTATTTTGACAGTAACTAAATGGCTACCTTGCCTTTGTTAAAAATTGCCATGAAATGAAGGGGCGTCCGTCCCTTCTTCTACCAAGTATTCTTTTCATAATAATTCTAGATTGCAAGAAGGGTCGGCCAATCTTACTTGTCTTCAACATTCTGGATACAGGTGAATTCCTGGATATAGGTGTTCACAATTTTACTAAACAAAGGGGTGGCCAATCCTTCTTGTAGCCAATATCTGTTCCCCACTATTTACAGCAGATGTAGGGAGTCGGGAATTGTTGTCCCATCCTGCAATCTGCATTCTAGGTTGCGGGATAGTGGTATTGATGGAATGTTTTAAGAAATATAGGTATCTGTAGTCTGCAACATATTTGCGTCTTCTGTAAAGGCGATGAAATCCTCATGCGGGGTGCAAGAAGGGTTAAACGACCTTTCTTGTGCCGAGTATTCTGTTCAAAATAGTTCTAGGCTGCAAGAAGGGTCAGTCGATCCTTCTTGTGTTCACCATTTTGGATACAAGTGAATTGTAACCTATAGGTGTCTACAGTTCTCTACTAAATGAAGGGGAGGCCGATTCTTCTTGTCGCGTGTTGGGACAAATATTGTTGATATGTTATAACTTAGACAATATACTGATCCCAACTATAATTTCATTATAGAAGTCAAAAGTCTGGAATTGTTGTCCCAGCCTAGGCAGGTTGAATATTTTTACAATTCACTCATAAATGAAGTGTCAGCCGACCTTTCTTCTTCCAAGTATTTTGTTCAAAATAGTTCTAGACTGCAAGAAGGGTCGGTCGATCTTTCTAGTATTCACTATTTTGGATATAGGTGAATGGTTGGATATCATTGTTCACAATTTTATAATAAACGAAGGGGTGGCCGATCCTTTGTGTCGGAGGTCGGAAGTCCGGATAAATATTGTTTATATGTTATAACTTAGCCAATCTTAGTTCTAGGATGAATTCTGCATTAATTTGGAAGAAATAACATTGAAAATATTTAAATGTGTGGATCAGATCATATAAACTGAATTATAACCCATGTATTACAGTGAACTATGAGGCAAAGTGATAAGATGGTGTAACATGAAATACATCCACAAAAGAGAAATTAAAATACCGAAGAAAGTAAAAACATATGAATCTTTGTTTTGGATATACTTTTACTTCTGTTCTTCATTAAAGTCTTCAAAAAATATTACATCAATGTATTTTTTGCTCTCGGATCCAACCCCTATTACTCTGTAAAATCAAAATTTATACAAAATGATCTTTGAAATTGTCGCTAAAAAAAGAAATTTCAAAGAAATCTCTCTAATCCAACCCCTATTATCTTGTTCAAGTTTGAATAAATTTGCCATGTATTTCAATCCTTCTATGTTTGATGATCAAAAGCCTTGTTTCCATTTAGATGTCTCCTTTGCAATATAATTTGATGAGGATCATAATTCATCCTTTCAGCCTCTTGGAAAACCATAATCTTCAGTAATTTTTCTACTACAGAGAGGGCTACCTTATTCTTTGTTGAAATATTGTAACTTCAAAGAATATTATATTTGTATATTATTTATTCCGGAGATGTTCCATACCTCCGATGTGATTATACTATAAATCCGGAGATGTTTATTCCTCCGAGTTGGGTGTGGTAACTAGGGTTATTAGACCCACCATGTGGGGGGTCGGCCCAGTCAGTTATAATGGGGTATTTAACCTAATGGTTAAATACGAGCCTACATGTACTTGTGTAAAATACATATCAAAGTAGTGTATAAATAGAGGAGGTGTGTTCCTCATTTGATACACTCACACACTTGAGGATAGCGCACTTGTGGAGGAGAGGTCTACTATTGTGGAGGAGGAGATCATGTCTCAGGGTTTCATCTTTGTATATTGCTGGTCATCTATATTGAGGAAGCTTTGCTGGGTTTTCTACCCCATGAGGGTTTCCCAGGATAAATCTATGTCTCTTGTGTTTATGCTGTGCTTGTTGTTTCTTCAGTGATCCTGTATATGCTATTATTGTGAAATGGAATGTAATTCTGCTATTTTCTGTCTTAGCATATTGAATTTTAACATGGCATCAGAGCTAACCTGAAGGAAGACAATGTATGGCACTAAAGACACTTGCTTTACTTACGACAATTTGAAGGTTAGGGTTTTACATAGAAAAAACCAGTCATCGTAGCACTTTCGCTATAAATCCGTTTTGGAGAAGTTTTCGGATCTAAAATTGTTACAGGACGAAGATTAAATCTCCAGGTACCTTGTGTCCAAAGGAAAACCTCTAATTCGTTGTACTTTGTGATTTATGATCTGTACAATATAGGGTTTCTGCCTCTTCCAGATCTGAGTCAAAATCAGGTGACCTTGGGAAAAAGGTCATATATTGGGCTAGGAAGCTCCAAATGAAATTTCGTAACAATTTACAGGTAGTACACAGTCTTTAATATCTTAGAAAACGTTTTCAGAGGCAGAAGTTGAACCAGTGACACGTGGCACTCCGTACAAGTTCGCCCTCCTGTATTATCCCATAAACAGGTCATGTTGCGACACATGGAATAACTCTCTCTCAGAGAGTCCAATTGAGGTCAGACCTGTCAGGATGGAAAGATAACAGGCCGAGATACCTCAGAAACGTTTTTCAGAGGCCGAAGTTCAAACAGTGACACGTGGCACGCCGTACAAGTTCGCTCTTCTGTTTTATCCCAAAACAGGTCACGTTGCGACATTTGACATAACTCTCTCTCAGAGAATCCAATTGAGGTCAGACCTGTCAGGATGGAAAGATAACAGGTCAGGTTATCTCATAAAACGTTTTCAGACCCTGTGGATTGAAAAGTTTGGAGTTACACCAGAAACAATCAGGTACATATTTTTGTCAAAACATAATTATTTTTGAGTACCTTCATTCATGGCTTCCGGAATTTAGGGCTTTGAAGAAAGTTGGAATTTTTGTAAACGGAGACCACGGCTGAATGCTACTCATCAAAATAGAAATTTAGAGACCAAGATCAGATTTTTTGGTTGGGCAGAAGGTCGGGCTTGATCAAACCTTAGTTCGGGACTTTGATCAGAAAAGTGGAAAATTAGGGCTTCTGTAAAAATGGGAATTTTTGAAATCTGTGACCATGGCTGGAAGCTCCTCAGAAAAATAGAAGCTTAGAGCTTTGGATCAAACATTTTGATTGGGAAGAAGAGTGGGATTCACCAAACCCCAGTTCAGGGTCACGTCCAGTGAATCCGGAAGTTTCAAAGGCAAAATTGAGGAGTGAAACTTTGCAGTTTTCAAATTCTGAATATATCAGTTTGATCAGCTCATCAAGGCGCATATTTCTATCCTTTAGGAAGTTTGAAATTCAAAGTTTGAATTTTTGGGGTTTCTCTGACAAACCCATATCCAGATCCAGGTCCAGTTCTTGCAAATCAAGTGGATAGGGTTAATCCTAGAAGAAGATGGATTGGTCACCTGCATAAGTGAAGGAGTTACTGTTTCAGAGGGAGATGAGGCTAAGGCTTTACATAAGGAGATTACAAGCGATCTCGACAGGTATGACTCATCGAGGTATGTTTTGAGATTTGTTCATGATTAAGTTTATGGTATGTTTGTCTTCATGTTATTACGGTTAGTACAATCTTGATTTTAGATTTGTTGTATCACCTTAACAAAATTATGAATGCATGATAGAAGATATTCATTGGTTAGGGTGTTGACACTTATGATTGTACTAATGCATTATGATGTTGTGTGAGGTTGATGTTGTCTACTAACAAGATACAGGTACATCACAAAAGACAAATTAGGCTCCATGACCATGAAAACATGAAGACAAAGACTCATCCATAATCTTTGTTCTACTTACGAGGTATGTATAACTTTGTTATATTATGCTTAACCTATGAGACATGCAGGTTCTAGCTCAGGATCTCTAAATCATTGAAGAGATTGTTTAGGTATGTTGTACATAACCAAGTAGGTATACTAATCCAGGTATGTTTCCCATGAATCTTACCTTGTGTTAGGATCCCTTATATAAGTATACTTGGAATGATTGGTTATTCATAAAGTTAGTAATCAAGGGATTATGCATATTATATCTTTTATCTTGATTGATGATATGCATGAGTAAAAGAAGACTTCCCTGAAATCTCGAATGCTAATGTTTATTAACTATAATCATGACTATACATTTTCAAGATTATTTAGCACTATAATGTTTTGATAGCATTTAGAATATACTAATGAGTGTATGTTTGTGTATGAGATCATGAGGATGACTCTTGAGCATGCACAGTGGTATAGAATGAATAGAAGTTCAAAAGACATACAGAATATCAAGCGGGAGGCAGCCACACAAACATAAAAGATAAGTATTTGAGTTGTTATTTGAAATAGTAATGATATTTCCTGTAATAGGTTGTATGCATATTTGTATTCCTATAATATATCATGCTGAGTGTAAATATTCATAGAACATTGAACAGTATACTACTAATATGCATATGATTGGTAAGTTGGACAAACATTCCATTGTTGCTTGTCTAGAATGAAACCTCTTTGCTGACATGCTGAGAGTTGTGCACACTCTCGATAGTATGTTCTGGTAGAGATGGAAGGCATCTAGATAGCCACTGTATGCATACAGGATATGGGAAAGTGCTGTGCCAAAGTATTGGTCAAAATAGTTGCATCACTATGTAAATGATATCTGTATGCATAATAGGTTATCATGTCAATATGATTTGATGATTATGAAGTATTACTAATCATGTACTTAATTTTGATTTGTAGGAAAGGTCATGAAGAATGATGGACACCGTACAAGTGGTGGATGTTCAAACAAGAAGATTTACAAATCAAACAAAATATAGAAGGCTCATGGCTAGAAGATTCTCTTAGAAAGGGGAAGAGAATCACGACAAGATGTTTGCTCCAAGTATGGTGTAATTAAAGAAGAAGTGTGAATCAGGTTCTGTATAGGTACCTAGGATCGATAATAAATTGATAAGCTTAATGATCACCATGGGTAATGTGGATCTCAACCTTTGCTACAAGGTTGAATATGATTTCTATACACATATGACATGGATGCAAGAAGGAACTCACCATAGAGTTCGAATGATATTAAGGCTCATATTAGTAGACCCATCTAATGAGAGATGGCATAGATAGATATGCAGAAGATCATTCAATGCAGAAATGAAAATGAAAGATCTCAAATTGACGCTTTACTTCCTAGGTCTGGAAGTATGGCAAGGCTCAGAAGGAATATTTCTCAACCAGGGAAAGTATGATGAGAAATATGACTTGAGGTGTTGAAATGGCCACTCTTATGGATTCCAACTTGAATTTGTTAGGGGATAACTCATCAGAGTTAGTGGATATAACTCTGTACAGTCAAATTATTGGGTCATTGATGTATCTAACATATAATAGATTAGATATATGCTTTGTTGTGAATACCTTGAGTCAGTATCTAGTGGAAACTAGATGTTTTCACCTGATAGTTGCAAAGCATGTGATGAGGCACCTAAAGGATACGATAGACTTTGATCTGTGCTATCTTGGAGATCATGACTTCAGATGGCTACTCAGATGCTGATTGGGCAGAAAGTGTATCAGACAAGAAGAACACATCAAGAGGATGTTATTGTCTAGGATTAGCCATGATCTCATGGTTTAGCTGGAAGCAATCTAGTGTGGCTCTCAGCACAAGCAGAATATATGGCTGTTTGCTCTGCTAGTTGTGAAGAAGTTTGGCTTCAGGATTGTTTGACTTAGAGATAGAACCAACTGTGATCCTATGTGACAAATAGAGTTGTATCAAGATGACATAGAATCCAGTGTTCCATGATAAGTCAAAGATCATAGGGATCTAACAAGATAGGACACAGAAAGGAACTATAAAGTTTGAATTCGTAACAGGTTACCGATGTACTAACCAAACCTCGACCTCGAGTGAAGAAGTTACCAACATACTAACCAAGCCTCTGTCTCAAGTGAAATTTGAATATTTTTGAGACAAGCTTGGTGTATCTCAAAAGGACCCTCCTCGAAAGGGGGAGTAGTATAGTCACTGATGATGAGATTGTCTCATCGAACAACAAGGTCGATGATGAGGTAACCTGTTCTCTACACCTAGATACTTAGAAATATTTAGATTTAGGACTCATATACTTAGAATACTTAGTTTTACTTATACATGCTTTTGATGTTATATGTATTAGTAAGAATACATGCTTTTGATGATACATGTATTGATGAGAATACATGTGCGGATTGTATCATCCTTGAACACATGTCCTAAAGAGAGCCGTAGACGTGAGGTCTCCGAGAATGAAGTCCTTAGTGGACAGTTGAGGGGATTGGATCATCCCTGGACTTTCAGTCCTAAAGAGAGCCGTAGACGTGAGGTCTCCGAGAATGAAGTCCTTAGTGGACAGTTGAGGGGATTGGATCATCCCTGGACTTTCAGTCCTAAAGAGAGCCATAGACGTGAGGTCTCCGAGAATGAAGTCCTTAGTGGACAGTTGAGGGGATTGGATCATCCCTGGACTTTCAGTCCTAAAGAGAGCCGTAGACGTGAGGTCTCCGAGAATGAAGTCCTTAGTGGACAGTTGAGGGGATTGGATCATCCCTGGACTTTCAGTCCTAAAGAGAGCCGTAGACGTGAGATCTCTGAGAATGAAGTCCTTAGTGGACAGTTGAGGGGATTGGATCATCCCTGGACTTTCAGTCCTAAAGAGAGTCGTAGACGTGAGGTCTCCGAGAATGAAGTCCTTAGTGGACAGTTGAGGGGATTGGATCATCCCTGGACTTTCAGTCCTAAAGAGAGCCGTAGACGTGAGGTCTCCGAGAATGAAGTCCTTAGTGGACAGTTGAGGGGATTGGATCATCCCTGGACTTTCAGTCCTAAAGAGAGCCGTAGACGTGAGGTCTCCGAGAATGAAGTCCTTAGTGGACAGTTGAGGGGATTGGATCATCCCTGGACTTTCAGTCCTAAAGAGAGCCGTAGACGTGAGGTCTCCGAGAATGAAGTCCTTAATGGACAGTTGAGGGGATTGTATCATCCCCGGACTTAGGTCCCTGAATTGATCCGTAGACGTGAGGTCTCCGAGAAGTGGGGATTGTATCATCCCTGGACTTAGGTCCCTGAATTGATCCGTAGACGTGAGGTCTCCGAGAAGTGGGGATTGTATCATCCCTGGACTTAGGTCCCTGAATTGATCCGTAGACGTGAGGTCTCCAAGAAGTGGGGATTGTATCATCCCCGGACTTAGGTCCCTGAATTGATCCGTAGACGTGAGGTCTCCGAGAAGTGGGGATTGTATCATCCCCGGACTTAGGTCCCTGAATTGATCCGTAGACGTGAGGTCTCCGAGAAGTGGGGATTGTATCATCCCCGGACTTAGGTCCCTGAATTGATCCGTAGACGTGAGGTCTCCGAGAAGTGGGGATTTTATCATCCCCGGACTTAGGTCCCTGAATTGATCCGTAGACATGAGGTCTCCGAGAAGTGGGGATTGTATCATCCCCGGACTTAGGTCCCTGAATTGATCTGTAGACGTGAGGTCTCTGAGAAGTGGGGATTGTATCATCCCCGGACTTAGGTCCCTGAATTGATCCATAGAAGTATGGTATCCGAGAAGTGGGGATTGTATCATCCCCGGACTTCGGTCCCTGAATTGATCCATAGACGTATGGTCTCCGAGAAAGTGATTTTTGATGTGGTTACTTGTATCGGTAGGATACTTGTATTGATGATGTGGTTACTTGTATCGGTAGGATACTTGTATTGATGATGTGGTTACTTGTATCGGTAGGATACTTGTATTGATGATGTGGTTACTTGTATCGGTAGGATACTAGTATTGATGACGTGGTTACTTGTATCGGTATGGATACTTGTATTGATGATGTGGTTACTTGTATCGGTAGGATACATGTATTGATGATATGATTAATTGTATCAGTATGGATACTTGTATTAATGATATGTATACTTGTATTGGCATGAATACTTGTACTAATGATGTGGATACTTGTATTGTTATGGATACCTGTGTTGATGACGATGCTGACAATCGTGTGATGACGATACTGATGATCGTGACGATCCTGATGATCGTGTGATGATGATGCTGATGATCGTGAGATGACGATGCTGATGATCGTGTGATGACAATGCTGATGATCGTGTGATGACGATGCTGATGATCGTGAGATGACGATGCTGATGATCGTGTGATGACGATGCTGATGATCGTGTGATGACGATGCTAATGATTGTGTGATGACGATGTTGATGATCGTGTGATGACGATGTTGATGATCGTGTGATGACGATGCTAATGATCGTGAGATGACGATACTGATGATCATGAGGATCCAGATGTTGATGTTGTTGTAGTTGTTCGGGTGCTGCAGAAGATAAAGACTCAGTACTGAAGATGTTGATGTTCCAGTATTGAAGATGTTCCAGTAACTGCTTGAGTTACTGATGATGTTGAGAAAGCTTCCAATGATTTATAGATGTATCATGTATGATGTTGATGACTCCTTGCTTGTGCAGATACTGTTATAATATCCTTCTCGTTAAGGGGGAGTGTTGAAATATTGTAACTTCAAAGAATATTATATTTGTATATTATTTATTCCGGAGATGTTCCATACCTCCGATGTGATTATACTATAAATCCGGAGATGTTTATTCCTCCGAGTTGGGTGTGGTAACTAGGGTTATTAGACCCACCATGTGGGGGGTCGGCCCAGTCAGTTATAATGGGGTATTTAACCTAATGGTTAAATACGAGCCTACATGTACTTGTGTAAAATACATATCAGAGTAGTGTATAAATAGAGGAGGTGTGTTCCTCATTTGATACACTCACACACTTGAGGATAGCGCACTTGTGGAGGAGAGGTCTGCTATTGTGGAGAAGGAGATCATGTCTCAGGGTTTCATCTTTGTATATTGTTGGTCATCTATATTGAGGAAGCTTTGCTGGGTTTTCTACCCCATGAGGGTTTCCCAGGATAAATCTATGTCTCTTGTGTTTATGCTGTGCGTGTTGTTTCTTCAGTGATCCTGTATATGCTATTATTGTGAAATGGAATGTAATGCTGCTATTTTCTGTCTTAGCATATTGAATTTTAACATTCTTAATGATGAATGAACCAACTTTAAGGGGGAATTTCACATCAGAAGCTCCAGTAAAACCATACACCCTAATTATACTATGTTCTCTATACAAGAACCAATCACTTGTTTGGCCTTCTGGTGTAGGCTGCAAAGTTTCTTTTTCTTCTAACACTCGGGGCATTTCAGCATTAAAAATAATTGTGTAAATTTCTGCCATGATTTTATGGGTGAACTCAAACATGTTGACCTGTTTATTAAGGTCATGAGAAAAGTTGGTACCAAGAAACTTAGATTTAAAAATGTTTGAACAATATAACTGATACCTGAAATGGTTCAACTAGTTTAAATTCACCAACTGGACATGAATCGCTTCAGCTAGGAATTCATCAAAATTAAAACAACACACCAGACTCAATTGTGACTCTGGTGAAATTACTAGGAGAAGGAGACCTAACATAACTTCTGTGATTCAACTTATCACTATCTAGACCTAAAATTTGACTCAACAAGGACAAAACTAACTGGGTATCTCGCTGAAAGACATCAATACTCAATGGGAACGATAGGTTTTCATGCGACTGACCATCTTTCAAGGATTGTAATAAAAACTTGTCTTTTTCTGCAGGACTATTGTTTCTATAAAATTTGCCAAATTTTCTCCGTTAAATGACTCATGGATTTTGGGAAATGTTTCAGGTAAACTTAGAACCTCACAGACAGTCTGCGCATTTACTGGGCATAGAATTTTGGTCATTTTTACATTAATGGTTACCCTTTCTCCCTGCGAATAATTTGGTGCACACCAACAAACAAATTTGGGGAAGTGTAGGGTTTGTTCGACACAAAAATAGTACAGAAAAGAACCAAAAACATTAAATACATCCTTTCCCTATGACTTAAACTCCATTAATTTCTCCTTAGATTGCGAAATACTACACAGACAAAACATGGTCGAAAACAGGGTCAAATACAAGCTTCTCCTTAGACTGTGAAATACTACACATAGACAAAACAGGGTCAAAAATAGGGTCAAATACAAGCTTCTCGTTTTCATCTGAACTTTCATTGAAGGGATGAAGGTCTTGGGTTTTCGCCATTTGGGACACAAAATCTAAACACTGAGGGTTTCGAGCTACCTTTGAACTGTGAAGTGAGCTTCTTGGGTGTTGTTCTAGTTGACGAAGACAATGAAGTGTTTCTCGCGGACCGTTCTTTTCCTCCAGCTAATAAGTAAGCGACAAAAACAATTTTTAAAACATCGAACAAACCTTTTATAGAACATATGCTTAGGTGGTTTCCAAAATTGCGATGAGCGGTTTAAATTTAACCGCTTTTCATAGCGGACTCCACCAACGCTTGCCACGTAGTAAGCGATTTAATTTCCGCTCTAGCTTTTCCATGTTTAACCACCATGCACTTTCTAGTGCGGGAACCCATTTCCACTGTCGATTATGTGGGTGTGTCTGCCACGTTGCTACACATTTGCAACTTTGGTGTGAGTCGTCCATTTTTTTAGCGCCTTTTCCACCTCCGCCCTTGGAGTGAGAGACCTTATGTAGAGACCTTAGAATAGTGACAATATTTGCATTGTTCCTCTCTATAAACATTAATAACCCAAGAATCCATATAGAATAAAATTAAAAAACATAAAGACAAAATGCTAACAATATGAAGAAATCCCTTGTTTGATGAATAATACCAATTCTAGACATTGTTTGTAGATGGGTTTGTAGAGGATCTAGTGTAACATGGGAGGAAGTCGATGAAGAAGAGGGAGAGATGACCATAAGAGATAAGAGAAGTCTAAACAACAAGATCAATCTTCCAATATGGCATTGATGGCATTGAGATTAAACATTAAATTAGGAAAAGAAGGAGAGATCACATGTCATAGCAATAACATCTAAGGTTGTGTTGTTTTTTTAAACAACCCATTTCATATTAGCTCCATAATTATATTGTTCATGTTTAACTACTAATAACTCGAATGCTTCCAAATGGCTCCAAATGCTTCTGATTTGGATCTCAAGGTGTTTGAAAGGTATTAGGACATAAAAAGCGACAAAATTTGCATTGTTCCTCTCTATGGCTTTTAATAAGCAATGTCTAACTGAGATAACCAAGAACCCATATAGCGAAAATTTTAGAAACATAAAAAACACCTAACAATTTGAAAAAAACATTTGAAAAATATTCATAACGATTGAGATTGAATTGACAAGTTATCAAACTTCTAATAGATAAACCAAGATTGGATGCAAATGGAATACAATCTATGCAATTTCCAATGAATACAGAGATCGATAAACACAAAAGAGAGAGTGAATCTAAAAAATATGTTCATGAATACAAAAACTATTATCTTGAATCACGTCATTAACAAATGCCATTCCTTTGAAGCCATTTGGCAACTTGAAAGTGGATGACAAAGTGCAAAGGTAACATTAACCAAAGCTAAAGCTATAGCCAATTCGTGAGTCTTTAGACAGTTTTAAAAAGTGATTTTGACAACTACGGGGTTTTATGCTTTTAGTAAGCCTTACTTTCCTGTGTTCTTCAACTGGCCTTTAAGGCATTCTTTACATTAAATTCTTGTGTAATGTCCCCAACTTGGAACTTTTCCCAATTCGGTCAATGTTCACAACTTGGACTAGTGAAGCCTCAAAATGTCCCAAATGATTCCAAATGATTTTGAACTAGGTCTAGAGTGGATTGAGGTGTAATATGACACATTTATGCAGCTATTATAGGCATGGAAACTTCCAATAGACTTCAATCACTTGCATTTACAATTAGAAAATGAAAGGAAGAATCACTAGGAAAATCTATGTTGAAGCCCCCAAGGGTAGATGGCTCCAAAAGACTCTTTAAAGGATTTCAAATTGGGTCTCAAGGTATATGGAGGGTATTAAGAAATAAAAAGGAACCTCATTGGTGATTATAGACTAATATCAAAATACTTCTGCAACATTCATTTAACTTCAGGAGAAGTTGGGGAATTTTACTAGTCAAATCGAGGTTCAAAACCCCCAAGGGTAGGGGACAAACATGGATTGTGATAGTGACATCAATACAATGATACATGGATAATGACATACAGGTAAAAGGACATAGATATGTGTATAGGTTGATGGAAACCATGATACAATGGGATTGGATTATTGTTCTTCTTATTCATATTAGGGTGGTAGGATCGAGCAAGAATTGGAGATTGAAGTCTCCTTTGGTTTGGTGCTTGTGATCTCAGGGAGTTGGGAATTCCATCTAGTTGGTGCTAGTAAAACTATTGAGTTGGACTTTACTGAGGTCTGGAGTCCTATCTATAGGTTGGAAATGATGAAAACCAAGGGGTTGTAGCCTCGTTTTGTTAGCTTTTGATCATTTAATTCAAATTAATATGATCTAGGATCTTAACTGAGAGAACAACATGTACAGCATGTCAAACACAAGAGATAAGAGACACAAATCATTTCACCTGGGATAACCATAAAGGTGAAAAACTCCGCAACTTCCTCAGAGATAGAACAAGCACCAATACAAAAGATCACAAAAATGAAACGTGAAAAGATAGATGTCTCCAGCAGTTCTTCCTCCAGGCTCCTCATCTTGTGCACACTCCTCTCTCTTAACTATGCAAGTTGGATGTGTGAGTAAATGAGAAAATATGGTGGTGCAACCACTCTATTTATACTTTAAATTAACTCGACCTGTCTTTTATCCTAACTGGGTCGAACCCCTAGGGGAGTCTAATAACCCTTCCACTTAACACATACTGGGCCAACCCCTCTAAGGAGGTCTAATAACCCATCAAATATAAGTTACGACACTTAGAATAAAACTTGTGACACTTGCAAATACAAATGACGACACCTACGAATCGAGGAATAAGAACATCTCTGTCAGGGATACAATAAAGTACAAATGTAATACATACAATATAAAAGTGAATAGTATCTTCTGAAGTTACAGATAGTACATTACAACTCCCTCTTAACTAGGAAGGTATTCTCTTGACACAGGCATCAATACATGTAGGCACAAGTCTTCAATATTGGAGCTAGATCATCAACACTGGATCACTGGAGCATCATCGTAGGTCTTCATCATCTTTGCAAGCAAGCAATCAAGTAGGTACATCTCAGGACTGATTACACTGTCTCTGCAAAATTTTGTGTACCCTAATGTCACCCCATAATCTTCAGATCGTACAAGGATTTCTTCAATTTGCACACATGGGTCTCCCTGTCGTGTGTCTCAAACCCAAGTGATTGTTCCACATATACTTCCTCTTCCACTACACCATAATGATTCAAGAATCATGTCTTGACATCCATCTAGTGTATGATCTTCCTTTTCATGATCTTCATTATCTTTTGGTTTTACTTCATTCATTGTTGCATATCGATTCTTGAGTACTTCTGGTTCTTCAAAGTCTTCTTCTTGACTTCATCAATCTTCTTGCTGAATCATCATCACTTGTTCTTCAAAACAAGTCTCTCTTGTTGGTGATGGTACAAGGTCTTTCCTATGGTACAAGTTCAATTGCATGATTAGAAACATCTCATAGTATTCAGAACAAATTCTTACACATAAAGACATATGTCATATAATCATGCAATTATCTTAGCCAATAATGCTTCAATACAACATTTAGTAATCCCATAACTTTCTAGATGCCTTCCATCTCTACCAGAACATTGTTAAGAGTGTGCAAGTCTACTCCAACATGTCATCAAAGAGGTTTCATTCTAGATAAGTAGCAATGGAATGTTGTACAGTACCATTGACCAGTAATACCCATTACTTGCATATAAGTAGTATCTTGTTCATTAATGCAATTTTTTTCTAACATCCTAATATACTCAGGGCCGACCCCACTAGGGAGTCTGATAACCATATCACATACAATGATGACCTTTCCGATCAGAGGAATGAAACCTCTCCATCGGAAGTACAATGCCATATGAATACAATATAAAATATACAAGTGAAATACATTCCAAAGTTACAAATACATCAACAATCCCTCTTAACTAGGAAGGTATTTCTCGACACAGTTCTTTAGCACAAGCCTTCATCGTCGACTACTCCATTCAAGAAAGTTGTCTTGACATCCATCTGGTGTAATTCTTCCACTTCATCACTGCAACCAGAGAAAGTACCGTTAATAATGATGGAAGTGTATCTGGCTATGGGTGCAAAACTTTATTCATAATCTATCCCTTCTTTTCGGGAGAAGCCATGAGCCACAAACCTTGCCTTGTATTTCTCCTCCTCCACTTGTGCTCAATACTCACTTGAGAGAATGAGTGAGTGAATGAATGAATAAATAGAGAGTCTAATAACCCTACCTCCTCCACTTATTTATACTTGTCTTCCACTTGATTTTTACTCTACCTGGGCCGACCTCTCTAGGAGGGCTACAGGTGAAATATGATGAATTAATAAAGCAGGTTACAGGTGAGACCTCCCTGCAAGAAGCAAAGAAAGTCATTTGGAATGACATTATTGTGGAGGCAGAGAAATTGAGGCCATATCTCGATTTCATTCTGGACAAAGAGGGTATAATAAAGTTATCTAGGCAAAGCCTAACAAAAGTCAACGAAAAGTTCAACAAGAAGCCCATGGACTGTGCAAAAAAGGCCATAGAATTTCTAAATGGGATGACAGAGGATGAGGTGAAAATAGCTAACATAAAATTAGGATATAGTGTCTAGTATTATTTGGGAAAAGAAGGTGGTGAATAAGTATCACCAGATGAACACAATTCAGGAAATGATAGACATTTTAGCACATCAAGTAAAACTCTTCAAAGAAATGTTTGATCCATTATTCAAGAAGGGACTTCCTATCTTTTGGGAGGAGGATGGCACCACGAGGACACAGGAAGAAGAATATCAGGGCAAGTTGTGGGGATGTCGATTCAATTTGGATTATGTATAATTTAGGTAAATTTATTCTAATGTTTATGTATTGATTCATTGTAATTTTTTGCATAATTAATGAAATTCAGTTGGTTTCTCTTGGCCATCTTTTTTTGATATTAATTTGTCAAATTTCTTTGAACTATGTTTTATGTTGCCACTTTAATGAATACATCGATCTGTAGGTTGGATTTCTATTAATATACGATTCATGTGTTATTATGTGTTAAATGAATTTCTTCGTTAAATTAACTCATTTTATCTATAATTTTCTACAACTGATAAACAACCACACATTTATATTGATGCTAGTAAGTGGAAAAGCGCACTTACAAAGCTAGTTGCTTGGATCTGCATTGGATAAATATAAGTAATCTCATGCATTTGATTCTGATGTGTTTTTATTTCATTCTTGCATGTTGTGATTGTGTAATTGAAAGGTTTTTAATTAGGTTGTGATTATGTTATTGAAAGGTGTTTTCCACTGTGCATGTGCAGGTTGACGTGGAGAAGCCACGTGGGAAGGAAGTCTGGCACGGAGGAGACACATTGGTAGAAGCCCCGATGTGGAGGAGTTGCATGGGAAAAAGGTGTGATGTGGACCGGCCACATCATATCCACACGTGCTAGCGACCGTGAAGGATGGGCGAAGGTGGTTTCACAAATGGAGGACGGTGGTATTCCGTACTTCCCTTCCAACTTGTGAAATCATGTGTTGCTTCCATGTGGAGAGCGGTTTCATATTTCTCAACCACCCATCCCCTTGTCCTAGCATCCATGTTGGCGATGCGGAATGGAAGTGGGACCCATGATCTTTCGCCGCCCGATTGATCTTCTCCTTCATTTAAAATGGTTTGTACATTGGCATGGAGGTGATCTTTTCCTTCATTTAAAATGGTTTGTACATTGGCATGGAGGTGATATTTTCAGCCATTTAAAATGGTTTGTACGTTCACACGGAGGTGATCTTTTTGAACATTTAAAATGGTTTGTATGTTGGAATGGAGTTGATCTTTTCCACCATTTAAAATGGTTTCTACAGCGATAATGGTAAATGATGGATTGTATCACTCGTGTTAATAATCTCATCACATTTATGAGGCACCCGTTTATGATGGATTGTGTTTATGTGTCAGGATGTACAAATGATATTCCTCCACACTGTGATAATAAATGTCATGAACATTTCTGCATTGATATCTCGCCACACTGCTATTCCCTCCAACACTACTCTTCCCACCCATTGCCTACATTGAAACTTAAATTTCAAACTCTCTGTGTTTGACAGTTTGGAGCTCCGTTTTCTCTAAGGATCGAAGTCCTTTTTTGCTGAGGTGGAACCGAGAAGAGTGTTGGGAAGGTAGAGCAATAAGATTGGTTTGAAGAATCGACTACTAGTTTTTCAATTGGCAGGTATTTATATTATTCAAACCATAAATCTAAATCTGTAACAGAGCATGCTTATTCAGCCTTCGAGCTAAAAATCCATATCTTCCATGGTTGTCAAAAATCAATGCAATGACAGTTTGAAGTTTACAGTAATTTAAATTCATTGAACATTTTAGATTCTTTAGATTTCCTTCCACCATTCAATTCTGAGTAGTTATCTTCTTACAGTCCATTAATATGAATTCACAACATTATATTTGCAAAACCATGCATTACTCATTACTGGGCTAAATTAATGGAATTAATAGGTTTAATGTTGATTCCCACCAACTTGCATACGTTTTTTGTCTGGTGATGTAGCGTATTATTTTCGTATATTCCATATTGTTTTCTACAAATCCTCTAGCATTTGGCTAGGTTTGTTGGAAAAGATAACGAGAAATGAACTCAAAAAATTGAAACATGTTTTTTCTTTTTAATATCATTTTGCAATTAGTATTCACTATAGTATACTGATCTATGTAAACGTTAATACTTTATTTGAAATATTTGAAATTGATAATTTATGTCTTAATTTATATAATATTGATTAAATTTCTTTTAATATAAATATATATAATTTAAGTATTTAATTGAATTGAATAAAATTAAGCAATCAAATACTAGCTTTAAACAATATTAAGGTATAATTGTTTGCCAATACAGTATCTTGGCTAGAAAAGTCCCATGTATTGTGTAGTTGGATGTGGTGCGTGTTCAAATTGTTGGATGCAATCAGAACACATGTGAGCCAATCCTACCATTTAGAAAATAAATATGATTGTTAATGTGCTCCTGTTATTTTATATTTCATAAAACGCTTATGAACTAGATTTTGGTTCTGAACAATGTGTGTTGTTATTTTCTATTTCAGATATTGTTTATGAAATGGATTTTGGTACTCAACAATGTGTGGACCTACTTTCGAATGGATTGAAAGTTGCTGAAGGAATCTCGTTTCCAGAAAGAAACTTTTTGCATAATATCAGCATTAATGAAGGATGTATCATTGTAAATGTTGCCAAGCCTTTGAATGCAAGTCTTCCATTTCCCTATCGATCAAAAGGTGCAGATACATTGTCAGAGGCTGTTGGTGGTTATTTTCAATGGCCTGTATCTGAGATCGTTAACCATATTGGGTCCGCTCTTTGCGAGAACGAGGTGAATGATATACCAACTTCTTCTTTGACGAGTGTAGCACATATCATAACAACTGAGAATGAGGTGAATGATATACCAGCTTCTAATTCGACGAGTGTAGCACATATTACAACAACTGAGAATAAAACTTCTTTTATTATGAGAAAAGTTAAGTTGTTACATAAGTGTTCAGAAAGAAAGGATTGCATTTCCATAGGTTTTGTAACAAATGTGAGTGAGACTAATTTTGTTGGGGGAACATTTTTGGGTGACTTCTCCTTTGGCATTCTGGTCGATGAAGTGGTGTTTTCATGTATGGAATGTTGTCCAAGGGTGAGTAGTGGATCTTTTGTTGTATGGCCGATTAAAAGAATCATTGATTTTAATACAGAAACATTGCGTTTTGTTCCAAGCACTTTCAACAATAATCAATCTGAATCTACTAGTTAATTTGATACATCAATGTTCTTTAAAGCCACAGTATGTTGCTCGGGGATTAGTGTCAACTGTTTTTAAGGGAGACATTGTACAATTAAAAGTACTAGATGCTGGTGAGTTCATAAATTCAAAGTACTAGATGCTGGTTAGTTCATAAATTCTTCAGTAATTGCGAGGATTGTCATGTATTTGAAGGCTCTTTTATAAGATGGCCTACAAACACTTTTCTTGACCTCGATAATGTTCCTTTGGATGTTATACATTTGGAATGTTTTTGAAGAATGTCCTTTATAGATGATCCTTCCAGGTACTCCCCATTGTGAATATACACATGTTAAAGGTAATCAAACAAGGCCATACAATTCCATAAATGAGATATCATAACAACTGAGAATGAGGTGAATGATATACCATATTCTACTTCGACGAGTGTAGCAAATATCACAACAATTGAGAATAAATCTTATTTTATTATGAGAAAAGTTAAGTTGTTACATAAGTGTTCATAAAGAAAGGATTGCATTTCCATAGTCCGTTGTAACAAATGTGAGTGAGACTGATTTTGTTGGGGGAACAATTTTGGGTGACATCTCCTTTGGTATTCTAGTCGATGAAGTGGTGTTTTATTGTATGGCATGTTGTCCAAGGGTAAGCAGTGGATATACTAGCTTCTTCTAAAATTTTCGAATGAAATTTAAGATCGTTACCTTACAGGCCTGCAATAAATCAGGGTGCACACCTTTCAAACATTGGTACTGAACATTGTTGCTCAAATTTTTGTATATCAAAATTTCCACTTCGATCAATAGTTGAATGTGTTAAGAAATTTCAAAGTTGAATGTTATAAATTCTATGGGATCAAATGCTCCTGTGGCCAAAGAAGGAGATGACAGAAAAAGAAGCTTGTTTACAATGAGATTAGACACAATAGACGTCTGTCAAAATGCATGCTATAAATGCCATCAGATAAAAAAGAGCACTTTGGGTAAGGCGATTGGTGATATTTATCAGGAGTCAGATGCTAGTACTATCATATTGGAACCATCATGTTAAACTCACGTTTTTTTGCTAAACTTATTTTTGATGGGCACTTTATTCTCTAAATCGTCATTAATTTTTTTGGGTCACTCTTAGCAGAATTTGGATTTACATTTTACAGCTAACTTTTCTAATTTTTTTTAATTTTTTTTTCCATGATCATTAATTTGTTTGATAAGTTAACATAAAAAACTTGGCATTAAAATAGAAAACTCCAAATTGTTAACTTGACACGTAACCATTGGACCTTTCTATGCATATCATACCTGGAAATAAACGTACACATTGAAAATATTTTCAGCCATGAGCATTTCTTATATAGTTAAAACTTTTATTTTCTATGTAAATGTGAAATTTTAATCAATTTTAAAATATATATTGATAAAAAATTTACTATGGACAGGTAATTATTTTATCTGCTGAAGGGAAAAATTTTAACCAGACCGTTTTTGGATAGGGAATATATATACTTAAAAAATGCTTAGATAGACAACAACAATGGGTTGTTGGTGCAGAAGAAAACATGAAGATCGATGTAAATAGCATCATATGGGCATGGTCACCAAGAAGGGCCTTGCAGTAGAAAAAATTAGAATAAACAGGAAGGGCCTTGCAGCAATCAAGGCACAACGAGAAAATATGGGGAATAGTGTTCAGAGTGGTGGATGTTCTCAAGGGTTGATAGTAGACAAAATTAGTATCTAAAATTTTTTCTCTATGTGGTAGTTTTAAGCAACAAAATTGTTGTATTTCTAAATTTCCACTTGGTCAACAAAAGGTTGTATTTTCTCATTTTCATTAAAATTTTATAAAAGAAAGCTAATACAACTTATAGCCATTGGGATTGATAATGGATGGTTATTTGTTACAAAATTGGATTTGTGATAAGTGTCGTAATTTGTGCACTAACTGTTGTTAAGTGTTGTAATTGTTCTTAAGAATAATTGGCCTTTAGAAATGATTTATCCGCTGCACCTAAAATAAAGTAATTATCCTTAGAGTAACTACCTAAATACTAAAATATGATCCGTTATACTCAAACTACCGAAATTCAGCGGTGCTCATAGGAAAAAATATTCTATACGAGCCAATATTCTATGCGAGCCAACTATATTTTTAATACTGAATGTGCCAAATCAAATATGCCACATGTCACAATATGATCATTCCGCGTGTCACTCCAGGATATTAGATATCAACATTTAAAAAATAAAATTTATAGACATTTTGCTTCAAAGACTTTGCTTGCAAGTGCAAGTATTTTCAGAGAAAGAGCGGTCACTCTTTCCCAAAGGTGTTCTATTGTTACGATTCCCTCGTAAATGTAGGGTCTTCCGACCCTTCTTATTCAAAATATTCTTTTCATAATAGTTTGATACTACAAGAAGGGTCGGTCCATCCTTCTTGTGTTCTCTATTATGGATATAGCTGAATTGTTGGATAAAGGTTTTCACAATTAACAACGAAAAGAAGGGGCGGCCGATCCTTCTTGTCGAAAAACGGAAGTCAGGAGAAACCACTTTTTATAGGTTAAAACTTCCAGTGTTCTATTTTTAAAATTGCTTCGTAATTGAAAGGTCAACCAAACCTTCGTATTCCCAATATTATTTTTCATAATAGTTTGACACTACAAGAAGGGTCACTCGACCCTTCTTATTCCAAATATTCTTTTCATAATAATTCACCGTTGTAAAAAGGGCCGGCCGATCTTTCTTTTGTATTCCATTATGGATATAGCTAAATTGTTGGATAAATGTTTTCACAATTCACTATGAAAAGAAGAGGTGACCTATCCTTCTTGTCGGAAAACAGAAGTCGGGACAAACGATTTTTATATGCTATAACTTAGCTGATAGACTGGCTATTTGAAAAACAGAAATCAGGTCAAACGATTTTTATATGTTATAACTTAGCCGATTACAGAATCTTGGTTTTTAGTTTTGATATATTTTATTTCCGGAACCTGCAACCCGTAATTGCGGAAAGAATGTATATATTTATGAAACAAAACCCCGCAAACCTACTTTTCCTTCCGGCATGTTTACATTTTAACCGTCGATTTGTCTTGATCCTGCAGATGAGATTACACTGGGTGATTAAAATGAAGTTTAGCTTTCCCATTTATCTTGTCTTGTTAGCACTAACGTTGTCCTGGATAAAACTGGGAGGCTCAATTTCTAAAAAGAACGGAGAAAGCCTCAGTGGTCTGAGCAAAATAGAATCATCTGGGTAGGTATTGACGGCCTCAAGGGTGAACTAATAAAATCCCAAGCCTGAAACTTTCCAAGGAGAATTAAATTGCTGAGGTCCACCTACAGTTACATATCTGCGCAAATAAACGGTCTAGATCTACAATCATGAGCATGCTTTGTGCAAAAAGGGTGAGGTGTTCTAGATGGAGGCGGGAGGTTTATCCCACAAGCATATTAAGTAGCAGATCAATGGCCAATGGAGCAGATTGAAGGTCGAGAACTACTTCTCCAATATGACATGCGCGAAGAAAACAAACTTTCGGATCCTCGAACTTTTGTTAGAGGCCCGTGGGTTTGGACGGTGCAGATCTGAGGAGGCCGAGATCTATGGCTGAGGTTTTGTTCGCGGATCTAACTTGCACAAAACATCAACATAAGCCAAATTCATGAATTTGGTAAAATTCACAGCGTTTGACAGCCAGGATTCGAGGCGACATGTGGTGGGATTCGAGGCCACCAAGGATCAGGAAAATGAATGGCCAAGGAAGCTTCCACGCCGCAGGAGATGCAGGGGTGATAGAAAAGGATAAATAATATAAAAAACTCGCCTACACTGAGAGCTGGATTCTTATTTTGCATCTGAAAGCAACAGGAGCAAGCTATGAAGAAATAAAAAGGTCAACCAGGGGCCCAAGCCAACCTCAAAAAAATAGGTAGGTTATCTACTCTACAATAAACTATTTAATGGTTGAATTGAGTGATAGAGAACGCATAGAAACACTATTTACAGACAGAGACACAGAGTTCTACAACACTATGATGACTGATGACCCCATGGAAACTGTAAAAAACAAGTTGAAACTTGTTAGGGAGTGAGGTATAGAAGTGCACTAGGTCCACAAGTCCTATTTCCATCTGTCTACAGTCGTCCAAACCCCTAGTTTTCCCGAATTTGTTGAATGGTGCGCCTCTAACTACTCTTCTACCGAGAGGGAAATCATGTACGCTTCCAAGTCCAATATCCTTTGCGAAATCAATACCCAAACCCTTAGAAAAGCCCTGTCAGTCCCAAAAGAGTTTTGCCAGAAAGCTATTAGGTATACTGAGCAAGCCCTAATCTAGTTTTTTAGACAATCCTTTGTCGAAGTAAAACATAATTTCTACAGGTCATGTCTGAATCCTACTATCCAAATACAAGAGCAGGATTTCCCAGCTGAAGCCAGACTATTCACGAAAGAATCCAGAGGTGTTATCGCCATGATGAGCCAATTCCTAGGTCTAGAATCTGATATGTATGTCACAGAACCTCTAATAAGTTTTCTTTTTGTCCTAGGCACCTACCCCCTAGAATCAGATGACCCAAGCCAATCTACCCAATGTGCATGCCTCAGGTTTGATGAAGTTTTGGTTGAAAGTATACACTCCCAGCTAAAGAATTTCCAGGAAACAAGGATTTTCAGATTTCAGTCCTACTTACTAAAAATGTTCCTGACATTCGATGAGGAAAACTTGCAAATGCCTGAGGTACTACTTACTCAGGATATGTACACTGATTACACCAAGTTCCATGATGAGCTCATGTCCGAGGTTTATCAGGTCATTTTCCAAAAGAAGCTGCCTAGAGTATTGCCAGAAATGCAGGAGTTACTACAACTTTCTCCTGAGAAGAGGGTCGAAGATTGGTTCCTTTCAGAACATGGCACAATCATCAGGGTTTATGGGTTTTCTTATGCACCCTACATGCTACCAGTTTTCCTGACCCCCAGAATGTTTGAATTAGAATTCATCAGACAAAAATTGAAGGCAGAAGCTGAGCACTTTCTATATCATAGAAAGGGCTCTGATATTGTGCTTCCATGGACTGTAGGTCCATTCTTAATAAAAAACAAAGGAGATCTTACAGCCATAGAATGCAAGATAAAGGAGATGGGTTTCAAAATAGAAGAAGCCTTAAACTATGATCCCTACCACATCATTTCCAACAGGAGGAAGGAAAGCAACAGGAAGGATTTTTTGCATTTCGAAATTCTAGGCATGCCAGAAGCTGCAAATTTGTTGGAATGTCCTAGCAGGAGTCAAATGGAAATAGACACACCCGAGAACTCCTCCCCGTCGACACGAGGGAACACACCCACAGTACCTGGCTCTTCTAATTAGTGCCAGCAACCATTCCTATGGCGATCAACTTAATAAAATCCAGCAAGGAAGCTGACAATGTCCCTATGGACACAGAAGGGGAAGCTGAGAGAGCCCCAAAGAGGCAGAAAACTGACAAATTTGAGCAGTAGCTAGTACCAATGGGGACTCGTAAAGGAAAAAAGAAACAAATGGATAAGCTACCAACATTTGAGATCAAAGATTATGTGTTTAACCCAGCAGCCACTCAGCCTGTTGCCTTAGGCAAGACTAGAGATGAGCTGATAGATGAAGACAAGGTGGACTCACAGGCATCCTCAAAGGAGTCCAAGTTATATATTTAACTAAGGAAAATTTCAAGCAAAGAATTGTCTCTAGTTACTAGCAGGAGACTCGCTCAGAACACCCTGAGTTTGGCCTTGGCCACCAAGAGCAAGGCCACTGAGCTAAGGATGAATTTAGATGACATCCCTGTCCCAGATGTAATAAACTTGCACAAAGAAACCGGGGATGTTATTTATACTAAATTGTTGAGGACAGCTTTGGAGCTATCAAAGGTATAGGTCAGTAAGAGTAAGGTTTCCAGCTAGCTCAAGCAGGAAAAGATGGAAAACAAATCTCATAAGGAAAATATCAAAAAATTGCAGGGTAACATAGTGGCCACTGAGGGCCAACCTAATAAAAGAACCATTATTCAAAACCTACTCAACGAAAAATACAACATCATCCGATCTCTAAAAAGGGGCTGAAAATCCCCTCTACCCAGTTAGTAGCAGTCTCTAAGCTATCAGAACTAGAGGAAAACAAGGAGAAGTTGCAGACTGACTTGACAGACTATAGGGCCAAGCTATTGAAGCTTAAAGCGAAGGAAAAACAATGGCAGATAGATATAGCCACTATGGTGGCAAGTGAGAAAATCTCAAAGGCCAGAGTGGAAGAGCTTGATAAGAGACTACAGCAGAAAGAGCAATAAGTAGAAAGCATAGCCACTCCATCCATAGAGGGTGGTGATTTCTCCCTGGTAGGGGCTATAGCCAAAGCTAGTCTGGAAGATGGGGAAATAACAAGATTAAAAATGCAGAATGTGAATCTAAAAACCATGAAGGATAATGCAGAAAGAGAAAAGGAGCCTTGGGAAGCCAAGCACCAGGAGTTGCAGGGTAAATATGATGAGTTGGAAAGACAAGCTACAGGGCATACTTCCTTGCTAGAGGCCAGGTAGGTCGTCTGGGATGGCATTGTTGAAGAAGCAAGGAAATTGAGGCCCTTCCTTGATTTTGTCTTGGACAAGGAAACAGTGATAGAATTAGCCAAGAGTAGTGTGACATCAGCAAATGAGAAATTGAACAAAAAACCTGTAGAGTATACTAAGAATGCCATCGAATTCTTGAACGACTTATCTAAGGAGCAGGTCAAGACAACTGGTGTAACAGATAGGGTTTTCATCATGATTGGAGCCAAAAAAGTGATGCATAAGCACTAGCAGGTAAAGGCTGTTCAAGCTAAAATAGAGTTCATGGCACAGCAGATCAAGTATTTCAAAGACATGTTTGACCCTTTGTTCAAGAATGGGTTACCCCTCTTTTGGGAGGAGGATGGAACAATGATCACAGAAGAAGAATATCAGAAGAAATTGGCAGGATGTAAAGTGCATTTCAACCATTTTGCAAGTATGGATCAGTTGCTATCAGGGAAGACAATGGTGGAGAAAATGACAAAGGAATTTGAGTTAAGCATGATGTTCAAGGAGGCTAGTGCACATCTGTGAAGCTACTCTTATAGGAACCACACTGAGATCCGAGTCTTAATGAAGGAGTTATCCACCTCAGAGCTTCCAGATGCCAAGCTATGGAATCTCGTTGAGAAATATGGGAAGGGAAAGCTGATATTGAACCACTAAAGATTCGATGATTGTGGGATAGCAGCATGGAGGAAATATTCGCTGAAGCATTTTGTTTATTTTGTTAGAGTCTGTTGTCTTTCGGTAAAAATGCTCAGTAATTTTGTAAAAGGCAATTGAGCCAGTTTTACCAGTATTGTCATTTTGTTGTAACTAATTCATGAGGGTGGCGAACCTTTTTGAATAGGTGTCAGCTACATTGTAACAACTTCCTATTGAGGCAGCTCAATCTGGAAGGCTCTGAGCATCTATGTAAGCAACGTAATAGAAGGAGAAAGGGTTGGAAACTTTTGTTGGACTTGTGAATTCCCTGTGTTATTAAGCACTCTGAGATATATTTTAATAAAATCTGGCTACGCCGAGCAAGGTTTTCTATCAGAGATTCCTGTGTTATTCATCTTACAGGCTGTTTACTTCTTCTCTTATGTGAATTTTTCTCTCACTGTTTAATTCATACTGTTATGCTTTTTCATGCTTGGATAAGTGTTGTATCGGGACAGAAGTCATAAATATTATGCTCTGTTGCTTTCATTTCAAGCATCCACTACCATTTTCTGCTAAAGTCGGTATAGAATTCATTATCATAAGCTCTATATTGATGGATTGTTCATATCTTCTTCTTTTAAATAATGAAACAAAAGCTCTTTAATCAAGTATCCTGCCTCTAATTAGTTTTCTTTGCATAGCACTGTCATGTTTAATCATATCCTGCCTCCTGCCTCTGATTAGTTTGATATACAGTTTGGGTTTGTCTTTACTCATGGTCTGTGGGTGTTTTATGTTTTAAGTGAATTTATTTAATTAGAACATTTATCTATTTCTACAAATGATTAATATAAATTAATAAATTCATGTTAATTTTTCAATTAGCATTCCAGTTACAGGGTAATCTTGCATGTGACTAATCCTTAAAACTAGTGAGTGAATTTTCATTTCCTGATTGTGTTGTGGTTAAACCCGCATTAGTAACTTCGCTATACTCAATGTTCCAAATCAAATAAAAAATAGTAACCTCCCTATACTCAGTGTGCCAAATCAAATATGCCACATGTCACAATATGATCATTCCACGTGTCACCCTAGGATACTAGATATCAACATTTTAACAACAAAATTTATAGATGTTTTGCTTTAAAGACTTTGCTGGCAAGTGGAAATATTCTCAGAGAAAGAGCAGCCCCTCTTTCTCCAAGGTGTTCTACTGTTACAATTCCATTCTAAATGAAGGGTCGGCCGACCCTTCTTATTCCAAATATTCTTTTCATAATAGTTCGACACTCCAAGAAGGGTCGGTCGATCCTTATTGTATTATCCATTATGGCTATAGCTGAATTCCTCGATAAAGGTTTTGACAATTAACAACAAAAAGAAGGGGCGGCCGATCCTTCTTGTCGTAAAATGGAATTCAGGACAAACCATTTTTATCTGATAAAAATTCCAAGGTTTTCTATTTTTACAATTCCCTCGTAATTGAAGGGTCGCCCGACCCTTCTTATTCTCCATATTATTTTCATAATAGTTAGACATTGCAAGAAGTGTCCGTCGACTCTTATTACCAATTTTCTTTTCATAATATATTGACACTAAAGAAGGGTCGGTCGATCCTTCTTGTGTTCTCCATTATGGATATAGCTAAATTGTTGGATACATGTTTTCATAATTAACTACAAAAATAAGGGGCAGCCGATCATTGTTGTCGGAAAACGGAAGTCGGGGAAAACTATTTTTATATGTTAAAGCTTTTCACCTTAAAATTTTGAAAAATTACAAATGAAAATTGCAATTTTGAACACTTTTCAAATAAGAAATTGCATTTTTTGTTTTTAAATTCACATTTGAAGGTTATAGATTCATACCTCCCTTCTAGCATGAAGGGATTTAATTAAAAAATAATAATAACTAACAACACTTTTCATTCTTTTTATGAGATTTCATTCTATTTAGAAAAAGAAATAATGCTTCAATTTAAAAAAACTAAAGTAAAGAATGTTTCTATTTAAAAAAAAGAATGTTTATATTAAAAAAAAAAGAAAAAGAAAGAATAGAATAGCTTTCGTATAATGCTACTATGATGATACTAATGTAAATGTGTAAAGTTACTTATTTACAATTACTTCCACAAGTAAACTTCAGTTCAAGGAGCATTATCCCCCGGCTATAGATGTTAGCATGATCTATGGGGCCATCCCCCCAGCACATGGAGAGCACGAGGGGAGGGATCCTAATCTAAGTTAGAATCTATTCTAAAAAGACTTGTTGATGTGCAGATTGGCCTTGATGTGAAAGGAACAAGCATGTTTTCCAACTCCAACAGAAATGTAAAAGATGAATTTTACTTCTTTACTTAAATCATCACCAATTAATGAAAATTAAAAGAGAATAATTCAAGTAATTTAAACCTATTCAAGATCAATCTGTGATCACTGTGTCAATTGAAAAATTAACATTGATCAAATAGCATGTGAATCATTTGCAGAAATCGATAAAGAAAAATATCTTAATTAAAGAAATTCAACAAGATATTTTATACATAGATCGGCCATAAGAGAAATCAGTACAATAGACATGTGCATTAATTCATACATGCAAAAGGGATCACATACTGTAGATGATAATTTGAGATACGAAATCAGGCATTTTCAAAGAAACTTGAACAATAAATAGGAAACGACTCAATGATATTACTTTAATGTCTTAATGAGTTCTGCAAACAAAATTACAAATCTCCAGTAAGACAGAGAATCCCCAGTCGTCTCCTGCTGATTCCCAATCCCAAAATTATCCACCCCTTTTCAAAAGAGGGATCTGTCCAATAAGAACTACAACAGGGTACAAAAATGGAGATCCACAAAAAATAGGGAATACAAAATAAAAAATATCCGAATGTCCTAGGACATCTTGCCATTTGCCCCAAATCTCTAACAGCTCATCTATCATAGGATAATTTGCTGACTCGAGTCCCAACTGGGCATTGCATTCAAACATCTCCATCTCATTCTTTGCTAGCTTATGCCATATATGGATGTAGACTTGGATCTTACGTTCCATGGAAACCGACTTCCTAATCAACTGCTCCACATCATCAACCTTGACTTCTTCTAGAAGTTGAATTTGTTGCTGAACATCATCAAACTTATGCTCAACTTCCTCAATATTCAATTTAGGTGGACAGGCATCTTCGATGAGTTCCATGGTAGGAAACTGGAGAGCCAACATAACATTATCTGTTGCATACCATTGCCTACTACAGATGGCTCAGGATTTTTTAAGAATATCTTCAACTGATTCGTTTATTTCCAACCAAGTATTCAATGCACTTCTAATCTTCTTAAATTGAAAACTGCTAAGCATGGGAAATCCTTTTGGAATGTCTTTGGTGTACTTCTGCATTTCAACAATGTTATTATATGCCTTGGAAGCCTCAATCCTTTTACCTTCCTACCTTTCAAAGGCACTAAGCATCTTGCCAAAAGTGATATGAGTTTCTCTAATTCAATCCAATGTGCAAAACAGTTTTTCCAGGTATTCATGATACTCTTTATTGACTTGAGAAGCCAAGTCCTTGAATTCTTGAGATGTCATCTTGAAGAAAGTAGAAGAGGTTGCACTTGCAGTTGCATCCTCACAATGTTTTTGCAATAAAGCAATTTGCTGAACATTGGCAGAATTCTCAACTTGTAACCTTTGAAGTTCAACCTACAAATATTGGCTCTTGCGCTCCTCATCTCCCAACTTATCTTCCCAAATCCTTCTAAGATCATCAACATAAATTTGATGTTCCTCTTTAGCCTTTGCCAACTCTTCTTGAAGCTTCTCCACTTCTTCCCTCTTCTGATCAATTTCTCTATCGAGAACCTATATTGAATCAAGGTTTGCTCCTGCAAATGCCCCTAGGGCTGTAGCTATCTCAATTGCCCCTGTCTGAGGGTTACTGGCTTGTTGAGCCCAGACTATCTAGTTAGGAACAGACACTTCTAAGCCTTTTTTATCAATGCTTCTCTTCTTACCCCTCTTTACCACTACCTTATTATCCTTACTGTAGAAGTAATGTCCAAGAGGGACTATTTCATCATCTTCCCATTCAGTTATTACTTCAAAAGTGACTGAAATAACATTTTCTATTGAAACCAATGAGGGAGTTTGAGTGGCCATGGCATCGGGAATAGGCATGGTAACTTGAGGAACAATCATAGGGTTAGAAACAATTTGAGGAATTGATGAGAGAATAGTAGGAGAAGGGATTGAAGTGATAGCTTTAGAAAGGAGAACTTGGTAACCATTAGTAGCTTATGGTAATGAAGAAGTAGTTGTGACTGAATCTCTGTCAGTGGGTAATGATGAAGTAGATGTGGGTAATTGCAGAAGGCTAGTCGAAGACTGGGCTTATGCAAGTATAGAGGAAGGAATGGAAGAAGAAACTGAGTTACTAGGAAAAGGGGTGTCCCTATGAGTCAAAGTGTGAAAAAACTGTGAAATAGAGAGTGGTGGGATTTCCCCTGTAGGAAAAATAGAAAGATCTTGGATAGGTGGTAACAAAAGTGATGGAACTGTGATGTCAGGGTTAGAATGGTCCATTTCAATACTATCCAACAAGTTTGTAAGTGACTGTGAGTTGTCTGTCACTTCCCTAGTGACTTCTTCCCCAACTTTGTCAATTACCTTTTCAGGTACTTCTTTAGTCAATTGAACTACAGCCTGTGGTTCATCTTCTACATCACTGTTAGTGAGATCAATCGTAGGAACTTCAGATGTGGAAACCTAAAATTTTTGTCTCTTAGGAGGATTATCTTCGATCATTGTCGAGTCATCAACTAGCAGTGAAGCTGCAACAGTTACTTGAACACTCATAGCAACCTTGGGCGATTCAGCTGTCTTGGTACCCAACACTGAAATCAATTTTGCCAAATGTTGCTAAAAATTCTGAGATGTTTGCAACAAGGCTTTAACCTGCTCAATGGTTTTAATCTGAGGAGGTTCCTCTATGGGATTTTTACCTTTTCCTCCATCTATATAAGTAAGCATTGGCTAGATGAATTTTCTTTTGTTCTCTGCTTCTTCTAACCTGTTCAGTGATATTCAACTCTAAGGTTCTTTGCCCATAAACCTGAGATTTTATTTCTTTCTAAAATGCCATAATCTGTCAATACTCATCCAAGCTCTTGGCTCTTGCTAACACTTCAGGGAAGGTGTTCACCCCTCGATAGATAGAGTCATCTGGAAAATCTTCATGGACATAGTCCATTTTCCTGTGATATTGCTTGAAGTGTGCATCCAAGAATTTCTTGGGATCATGCTTTCTTTTGGGTGCTTTTCCCAACTTCAAAGGAGCCAACTGATCACCAAGTACAGTAGCCCAGGTTGAAGTAGGAATAACTAGTGAGCCAAGATTTAGAGAGAACTTAGGCCAACCTCTCTTTTTAGGACCAGTAAGTTTCTTGTAGACTCTAGCAGTGACAATCTAATAGGAAACTTCTTGAATAACCAACCTGTCAGGTACAATTCTGGGAAACAGGTGAACAGTGTCACTTCCCCAAACTCTGATATATGCAAAAGACTCATAAACATAGCAGTCCCCATTGGTGTTGATGAAGGTTCTGGCATCTGTTGAGAAGGAAGGAGCTTCCTGGTGAAATAATTTAAAATAAATGGTACCCATAAAATGGTCACAAATTTCATAAAGAAAGGGTAGATAATTGCTTTCCCATAATGTAGAATGATATATATGAAATGGTGGAGCCTCACGGGTCTAATTCCACCCCAAGTTAGGATATTGAAAGTCAGCGCAGAAGACATCAAGGATGTAGGTTGATAGATAAAAATGTGGCTTCTTTGAGGCAAGTGCCTTTTGATAGTTTTGAATTTGTGTCTTAATTTCTGATGACAGGATGGATGCCCAGGGAAAGGATTCACTTGTTGTTAACACATGATGGGCTATGGGATCCCATTCAGCCTTGAAAACTGAACAATTGGGGAGACCAAAAAGCCTGCAAAGCATGGCTGGGAGTAAAGAGTAAGGTTCCTTGAACCAAATAATAGGATAGAGATCATCCACCTTGGGAACGAAACTATTAGGTTTCATCATCCAACATTTCATCATCTCGTCAAAATTATTTCAGGTCTTGGAGGATTGAATAAAGTCAGAACTCAGGGTTTGTATAGCCGTCTTAAGAGTGAAAGCTCTGATAAAAACCTTCAGGCGAAAGGTAGTCAATTGTAAACCTACACAATCATTGAATGACTGGTCTTTGGTATTGGCATTTTCAACAATCCATTTTACAGGGTCTGTATAAGGTAAGATGGAAGGGCGCGCAGCAATGGCATGAATTTGGGAAGCCCTAATTTTTTCATAAGCTAGCCGGTCTTGTTTGATGCCTGAAAGGTCATGGTTGTCAAAGATTGAATAAATTTTTGCCCAGTCCATTTGATAATCCTCAGTGACCCTCTCACTGGTGTCTGAGAAAATGTCGAAATTGGGATCCTTGGTTAGTGAATCCCTATATAGTGCCTTGGATTGGGTAGTTCGAGACATTCTGATGAAGGTTTCAGGAAATTCTGATAAATAAACAAACGAGAGTCAAAATCAACCCATAAAAAGTAAAAGCGCGAAAAGAAGATGCAAAATTCACGACAAACCAACCTGATTTCAGCTGAAAACTGTGCAGGTGACCTTGGTAAAAACTCCACAGTAAAATCCACATAGGAGCGTAAAAACCGACAATAAAAATGATAGTGAAAAATCAGAAAGAAACATTTATTTAAGGTTTTTTCGATCGGATGAGATCTGGACCGTAGACCTAGGAAGAAACGAACGACCGAGATTACTCCTACAGGATGCAGGATTCGGGATAAAGTTTTAAAATCTTGCTTTATTCAACGTTCCCGAAATCCGCAATCCGAAAATGCGGGTTTTTAGTTCTCGAAACTCTACCAAATAAGAAATCAATAATCCACACTATCTATTAACACTGTTTAATTTTTGTAATCAATAATCCACACTGTTTATGAACACTGTTTAATTTTTGCAATCAATAATCCATACATTGATCTACAATTTGGATTTGTCTTTACTAATGATCTGTGTGTCTTTGATGTTTGAAGTGAATTTATTTAATTAAAACATTTATCTATTTCTGCAAATGATTAACATAAATTAATAAATTCATGTTAATTTTTCAATTAGCATTTCCAACTACAGGGTAATCTTGCATGTGCCTAATCCTTAAAACTACTATCAGTGAATTTTCATTTCCTGATTGTGTTGTGTTTAAACCAGCATTAGTAACCTCACTATACTCAATGTGCCAAATCAAATATGCCACGTGTCTCAATAAGATTGTTCCATGTGTCACCCTAGGATAGCAGATATCAACATTTTAACAACAAAATTTATACAATTTTTGCTTTAAAGACTTTGCTGGCAAGTAGAAATATTCTCAGAGAAAGAGCAGCCGCTCTTTCTCCAAGGTTTTCTATGGTTACAATTCCCTCCTAAATGAAGGGTCGACCGACCCTTCTCATTCACAATATTCATTTCATAATATTTCGACACTGCAAGAAGGGTCGGTCAATCCTTCTTGCATTCTCCATTATGGCTATAGTTGAATTGTTGGATAAAGGTTTTCACAACTAACTAGGAAAAGAAGGGACCATCGATCCTTCCTATTGTAAAACGGAAGTTGGGACAAACCATTTTTATATGATATAACTTCCAAGGTGTTCTATTTTTACAATTCCCTCGTAATTGAAGGGTCGGTTGACCCTTCTTATTCCCAATATTATTTTCACAATAGTTCGACACTGCAAGAAGGGTCGGTCGACCCTTCTTATTCCCAATATTATTTCCATAATATTTCAACACTGCAAGAAGGGTTGTTCGATCCTTCTTGTGTTCTCCATTATCCATATAGTTGAATTGCTGGATAAATGCTTTCATAATTAACTACAAAAAGAAGGGGTGGCCAATCCTTCTTGTTAGAAAACGGAAATTGAGACAAACAATTTTATATGTTATTACTTCCAAGGTGCTCCATTTTTACAATTCCTTCGAAATTGAATGCTCGGACAACCCTTCTTATTCCCAATATTGTTTTCATAATACTTCGACACTACAAGAAGGGTCGATCGATCCTTCTTGTGTTTTCCATTATGGATATAGTTGAATTGATGGATAGAGTTTTTCACAATTAACTACGAAAAGAAGGGGCGGTCGATCCTTCTTGTCAAAAACCAAGGATCGAAGACAAAAGTCGTTAGAAACCATTTTTATATGTTATAACTTACAAGGTGTTCTATTTTTACAATTCCCTTGTAATTGAAGGATCGACCGCCCCATCTTATTCCCAATATTATTTTTATAATAGTTCGACACTCTCAAAGGGTTGACCGACCCTTCTTATTCCCAATATTATTTTCATATTAGTTCGAAACTGCAAAAAGGGTCACTCGATCCTTCTTGTGTTATCCATTATGGCTATAGCTGAATTGGTAGATAAATGTTTTCACAACTAACTACGAAAAAAAGGGGTGGTCGATCATTCTTGTCGGAAAACAAAAGTTGGGACAACCATTTTTATAACTTTTCACCTTACATTTTGAACATTTACAAATGCAAATTATTTCCAAATGAAAATTGTCATTTTTTTATTTGAAATTCACCCTTTTCAAATCAAATTTTGCATTTTTTTATTATTTGAAATTCACCCTTTTCAAATAAAATTTTGCATTTTTTTATTTGAAATTCACACTTTTCAAATCAAAATTTGCATTTTTTTATTTGAAATTCACACTTTCTAAATTGAAATTCATAGTTTTTTAACAAAAAATTGCAATTTTAAGGTTCATAGGTAGTCAAAAAACACACTATTTGAATTGAAAAACACACTTTTCAAAGACAATATTGCCACTTTCAGAACCTATTTTTGCACTTTAGAAAGGTTGATATTGACACTTTCAAAAGCTAAAGTTGCTCAACGTTTTAGATTGCCCTTGTTAGTCGCTAAACATTGGTGGCATCTTTTATTTAGACAAATGCAGGCTCGTTTGAAGGGACGGCAGTGGAGCTGCCGCATTTAATACTCTGCAACTCAATGCTTAGCTTTCGCCGTCTACACCTCTATCAACCAACATGACAGTACTATTCGGACAGATGCAGGCTGGTTTGAAGGGACGGTAGTGGAGGATGACACGAGCCAGGGATCAGCCAAGCGTCCTGTAACGTCATGCCTCTAATAAATTACGCCCTTAATCATTATGTTGATGCCGGTTTACACAATTCATTTCTATCATTGCTTCCTTATGCATAACTGCCTCCGTGCTAAAGGCAGTAATTCTGGTTGTACCATGCTGCCAAGCAAGTACTGCAAATTGATTTTCAATTGTACGAGATGGCCTTTTACATGGATTTTGAGTCATTTAATCTCTACAAAGCCATTAATGGCAATCCTCTCGTATGTGTGGGCTTCTGTGAAAATATCTAGGAGTCAAGTCAGCTCCCCGCCCTACTTTCAATAGAAATTCCTATAAATATTTGCAATGGAGTAGGCGACCTCCATTCAAGAAACCTGCAATTTAAAGCTTGGCTAAACTTTTGGGTGGATTTCTGGTTCTTCATTTTTTTTAATTGGTATATCATGGCTGCTCGTATGAAGGCGTGTAGACACAAGGGATCCAGCAGGGGTGTAGGGTCTTCATGACCTTGGGGGGAAAGTTTCTCTCAGGGAGAAAGCTCATCTCAACAACACACCATGGGGATGGAAAAGTCTGCCCTGTAGACCTTCAATTGGGGGGCTCAGTATCTAGCAAAGATGCCTACTCCAATAGAGGCGCAGATAGCACCCCGTAAATTATCCCTTATCCAGGAATACGAAGCCCACTCGGGCCGAAAATTAATCTCCAACCCCTATTGGGAGGTGAGGATCTTGTTCACTTGCAAAATTCAAGCGAGGAACCAGTTGGCTCACGGCCTCCGTGAAGCCCTCCAAATTATAAAAGGCGGCCAACAGACTCATTCGTTTGGAGTTCGCTTGCTCAAGTCTACTCTGAAATATTACATGGATAGTACCTCGAGGGACTTCCCTCATGAAGAACAAGTTTCCCCACATGGGGAGCACCCTGCTCCCTGATTGCTCTTCCCGGTCTGTGTTCGTGCCAGTCTTGGTGGTCAGCGTCCGGCTCGCTGGTGGCTCACTATTTTTTCTGTGCATTTTTTGATGGTGGCTCACTGCTTTTTCTGTGTATTTTTCCATGTCTTTGGAAGTTCATTCTCGGTGCAGACTCCAGATGGTAGTGTGGTTTTGTTATGGGGGATGCTCAGTCAATATTCAATTGTTAGAATTGGTCAATATGGACCATTCAATAGCATATAAATAGAAGTGAACTGTAATCCTAAGGGAATATTAGAAGAGAGAGAGATAGTGGAGAAATCCTATTTTTGGTCTAATTTGGATCCGCAACATTATGTTTTGATTGTTCCTACGACGGGTTTACTGCAGAGTTTAATGAATGCATGAAGATGTCCGATTATTGTTCTAATTCTGTGTCTGTGCGGTGGTGAATGTTGCATTATGCCTATTATGTTGTGGATTGAATGATAGTGGTTCATGCGATTAAGTAAAATGGATTTGTTATTGTGAATGTTTACTTTATGTTGAATCTGCAAATTGCTTACATAATATACGAATGATCAGTAAATAGTATGCTGTCAAGTTGATGATATCTAGTTAACTTTTTGTGATAACAGATTTGTGGGTAAAGCATATTCTCAACGCCACTGCGGAAACTTGGTTCCTGCAGGACCCTCTGCAGGCGTTGCTGGGAAGGGTAACTCCTTTCCGAGCCAGTGTATAAGGGATTGTTGGTGCTTGTTGATGACAGTGAGAACCCCTATCAAGAAGAGTTGAGTCAACATGGGTTTTATCTATAGTTAGCCTGGTTGTATGCTCCTCAATTTGATTTACTCTGGATTTTTGACCATACTTAGTATGGCATGAGCTGTTGGGCGCTCATTTGTAATTTTATTCAGTAATTGTGTCTTCCATTTTGATTTTGGGTGCTCATTTGTAATTGCATTCAGTAATTAAAATATAAGCAGGATACTGTGTTGGAAAAGGACATTCCCAGACGACAATGCAGATAGTGACGCCATTAGTTGGAATGATTCTGACTGCGATTAACCAAACATAAACATTCTTTCTTTTTCTTTTTTTTAAGTAGAAACAATATACTTTTGGGTCTACTCAAAGTTCCAAATCAAATATGCCATGTGTCACAATATGATCGTTCCACGTGTCACCCTAGGATACCAAATATCAAAATTTATATAATTTTTGCTTTAAAGACTTTGCTGGCAAGTGGAAATATTCTCAGAGAAAGAGCGGCCGCTCTTTCTCCAAGGCTTTCTATTATTACAATTCCCTCCTAAATGAAGGGTTGGCCGACCCTTCTTATTCCCAATATTCGTTTCATAATAGTTCGACACTGCAAGAAGGGTTGGACGATCCTTCTTGTATTCTCCATTATGGCTATAGCTGAATTGTTGGATAAATATTTTCACAATTAACTACGAAAGAAAGAGCGACTGATCCTTCTTTTCGAAAAATGGAAGTCGAGACAAACAGTTTTTATATGTTATAACTTTTCGCCTTAAAACTTTGAACATTTAGAAATGGGAATTGCAATTTACAAATAAAAAATTCCCTGTATTATTTTCATAATATTTTGACACTGCAAGAAGGGTCGGTTGACCCTTCTTATTACCAATATTCTTTTCATAATATTTTGAAACTGTAAGAAGGGTCGATCGATCCTTCTTATGTTCTCCATTATGGATATAACTGAATTTTTGGATAAAGCTTTTCACAGTTAACTACGAAAAGAAGGGGCGACCGATCGTTCTTGTCGAAAAATGGAAGTCGAGACAAACCATTTTTATATGTTCGACCGACCGACCCTGGTTAATCCTAGTATTTTTTTCATAATAGTTGAACACTGCAAGAAGGGTCAGTCGATCCTTCTTGTGTTCTCTATTAATATTGGGCATTGGTCATAAATGAATCCAATATCAATTTTAGCATAAGATTGGTGAATACTTAGATGCGATAAACCAAAGCATAAACATATGAATTCTGATTTAATATTACTTTCATCCAAGCATGAAGAATAACACAATGGAAAATATCTACTGGAAATAACAATTAACAGAAAAAGGAAAGAAATTTACAGACACACATAATTTACTACAAATAACAATTAACAAAGAAAGGAAGGAAATTTACAGACTGTCATTGTGGGAAATAAAAATTAGCAGAGAAAGGAAGGAAATTTACAGACTGTCATTACTGAATAGTTTTTTCATCAGTGGTACAATTATATTCAACACATTCCATGTATAATTTAAAAAACAAGCAACTCATGCATGCCTTCCCAGACACACTATAATGCTAATTACAATTTAACATTGATCGACACGATGGTTTGACATGTTCTCTGAAGTGGTCGAATGGAGGACCTAGTCAGGTGGCCGACCTAAGATCCTCCAACATCTCCCCCATGAACAATCCGTTTCTACATCCCGAAGAAATCAAAAAATAACTAGAGTTGAATGAACAGAACATTGCTGACTATGAAAGCACAGTCCTTCTACCTTCTACTTGGTGTAGTAAGAAGAAGTTGACAACATGGTCTAGTACTAAAACAACATTCGACGACTGCTACAACTGTTGATGACTTCATGTGACGACGGCTCCATCCCATCTACATCCATCTATCGCAGATCTTTCTCACCAGTCACAGTTTCAGGTCAAATTGTTGCGCGTCATCACATGTATTGTTCCATAGTTGCATATTCTCGTTGGATTAAAGTGATTATAAGTTTTGCGGGTGAATCTAGATCCTCTGTTAGAAAATGACAGCTCCATTCCATCCATATATCCATCAATGGAAGACCTACCAATCTCTTCCGGTCATGTTGTTAGATGGCTAACATTCCAAGATCATCATTTCTATGTACAAATGATGGTTCTTAATAGAGATGAAATGGGTTGCTTCACAACTACATTAAGCTTTTCATTTAATGAAAAATTCATGTATTGGGACTTGGCTCGAAATGCCCATATATCAACTACGGGAAATAAAATAAACGAAAAGCTTAACGTAGTTGTGAAGCAACCCATTTCATCTTTGTTAGGAACCATCATTTGTACACAGAACTGCTTATCTTGGAATGTTAGGCATTTGACAACATGACCGGAAGAGATTGGTAGGTTTGCCATTGATATATATATGGACGGAATGGAGCCATCGTTTTCTAACAGAGGTCCGACAAATGCTCCATCGTTTTCGGGAAAAATCTATAATAAACTACGGGAAATAAGAACAATACATGTGACCAATACATGTGACGACGTGCACTAATTCGACTTGAAAACGTGATCAGTGAGATAGATCTGTGATAAATGGATGTAAGGATGGGATGGAGTTTTCGTCACATGTGGTCATCAACAGTTGCAGCAGTCATCAAGATAGATAATTAAACGAAATGCTCCATCATTCGTGAGAAAAACTTATAATCAACTACGGGCAATAATTAAATGAAAAGGTTCACGAGAAAAACTTATGATCAACTATGGGAAATAATTAAATGAAAAGGTTGGCGGTAAAAAGTCATATATCATGAGGAGAATTGGAGAGCGATCATAAGACTCAAGCATTTCTCATAAAACAACAGAGGAATTAAAAGAAAATTCTATGGCTTCCCGGACGATTTCAATTTGTTGTGATATGGGGCATGGTTAGCCTATATATAGTGAGTGGCCACTGTGTTAATGGGATTAAAAATATTTTGCTGGATTAATCATACATGTATCACTCCAATCGATTCCTTGAAAATCCAGCGGCCAACATGCCTGTTGCCAGTGCATTAAATGACCTACAACAAGCTGAATAATATTCGTTGTAAGTTTCAGCCTATGTGAATCAAGTATACCATATATATTAAATTATGCAATTACTTTCCATGATTGTTTTTAAGAAACAAAATTATTTATGTGAATCAAGTATACCATATATTAACCCTGGATGCAGGCATCACCATTATACAAGGGGCCATGTGTTGGACATGAGGAGGGCATGTGGGGGAGGAGCCTCGACCCAGGCTCCCGTAACATGGCATGCGTGCCCCTTCAATGTACCACCTCCCTTGCTTCCACTTGCCTTCCCTCACATGTGTGGCTTTATGGCTCCTTCTCGATTCTTCGCTCACGAGTCCCTTCACCGGCTAGCTGGATGCAACTCTGGTACCTCGGCCCTCTACACATTCAAAGAAGCCCTCACCTTGGGGCAGCTCCATGTCTACATGGGAGATGCCCCATTCTCTCTGCTCTATCTACAAGGGAGCTGCCCCATTCTCTCTGCTCTGTCTACTGGGAAGTTGCCCCATTCTCGAGGGATAATGGGGTAGCTCAACTATTATCAGTTTAAAACTGATTTGGAGTGTATCAATTTTAAACTTCGTTAAGGAACTTCTACTGATTTGGAGTTTCCCCATAAATTCCTTACACCATCTTCATCTCCAACTACTTCTCATTTCTCCACAAACCACAAGATATACTTCTCATTTGGACCCCGGTCATATAACATCATCGTTGTTGGTTCAGAAAATGCAGGAGCTTAAAACAGTCCCCAAACGTTAAATGGTACCATTAATTTCCTTAAGATTCATTTAAACAATATTTAAACTAATTTTAAAAATCAAATATGCCACGTGTCACAATATAAGTGTTCCACATGTGGCAAAATTTATAGAAGTTTTGCTTTAAAGACTTTGTTGGCAAGTAGAAATATTTTCAGAGAAAGATCAACTGCTCTTTCTCCGAGGTGTTCTATTGCTACATTTCCCCCCTAAATGAAGGGTCGGCCAACCCTTCTTATTCTTAATATTCTTTTCATAATAGTTCGACATTGCAAGAAGGGTCGGTCGGTCCTTCTTGTATTATCCATTATGGCTATAGTTGAATTGATGGATAAATGTTTTAACAATTAACTACGAAAAGAAGGGGTAGCCGATCCTTCTTGTCGTAAAAAGGAAGTCGGGACAAACCATTTTTATATGATATAACTTCCAAGGTGTTCTATTTTGACAATTCCCTCGTAATTGAAGGGTTAGTCGACCCTTCTTATTCCCAATATTATTTTCATAATAGTTCGACACTGAAATAAGGGTCAGCCGACCCTTCTTATTATCAATATTCTCTTCATAATATTTTGACACTGCAAGAAGGGTCGGCCAATCGTTCTTGTGTTCTCCATTATGGATATAGCTGATTTATTGGATAAAGGTTTTCACAATTATCTACGAAAAGAAGGGGCGACCAATCCTTCTTGTCGAAAAATGGAAGTCGGGACAAACTATTTTTAGATGTTAGAAATTCCAAGGTGTTCTAGTTTAACAATTCCCTCGAAATTGAAGGGTCGACCGACCCTTCTCATTCCCAATATGATTTTCATAATAGCTCAACACTGCAAGAAGGGTTGGTCGATCCTTCTAGTGTTCTCCATTATGGATATAGCTGAATTGTTGGATAAATGTTTTCACAATTAACTACGAAAAGAAAGGGCGGACTATCCTTCTTGTCGGAAAATAGAAATCGGTACAAACTATTTTTATATGTTATAACTTAGCGGATTGACTTGTTATTGTAACAATGACTAGATATTTTAAACATTGAATTTTTCACATTTACAAATGAAAATTGCAATTTTCAAATAAAAAAATTGACTTTTTTTATTTGAAATTCACACTTTTCAAATCCGAAATTGCATTTTTTAATTTTAAATTCACACTTTTCAAATCAAAATTGGCATTTCTATATTTTAAATTCACACTTTTCAAATCAAAATTTGCATTTGTTGATTTGAAATTCACTTATTTTGAATTGAAATTCATAGTTTCATAACAAAAAAAATGCAATTTTAAGGTTCATAAGTAGTAAAAAAACACACTATTCGAATGGAAAAACACACTTTTCAAATCCAATATTGCCACTTTCAGAACCCATTTTTTCACTTCAGAAAGGTTGATATTGACACTTTCAGAGTCTAAATTCACACATTCTTTGTCCAAAATTTGCCTAATTTGTCCAAATTTGTCTAATTTGTCCAAATTTAATGAAATAAGTGTTTTCTTTGAAGGGGGATTTTATGTAATTCCCTCTGTCACTTATTGTATTAGTACTAGGGGGAATGTTGGGGTTATAGTGTAGGCATGGGACATACTTGTGATGGCCACACAAGTAGGTCACATCCCTCCACGATAGTATTAGACTATGCAGGTTTATATTATAATATTTCAAGGGTATGGGATTCATAAGAATAAAAATATATAACTTGATCAATTAAGCTTAAGTAATCATGGATTAGGTTAAATATGGGGTTGAAAATGGAAAAGAATAATATATATTTATGAGCTATTTATCTATTTATTGGAATTTGCATGGGGATTTTGCATGTGAACATGTGTCCATCTAAGGGAATCTTGCAAAAGCTTGAGTAGGAGGAAGGAGAAGGGGAAAGGGTTCTTCCTGGATCCTTGTCCTCTTCTCAAGGGTATTTAGTGTTTGGAGGATGAGGGTAGGAGAGTATTCTATTTATGATATGCAGCTGGCTTGATTTTTCTGAGTGAGGGCTCGGGGGCTCTCAATCTTTCAATAAGGGGTTGGTTGGGAGGAGAGCGGTTTCCCACATGTGGTTTCATGAGGAGTTGTTGTTGAGTTAATGGACATCCTCTCGACTTCAAATGTGCATCTATAAGTTTGAATTACGAGTTCAGGCATGTATACTTGACTGTCCTTCTCTCTTCTCTATTTGTTTGGAGTATTTGTATTCACATGAGTAAACAATTGGGTCTCTAGAAGATAACTAATTTGTAGCTATATTTATGGTTAATGTTAAAAAAACAAATTAATGTAACTGATGGAATTTAGTATAATATTCATAGAAATATATTATTTATGTTTGTCCTTGTTATGAGATTTTTAGCTTTATAGTTATGAGGTCAAGCTTGTATTATAAATTTGTGAAAATCGATAGCTCTTAGAACTTAGCATGAAAGCTGAAACAAGTATGTACTAAGAGGTTAGGTGCAAGTTGTTGATAAAATTGTAAGATGTAGTAAGAGTTCATGTGCAAGTTCTCGAGAATTTGGTGAAATAACAAGAAGTTTTTATTATGAGTTTGAGTACAAGTTTAAGTGAAAAAGGTTAATGAATTATGTAGAATATATACCCCTTAAACCATGCCATATAAGTATAATAAAATGTCATATTAAAAGGTTAGGTATGATATCTACAAAAATTTAACAAAATAAATGCCCCATAAGCCTCACAACTAATCCAAACAAATCTCATATTATGAGGCCAAGGGTAAGTCTTGTGTGAATTTGGTTGAATATACAACCCTTAAAACTCGAAATCTGAGCCAACAAAATTTTATGTTATAAAGTTGAGTGAGTTCTCGAAGTGAATTTGGTTGATTAGATACCCCTTGAAGCTTAGAATCTAAGCTAAATGAAGTTTATATGATGAAGTCAAATTCAATCCTATCCAAATATTGGAAAAATAGATATCCCTCATAACTATCATCAAAGAAAAGGAGTGTGTCTTATGAGATTTAGTGCAATTTGTTAGTGAGTCACTTAATCTATATCACGAGGTTGAGTGCAAGTCCCAATTACCAGGTTAAAACCTCACATCTAAGATGAAAAAGGTCCCATGAAGAGAGTAAGTGCCATAATCTGAGCGAAAAAAGGATCATGGAGGCTATTGAAAGGTGAGGGGTTATGGGTGTAGGTGGTATATCACAATTATATCCATCCATTATCCATAGAGGATTGGATTAGAGTTAGAGATAAATTCATTAGAAATGTTTCCACAATGTGGAAAGCTTTGATCCTGACATATGATGTAATTGGTGACTAGCTAGTATGGAGGGCAGGGAATGGCAGGAAGCTCAGACTAGGATAGGATCCATGAATAGGCAGTGAAGGTGCCCACAAACTTCCTAAAGTGATGATAGATTCTTTGGGGGAACAAGGATACATCTACTTGGAATAGATTGCTAAGTTGGTAAATAACACTTTTTTGAGTTAGAAGTGGCTAATGGATTTTATAGATAATGGGGAATTAGATTTGCAGGATAATACACTGTAAAGGCTTTGCAAAACAGTCATATAAAACTCGGGGATAATCAAGATTCTCTTATTTTGCTTAGGAATGATACAAGAGGTGAGTATACTCCAATCATGGGTTACACGGTTATAAGGGAAGACGATGAACTACCAAAACACCATTGGCGTTATAATGCCATCTAGAGCTTTAAGTGCCCCCTTAAATGAAAATTACTCCTTTGGCTGGCTTTGTCCAACAAGCTCCCTGACTAGGATAATCTAATAAAAAAAATTGCAATTGGACCTGGTAGATGTCCTTTATGCAAGGTTTGTGGGGAAAACATCAATCTTTTATTTATGCAGTGCTCTTATGTTAAGGATATTTGGGACTTTGTCTCATGGGTGAGAAACACTTATTTTATGTGTTCAGGGAAAAACCTAGAAGAGGCTTTGGTCACTTGGGTAAAGATTAAGGATTTAAGGACTACAAGGCCCTCCTTGTAATCATCATCTAGGGGGTCTGGTTATCAAGAAATAATGCAATTTTTAATGATGAACTTATTATTCCATTAGTTTATGCTACAAATAGTCTTTCTATCTTAAGTCATGTTTTTCAAAGGGTGATGAGGCTTTGAAGCTTAGAAGGGTGGTAGAGGATATTATTGACAGGAATGGTTGTTGGTCTTATTTTGATGGAGCATCACATGGCACCATCCACAAGGCAGGTAGGACACGTTTTATACCTATGAGATATATATTGGATAAAGCATGTTGTTCGACTAGGGGAATGCACCAACAATAGAGCAGAATTGATAACCCTAAAGATCATTCTGCAGATGACCATTATGAAGGGAGTACAAACTTTCCAGGTTTTTCAGGAATTCTAAAATTGTCATTAATTAGTTGTGATAAAGAAGACCTGGCAGAAACATTTATCTAAGACCCATCTATGAAGATATTGACAGATTAACTGGACAACTTACAGAAGTTAAATTTGAGCACATTTATAGAGAGAAGAACCATTTGGTAAATCAAACATCAAAAAATGGATTACAAATTGGCATGAGAACTTGGCATAAATGGTAGATGGACAACGAAACTATGATGGACAACATAGTTTTACATGGAAAAATGAGAATTTATTTTTTTATGGGTGAAAAACACCATACTTACTAATTTTCAAATAGCTATGATATCTTGCTCTTTTTTTATGAGAGAGTTTTATGATTATAAGAGGCGGAGGACTATAAACACTATGACTTTTTATAATATAAAGAGTTGTGTTTTTTATGAGGAAAAACAAAAGTGCCATAATCTAAGTTAAAAGAGATCTAATAATTTTCGCAAAATAGATTTCCAACCTTAGCAAATGAATATGAACATAAAATATGAAATTCTTCAAACATTTAACAAAATAATTATCCTAAAGAAAATCAATAAACATTTCCCATTTTTTATTATAAATAAAAATTATAAAAAACTAATTGAAAAATGGAAAACAATCTCACTTACAATATTCATTTTAATAATAATAATTAATAAAAATAAAATAAATATTTTAGTAATAATAATTAATAAACATACAAATAAAACCAAATGCTTACCATCACTAAGCGTGTGGCCCAAGTAAACATTCCACCCCATTTTTTATTATACATAAAAATTATAAAAACTAATTAAAAAATGGAAAAAATGCTCGCTTACTAGTCATTTTAATACTAATAATTAATAAAAATAAAAAAATAAAACCAGAAAATGACCCTCACTCAGCGTGTGGCCCAACTACATGTTCCATTCCACCCATTCATCATCTCATTCAAAAGGTGAGCAACGACCAATTTGATTGGCTTTTTTTCTATTGCCTTTTTTTCTTCTCCTGCGACTTTTTTTGTTCTTACTCTGGTTCAGTAGATAGCATTGTATCCACAAATATCGTATTATTAAACACTATACACACCATTGATATATTTCCTTGTGCTTGTTTGGGCCTCCACTGCTCTCCCTTTGTAGCAGATTTTGAGTGCTATAGCAGGTAATCAAAGGCTTTGTATTGTATGTCATAAATTCTCGTGCTCTGCTAAATCTGGCGAAGGGTGGCTTCTTCGAAATCTCGTCCAAAACATGTTCAACACATTCCATGGTACAATTATATTCAACACATTCCATGTATAATTTAAAAAACAAGCAACTCACGCATGCCTTCCCATACACACTATAATGCTAATTACAATTTAACATTGATCGACATGACGGTTTGACATGTTCTCTGAAGTGGTCGAACGGAGGACCTAGTCGGGTGGTTGACCTAAGATCCTCCAACATCTCCCCCATGAACAATCTGTTTCTACATCCCGAAGAAATCAGAAAATAGTTGGAGTTGAATGAACAGAACGTTGTTGACTATGAAAGCACAGTCCTTCTACCTTCTACTTGGTGCAGTAAGAAGAAGTTGACAACATGGTCTAGTTCTAAAACAACATTTGATGACTGTTGCAACTGTTGACGACTGCAGGTGATGGCGGCTCCATCCCATCTACATCCATCTATCGCATATCTATCTCACCAGTCACAGTTTCAGGTCGAATTGTTGCGCATCATCACATGTATTGTTCCATAGTTGCATATTCTTGTTGGATTTAAGTGATTATAAGTTTTGCGGGCGAATCCAGATCCTCTGTTAGAAAATGACGCCTCCATTCCATCCATATATCCATCAATGGCAGACCTACCAATCTCTTCCAGTCATGTTGTTAGCTGGCTAACATTCCAAGATCAGCATTTCTATGTACAAATGATGGTTCTTAACAGAGATGAAATGGGTTGCTTCACAACTACGTTAAGCTTTTCGTTTAATGAAAAATCCATGTATTGGGACTTGGCTCGAAATGCCGCTATATCAACTACGGGCAATAAAATAAATGAAAAGCTTAACGTAGTTGTGAAGCAACCCATTGCATCTCTATTAGGAACCATCATTTGTACACAGAATGGCTCATCTTGGAATGTTAGGCATTTGACAACATGACCGGAAGAGATTGGTAGGTTTGCCATTCATGGATATATGGACGGAATGGAGCAGTCATCGAGATAGATAATTAAACGAAATGCTTCATCGTTCACGAGAAATTTTTTATAATCAACTACGGGCAATAATTAAACGAAAAGGTTCGTGGGAAAAACTTATGATCAACTATGGGCAATAATTAAACAAAAGGGTTGGCGATAAAAATTCATATATCATGAGGAGAATTGGGGAGCGATCATAAGACTCAAGCATTTCTCATAAAACAATAGAGGAAGTAAAAGAAAATTCCATGGCTTCCTGGACGATTTCAGTTTGCTGTGATATGGGGCATGGTTAGCCTATATATAGTGAGTGCCCATTGTGTTGATGGATTAAAAATATTTTTTTGGATTAATCGTACATGTATCACTCCAATCAATTCCTTGAAAATCCAACGGCCAACATGCCTGCTACCAGTGCATTAAATGGCTTACAGCAGGCTGAATAATATTTGCCATAAGTTTCAGCCTATGTGAATCAAGTATACCATATATATTAAATTATGCAATTACTTCCCGTGATTGTTTTTAAGTAACAAAATTATTTATGTGAATCAAGTATACCATTTATTAACCCTGGATGCAGGCGTCACCATTTTACAAGGGACCACGTGTCGGACACGAGGAGGGCACGTGGGGGAGGAGCCTCGACCCAAGCACCCATAACATGGCACGCGTGCCCCTGCAATATACCACCTCCCTTGATTCCACTTGCCCACCCTCACATGTGCAGCTTTATGGATCCTTCTCGATTCTTCGCTCGCAAGTCCCTTCACCGGCTAGCTGGATGCAACTCTGGTACCTCGGCCCTCTACGCATTCAAAGAATCCCTCACCTTGGGGTAGTTCCATGTCTACTGGGGAGATGCCCCATTCTCTCTGCTCTATCTACAAGGGAGCTACCCCATTCTCTCTACTCTATCTACTGGGGAGTTGCCCCATTCTCGAGGAATAATGGGGCAGCTCAACTATTATCAATTTAAAACTGATTTGGAGTGTATCAATTTTAAACTTCGTTAAGGAACTTCTACTGGTTTGGAGTTGCCCCATAAATTCCTTACACCATCTTCATCTCCAACTACTTCTCATTTCTCCACAAACTGCAAGATATACTTCTCATTTGGACCCCAGTCATATAACATCGTCGTTTCTAGTTCAGAAAATGCAGGAGCTTAAAATAGTCCCCAAACGTTAAATGGTACCATTAATTTCCTTAATATTCATTTAAACAATATTTAAACTAATTTTAAAAATCAAATATGCCACGTGTCACAATATAAGCGTTCCACATGTCGTAAAATTTATAGAAGTTTTGCTTTAAAGACTTTGCTAGCAAGTAGAAATATTTTCAGAGAAAGAGCGGCTGCTCTTTATCCAAGGTGTTCTATTTCTACATTTCCCTCCTAAATGAAGGGTCGATCGACCCTTCTTATTCCTAATATTCTTTTCATAATAGTTCACCACTACAAGAAGGGTCGATCGATCCTTCTTGTATTATCCATTATGGCTATAGTTGAATTGATGGATAAATGTTTTGACAATTAACTACGAAAAGAAGGGGCAGTCGATCCATCTTGTCGTAAAAAGGAAGTCGAGACAAACCATTTTTATATGATATAACTTCCGAGGTGTTTTATTTTTACAATTCCCTCGTAATTGAAGGGTCAGTCCACCCTTCTTATTCCCAATATTATTTTCATAATAGTTCGACACTGAAATAAGGGTCGGTCGACCCTTCTTATTATCAATATTCTCTTCATAATATTTCGACACTGCAAGAAGGGTCGGCCAATTGTTCTTGTGTTCTCCATTATGGATATAGCTGAATTCTTGGATAAGGGTTTTCACAATTATCTACGAAAAGAAGGGGCAACCGATCCTTCTTGTCGGAAAACGGAAGTCCGGACAAACTATTTTTAGATGTTAGAAATTCCAAGGTGTTCTAGTTTAACAATTCCCTCGAAATTGAAGGGTCGACCAACCCTTCTCATTCCCAATATGATTTTCATAATAGCTCGACATTGCAAGAAGGGTCGGTCGATCCTTCTTGTGTTCTCCATTATGGATATAGCTGAATTGTTGGATAAATGTTTTCACAATTAACTACGAAAAGAAGGGGCAAACGATCCTTCTTGTCGGAAAATAGAAATCGGTACAAACTATTTTTATATGTTATAACTTATCGGATTGACTTGTTATTGTAACAATGACTGGATATTTTAAACATCGAATTTTTCACATTTACAAATGAAAATTGCAATTTTCAAATAAAAAATTGGAGTTTTTTTATTTGAAATTCACACTTTTCAAATCTGAAATTGCATTTTTTTATTTTAAATTCACACTTTTCAAATCAAAACTGGCATTTTTTATTTGAAATTCACACTTTTCAAATAAAAATTTGCATTTCTATATTTTAAATTCACACTTTTCAAATCAAAATTTGCATTTTTTATTTGAAATTCATTTATTTTGAATTGAAATTCATAGTTTCATAACAAAAAAATGCAATGTTAAGGTTCATAATTAGTCAGAAAACACACTATTCGAATGGAAAAACACACTTTTTAAATCCAATATTGCCACTTTCAAAACCCGTTTTTTCACTTCAGAAGGTTGATATTGACACTTTCAGAGTCTAAATTCACACATTCTTAGTCCAAAATTTGCCTAATTTGTCCAAATTTAATGAAATAAGCATTTTCTTTGAAGGGGGATTTTATGTAATTCCCTCTGTCACTTATTGTATTAGTGCGAGGGGGAATGTTGGAGTTATAGTGTAGGCATGGGACATACTTGTGATAGCCACACAAGTAGGTCATATCTCCCTCCACGATAGTATTAGACTATGCAGGTTTATATTATAATATTTCAAGGGTATGGGATTCATAAGAATAAAAATATATAACTTGATCAATTAAGCTTAAGTAATCATGGATTAGGTTAAATATGGGGTTGAAAAGGGAAAAGAATAATATATATTTATGAGCTATTTATCTATTTATTGGAATTTGCATGGGGATTTTGCATGTGAGCATGTGTCAATCTAAGGGAATCTTGCAAAAGCTTAAGTAAGAGGAAGGAGAAGGGGAAAGGGTCCTTCCTGGATCCTTGTCCTCTTCTCAAGGGTATTTAGTGTTTGGAGGATATGGAGGTTTGGAGGATGACGGTAGGAGAATATTCTATTTATGATATGCAGCTAGCTTGATTTTTTTGAGTGAGGGCTCGGGGGCTCTCAATCTTTGAATAAGGGGTTGGTTGGGAGGAGAGCGGTTTCCCACTCGTGGTTTCATGAGGAGTTGTTGTTGAGTTAATGGACATCCTCTCAACTTTAAATGTGCATCTATAATTTTGAATTACGAGTCCAGGCATGTATACTTGACTATCCTTCTCTCTTCTCTATTTGTTTGGAGTATTTGTATTCACATGAGTAAACAATTGGGTCTCTGGAAGATAACTAATTTGTAGCTATATTTATGGTTAATGTTAAAAAAACAAAGTATGTAATTGATGGAATTTAGTATAATATTCATAGAAATATATTATTTATGTTTGTCCTTGTTATGAGATTTTTAGCTTTATAGTTATGAGGTCAAGCTTGTATTATAAATTTGTGAAAATTGATAGCTCTTAGAACTTAACATGAAAGTTGAAACAAGTATGTACTAAGAGGTTAGGTGCAAGTTGTTGATAAAATTGTAAGAAGTATGTAGTAAGAGGTCATGTGCAAGTTCTTGAGAATTTGGTGAAATAACAAGAAGTTTTTATTATGAGTTTGAGTACAAGTTTAGGTGAAAAAAGTTAATGAATTATGTAGAATATATACCCCTTAAACCATGCCATATAAGTATAATAAAATATCATATTAAAAGGTTAGGTATGATATCTACAAAAATTTAACAAAATAGATGCCCCACAAGCCTCACAACTAATCCAAACAAATCTCATATTATGAGGCCAAGGGTAACTCTTGTGTGAATTTGGTTGAATATACAACCCTTAAAACTCGAAATCGAAGCCAACAAAATTTTATGTTATAAAGTTGAGTGAGTTCTCGAAGTGAATTTGGTTGATTAGATACCCCTTGAATCTTAGCATCTAAGCTAAATGAAGTTTATATGATGAAGTCAAATTCAATCCCATGCAAATATTGGCAAAATAGATATCCCTCATAACTGTCATCAAAGAACAGGAAGTGTGTCTTATGAGATTTAGTGCAATTTGTTAGTGAGTCACTCAATCTATATCACGAGGTTGAGTGCGAGTCCCAATTACCAGGTTAAAACCTCACATTTAAGATGAAAAAGGTCCCATGAAGAGAGTAAGTGCCATAATCTAAGTGAAAAAAGGATCATGGAGGCTATTGAAAGGTGAGGGGTTATGGGTGAAGGTGGTATATCACAATTATATCCATCCATTATCCATAGAGGACTAGGTTAGAGTTAGAGATAAATTCATTAGAAATGTTTCCACAATGTGGAAAGCTTTGATCCTGACATATGATGTAATTGGTGACTGGTTAGTATGGAGGGCGGAGAATGGCAGGAAGCTCAGACTATGATAGGATCCATGAATAGGCAGTGAAGGTGCCCACAAACTTCCTAAAGTGATGATAGATTCTTTGGGGGGACAAGGATACATCTACTTGGAATAGATTGCTAAGTTGGTCAATAACACTTTTTTGAGTTAGAAGTGGTTAATGGATTTTATAGATAATGGGGAATTAGATTTGTAGGATAATACACTGTAAAGGCTTTACAAAACAGTCATATAAAACTCGGGGATAATCAAGATTCTCTTATTTTGCTTAGGAATGATACAAGAGGTGAGTATACTCCAATCATGGGTTACACAGTTATAAGGGAAGACGATGAACTATCAAAACACCATTGATGTTATAATGCCATCTAGAGCTTTAAGTGCCCCCTTAAATGAAAATTACTCCTTTGGCTGGCTTTGTCCAACAAGGTCCCTGACTAGGATAATCTAATAAAAAAAATCGCAATTGGACCTGGTAGATGTCCTTTATGCAAGGTTTGTGGGGAAAACATCAATCTTTTATTTTTGCAGTGCTCTTATCTTAGGGATATTTGGGACTTTGTCTCATGGGTGAGAAACACTTATTTTATGTGTTTAGGGAAAAACTTAGAAGAGGCTTTGGTCACTTGGGTAAACATTAAGGATTTAAGGACTACAAGTCCCTCCTTGTAATCATCATCTAGGGGGTCTGGTTATTAAGAAATAATGCAACTTTTAATGATAAACTTATTATTCCATTAGTTTATGCTACAAATAGTTTCTATCTTAAGTCATGTTTTTCAAAAGGTGATGAGGCTTTGAAGCTTAGAAGGGTGGTAGAGGATATTATTAACAGGAATGGTTGTTGGTCTTATTTTGATGGAGCATCACATGGCACCATCCACAAGGCAGGTAGGACACGTTTTATACCTATGAGATACATATTGGATAAAGCATGTTGTTCGACTAGGGGAATGCACCAACAATAGAGCAGAGTTGATAGCCCTAAAGATCATTCTGCAGATGACCATTATGAAGGGAGTACAAACTTTCCAGGTTTTCAGGAATTCTAAAATTGTCATTAATTGGTTGTGATAAAGAAGACCTCGCAGAAACATTTATCTAAAACCCATCTATGAAGATATTGACAGATTAACTAGACAACTTACAGAAGTTAAATTTGAGCACATTTACAGAGAGAGGAACCATTTGGTAGATCAAACATCAAAAAATGGATTACAAATTGGCATGGGAACTTGGCATAAATGAGAGATGGACAACGAAACTATGATGGACAACATAGTTTTACATGGAAAAATGAGAATTTATTTTTTTTTATGGGTAAAAAAACAACATACTTACGAATTTTCAAATAACTATGATATCTTGCTCCTTTTTTATGAGAGAGTTTTATGATTATAAGAGGCGGAGGACTATAAACAATGTGACTTTTTATAATATAAAGAGTTGTGTTTTTTTATGAGGAAAAATAAAAGTACCATAATCTAAGTTAAAAGAGATCTAATAATTTTCACAAAATAGATTTCCAGCCTTAGCAGATGAATATGAACATAAAATATAAAATTCTTCATACACTTAACAAAATAATTATCCTAAAGAAAAATCAATAAGCATTTTCCATTTTTTATTATAAATAAAAATTATAAAAAACTAATTGAAAAATGGAAAACAATCTCACTTACAATATTCATTTTAATAATAATAATTAACAAAAATAAAATAAATATTTTAATAATAATAATTAATAAACATACAAATAAAACCAAAAGCTTACAATCACTAAGCGTGTGGCCCAAGTAAACATTCCACCCCATTTTTTATTATAAATAAAAATTATAAAAACTAATTAAAAAATGGAAAAAATGCTCGCTTACTAGTCATTTTAATACTAATAATTAATAATAAAAAAATAAAAATAAAAATAACCAGAAAATGACCCTCACTCAGCGTGTGGCCCAAGTAAATATTCCATTCCACCCATTCATCATCTCATTCAAAAGGTGAGCAACGACCAATTTGATTGGCTTTTTTCTTCTCCTGCGACTTTTTTTGTTCTTACTCTGGTTCAGTAGATAGCATTGTACCTACAAATATCGTATTATTAAACACTATAAACACCATTGATATATTTCCTTGTGCCTGTTTGGGCCTCCACTGCTCACCCTTTGTAGCAGATTTTGAGTACTATAGCAGGTAATCAAAGGCTTTGTATTGTATTTTTGAATTCTCGTGCTCTGCTAAATCTGGCGAAGGGTGGCTTCTTCGAAATCTCGTCCAGATCGCGCCAGTTCATCCATTTGCTACAGAAAGTTACTGATATCCATAACTCCAGGCGGCCATTGGCGTTTGTCAAGATAGAGAAGAGTGAAAAAAGTAGACAGAAGTCAGACTGTAAGAAGAATGGCAATATTGTTCCCAAGGGATGCCTCCCTGTGGATGTAGGGAAGGATACTATTATGCGATTTGTCATAGATGCCAGCGTTATCAGTCATCCGTTATTTGCAGAGCTGCTAGAGGCTTCTGTAGAGGAATTCGGATACGAGCAGAACGGAGTTCTCAGGATTCCTTGCGATGTCGCCTTGTTTGAGAGGATTCTTAATCTCATTAACAGCAGTCATCCAAAGTTATAAATCTCTCATGAATAATTTTAATAGGCTGCTGTTGTTTTCTAATGAATCTATCTAAATTCCATTAATGAATGGATCGCTATTATAACATCTGTTTGGAATTTGGGCACCATGTCTGTCTGAAGGTTTGTTGATGGCAGAACTGGAACTCCAAAGGTTTGTTGATGGCAGAACTGGAACTCCAACGTATGATTATCTCTTTCTGCGTCTGTTAAATTTTTGTTTTGTGGTGGGAAGTGTGGTGGTGACTTTAAAAATAGATTATTAGTATTAGTATAGCGAACTCTATGTAGTACAACAAATTGAATCCTTCATATAATCTCGCATATTCCAAAACATGTTGGCAAAACACGTTTTAAGTCTATTAGTGAATAATTTTAATTCAGGCCATTAAACCAAAAAGCTAAATTCCATCATTGAAGAAGAGAGAATAAAACCTAGAATAAATAACAAATATATTTTAAAAAGATTATGCTCCAAATCTATTCCATTTATATTCAAGGTTTAACAACATTATTACCCAAATCTATTCCATGTATACCGAAGGTTTATCAAGTGAAGTTACAATGCAACACTACTTAAAAAAAAAACTTATTGATGTAATGCTTTTAATACGTTAAATCCTATATATTGGATATTATTTAGTAAATTTATAAAATGTTTTTAAGTCCTTTCATTGTGAATCTTCATTATGCATATTTTAAATATTTTTGTAAATTTTTAATTCATTTTATATATTTTTAATAATTTACATAAAAAAATAGAATTAGTACATAACATATAAAAAAATAGAATTAATACATAACATACTTAATGACCATCAAAATCAGTACTTACATCAAATAATTTTAAATATTGCAAATTCTATGATGGAATAATTGGAAGACAACCATTGGTAGGAGATACTTTCCACGGATTGGGATTGAGATATTTTTCACATGGCAAGTTGTAGAAAGAAAAAATAATGGTTGTTGACTTTATGGGCAACCTTCTTCATCCTCTCAACTAACCTGAAATTTTGACTTTACAACTTACAAATTTTGCAAGGGGAAAAGGGCTCCTTCCTATGCCACCGTTCCTACTGCAAACGTCTCAGTTCTTTCATGTAGGAAGGTTGGGGTTCCTACAAAATTTTGTTGGGGGAGGTAGGAGCTCCCCAATAGCTCTAGGGACCAACAACCTAATCCTTCAAAACGCCTCTACCACTCCAGGGAAATTTATATGCATCATGTAGACTTTTTATTATATATATATATATATATTTTTGGAGCATATATAAGTTGATTAGACTTTAGAAGTTGATTTGTCATCTTTTATTTCAAACAATTTTTAAGTATATAATATGCTTTAATTTTGAAAATAAATGAGTGGTAGAAAGGCAGTGTTTGTTATTTAAAAGAGAGGAAGCTAACAAAGTACAATTAAGATAAGATCATGGTTTTAAAATATGAATAGTAATTATTTATTTGTAAATAAGAAAACATAATTAATGATTAAATATAATATTAATAATTATGTTCGTAGTATATTTATTTGTTAATTATTAATATTTGATTGGTAAATTTAGTGTTGTTAGTGTAAATCATTTATTTTTTATAGGAATTTTAAAAATAATTATTTATACAAATTTTAGTATATTATATTAATTATTAATATTTTGTTGGTAAATTTAGTGATGTTCATACAAATCATTTACTTTTGATAACAATTTTTTTGTGTGTGTGTGCTAGGGGATCGACAAATGAGACTAGGTTGGTACTTGTGTGACATGGGGTCTAGGGATCCAATCTCGCTACCACTATACCCCTAGTTACCCCACACACCCAGCAAGCATGGGACACAGATAAAGCCGGGTGTGATTTGAAAATGTGACCTCCAATTTACAACATGTGACTTCATATCAAGTGAACTGCCAATGAGCCACACCCGTGGTGGCCCTTTGATAACAAATTTAAAAATAGTTATTTATATCTAAATTTTAGTATATTATTATTAATGCCATATATATTAAATTAGTGTGTTTGAAACCTAATCCTTTAGAATTATGGTAAAAGGTTTGTTGTATTTACTATACATATTCACTATATGTGAATATGAAGAGTCACATAAAAGTCCAAAGAGCCTCTTAAAGATGAAACCAAGGGTCATATCTTGATGCATATATGTGTGTGTATTATCTTAATGGAAAATGTGCATCCACACTTATATCTCTATCTGTTTTTAATTATCTCCATTTAGAGGAGTCTAACAATGGTATCAAAGCTCTGGTTTTATGATAACTCCAATTTTTGTTGTCGTCTCCTTTACAACATATTCTCCACCTTTATGCTAGCTACCAAATCCGCTAGTTCTGTCGACCTTCAGAATTGTAATGAAGTATTATTCTTTGTCTTTTTTTTGCAAACCCATGCTTATTGTGAAAACCCTAATCCACCAATTTGTCTCTTGTATGTGTGGTGTTTTGGATTGAACTACGGATTGAGTTATTTCATGGATACATAGTTCCACTCATGCTACTAAATATCTCATGTCAAGCATGATAACCAAAAAACAATACATTAATATCGATGACCTATGAGATTACCTAAAGATAAATATTTGCATTAATTGTGACAACTATAGCTTCTATGTAATCAAGATGTCCAAAAGCTATTGAGAGTTTCTATAAGCTTAATTATTGAGTCTTGCATTTCATGGCATTGCGTGTACAATATACAAATCTTCTTTTATGGGTAAAAATGTGAAGATGAGTAACACTTTTTGAAGTGAGGTGCAATGGGGGATTGTAAATTTCATTTATTTGACCCAAAAAAAAGTCAACTAATATTTCAATCCATAGTTTTTTTGAGTTTAAATTCAGGTTAAAGTTTTCTCTACCCAAACTTTTTGTTGTTATTTAATTTTCTTAGCACGAATTTTATTTTCTCATATGAGTACAATTAAAATCCAATCACATTTCTAATATTTCGGCAAGACTCTCGGGCGAGAGTTTAGATTCTTCTCCCAAACCCTTAGCTAAGAATTTGTCTAGTATAAAAGGCAATCAAAAGCTATGTCGAGTATGTTTTCAGTTTTTGCATGGATGTTTGTGATATCGACCTGACCAACAATGATTTCTTCATGCTAGATTTGAACAACATTGCCATCTTGGTGCATCCAAACCATGTAATTTGGTATTTTAGTAGTAATGTGAGACGAGATGTAGCATACATTTGAAGTTTTGTTGATCATTTAGCTAGTTTTTCAACAAACGATATTAGAAAGATGTATTTTAACAGAGGGTATTAGAATGCCTTTTGTAGTTTGGTTAAATTGGAATGTTGTATTGTAATTGTGGGGAAATAAATAAGGTTCTTTGTAGGTAGGTAGACTTAGGAAGAGATTATTTTTCTTTCTTAAAGTGTATCTGTCTCTATTTTGTAGAAGTTTGGGCTTTAAATGATCTAGTTAATGATTTCTCGAGGGTAAAATCCCTTTATTCTTCTCTTTTTATTTCTTTTGTTCCCTCCCTCTAATTGATTCTTGATGAAATAAACATGGTCCCATAGTGTCTAGAGGTGGAATCTTAAATCATTGGGGTTTGAGCTTCCATTTAGCCCATCAGGTGTGAGGGATGTTGGATTAAGAATGAACGAATTGCATTTTTTAAACCATCCTTATCCATATTACAAAGTCCTATTTTATCAATTATGAGGTGGACACTTCATGAGCAGAAGTTTTCCTTGCATGTTGTAATCTAACAAATTAGGTTGATTCATGCCCTATAGGATATTGATATGGGTCACCATTCTTCTCAAATCCATTTCCCATTTGGTGTAGAGATTCTCTTGGGAAAGATGACAGTTGGAATATTGTTTTCATTTTCATCCTCATAGGCTCTACAATTGGGCCTATTGTTAATGAGAACAACAATATAGCCATGGAATGTCATTTTTTAGAATGAGTTGGTGCAGAGTTATAAAATTTGAACCAATTCCATTAACAAAAAAACAAGCACCTTCTTCCTCTCGTTACATCTCATTCTCTATAACTATGTGTCTTCATCATCTTGGCTATCCATTTAAGGTTTCGTGATCCATAGTAGTGTATCCAATGAAGAAAAGAATCCCTATATGAGAGAGATTGAACTCTTTCTCAAACACCAAATCCAATTTGGAACATTCATGCAAATGTCAGATTATATAAACATTTTGTATCATTAAAATCAATGCAAATAATTGGTCACCTGAATAATTCCTACCCCTCAAGGAAGGAAGTAAAACAATTGAATGAGATGCACTTGTGATTATGCCCCATAGGTTATGATGAATCTACTAGGAAGAGGCTTATGTTTGAAGAGACACTTGGGTTAGTGTAAGTGGATCACGTAGATAATATAAGTGATATAATGAAGGTGTTGAAAAATCTAGGTGAAATGTATTTGAGTGAGACAACAACCATAATTCTAAAGAAGCCACAAATCTAAGGGAAAATGTGAGTTTCAACGTGATCAAGAGATTCATATGATATTAGAGGGAAAAGATTGGGAAAGATAGGGTAGGAAGAGCTTCAATTGGGACTAGAAACCCTAAATCATGGAAACTATTAATGTGACGACAATTTTACTAATCTATAATTTCTCTACCCATGGATGATTCAACCCACTAATATAAATTCTAGTAACTTTTAAATGTTATTAATTATGTTGATCTATTTAACATTGTTGTGTCTTGTTTTTTTCAATTACACTTGTATATTAATATCTTTAGAGGCATGAGAGGCTTTTGGTTCCTTGAATATTTAACTCTTAAATAGGATCCTGAACTCTAAATTTGTTTTTTTAGGTCACTCAAAGAGATAATTTGAAGGTCTATGTTCCCAATTGAAACTACTTCATTTTAAACTTGTCTATTGTACATTATATTAGTTAGGCATAATGCATATAGTGGATTTCCTATTAATCAAATTGGTGATTTGCTTGGTTATAAACTAGTTGAAAATGTCATATAAATTCTATTGTGAAAAAAAAGATACTTAAGAAGTATTATTTTCTCATCTTGCATATTTCCATACCAGATCCACTTGTTGTCTACCTTATTTATGTCACATTGATAATTGGGAATGTACAATAACAACTCTATGGTTGTGTTGGAGAATTCTTCCTCCATATGTGTTTATGGAACTTAAGAAGGTCTAATTGTTCATCCTTCCATCTTGGTAGGAGCACACACTCTACTTAGAAGGAACATTCAGGTACATTCGATATCAACTTGATGAGAAATTTATACTCAAAATGAGAACTCTAGCCATAGAAACTCATATTTTTGCATAAAATACACCAAAAAACAACCCTGAATCAAAAAAGGTGCTACCAGTAGCACCACTTTTTTTTTAATTAAAAATATAGACATGGACCAAAACAATCCTTATTGTTGTTTACAAAAACCTTAAAATCAAGCCTCGAATTGAAAAATAATGCTACCGATAGCACACTTTTTCAAAAAATGGCATTCTTATATCATTGTATCATAATTTAAAATTGTATTTATTAAATATCTTTCATATTTTTGCACCAAAACACCAAAAATCAACCGCAAAACAAAAAATGGTGATACTAGTATCACCCTCTTTTTATAGGGGGATACATTTACAACTTTATGGAAAGTAGGGGTGGTATTCTTGCATCCAAACTCTTAAATTGATCTCCAAATCGAAAAGTTGATCTCCTAGAATCACTGTTATTTTTATTCGAGGTTAAAATTTAAAAAACAATAACTTAAAAAAAAACAAAGCATATAACTTTCTGAAGATGAAGAACAAAGTATATAAATCTTATTACAATAAGAAATACATAATGATAAGCTCTCCCAATGAGTACAATATATCACCCAAAGCGCAATCCCTCAAGGAGTGTGAATATGCCATCAAAACTGGAAATGGTTGAGAGAAAGTGTTGCATTAAACAAAACCACGAGATACCCTATAGTTAATACTTTCAAATACAAACTCCATTAAATCTCCATGAAAGACTTGAGTGGCCTCTCCAAACACCAACTTGGATGGGAATCTTTCACCCTCGAAATTGGCTAAGGCAAGAAACTAGTCATCCACTAGCTCTCTCTTAAGAAATGCAATTTTTCTCAAATGATCAAAAGCCCTTATCTTGGTTTATCCCTGTATTTTATAAACATCCTTAGCCTTCTAAGGTTCCCAATCCATCCATAAACTCAATCCAATTTGAATTAGGTTAAGGGATCAATATTTTCCATGTGTCCTACCTTTCCTAGCCTTCCACCTTCCACCAATTCGAGTAGGAGTCTCTCTGGCTTCTCCAACTCCCATGAGCACCCTCTTGGAGCCTATTTTTGGGGCTGACATGTCATAATGGTCAGATGTCAAAGGTTAGATCTAAAATTTTTCATAGATGTCATAGATGCTCCATCATTATTGTCATAGGAGCTAGGGAATCTAGCCCAAGTGTCCACAAACTCCTAGTTTGACTCTTCCTCTGCCATGGAGGTTACCATTCCATCCAAATTCGACCTATGATGCTAAATTCCATGTGTATGAGACTACCAACTCATCCAAGAATGTTCACCTTCTCATGAATTCGAATTGGAAAGAGAAAGATGCCACGTGTCCTTGAAAAATCAAGCTAGTGTGGGTCCCACATCCTCCATATGTCTTCAAAACCACTTGCTGCCTAGAATTTCTCTTGAATTTATTTATTCAACCTATTTATTAAATACTTGAACCCTCCTATTGTCTAAACATCATTTATTATCTTCCTTATTGCAACTCCAAATCTTCCCATGCAACCTAGGAAACTAGTAGGATTGATGGGATTGTCTTACTATGCAATTATTTGAATGGGGACATTACAGTCCTCCCCACCCAAGATTGATTTCCCTAAAGCAATCTCATTTTACCATGCTGCAAACTTGTTCCTCCTCTATCAGGTGGCCTTCCATGAGGAATGTCTCCCAAAACCTTTCTATTCCAGTGCTTCAAGTTGTGGGAAGAAACTACCTGATTCAGATAGGTGTGTTTCCCTCTCACAACCCTTAGTGCTCCTTTTGAATCTCAGAATTTCATTTCAGGAATTTGATAATTTACTGTATGCTCTCATATTGAGTACAGCCATTGCACTCCCAAAACCACATTAGTATCAGCAACATCAACCACATAAAAACTATCAACAAAAGTATAGTTACCTACGGTGACTTGCAGCTGTGGAATCCATGTTTTGCAGTCCATTGTGTTGTGACTAGGAATGACAACTGTGAAGCCATCGAATGGTTCAATAGGTATCTTCCTCCTCTCTACAATTTCTACATAAATGAAGTTATATGTGGCTCCTCCATCTACCAAAACTGAATTTCTTTGTCCTAGTACCACACCCTTGCATCGAATAGTGTGATATCGAGGTACTGTTGAAAGTATTGCCATCCTTACTTTGGTGGGTGAGGTATGATTCACCTCTTGTTTCCCTTCTTTTGTTGTATTATATCCCTCTTCTTAGGCTGAATTATGTCCTTCTTCCTCCATTCCCACTTCATACCCATCATCACAAAATACTTCAATGAATTGGGCCTTTCCCTTAGCACATTTATGTCCTGGTGCCCACTGTTGGAAGCATGAGTAACACAATTTCTTCCTTCTGAGCTCTTCCCTGTTTAGTTCCTATTTCTTATCCTTTCCATATTCATCTTCTTGCCATGGTTTCTTATCAGATGCATCTCTTTGCCAATGTTTCTTTTCAATTCTGAAGTTAGGCTTGGGAGGAAATCTCATTCTAGGAAGCACATTTTGGAGATCCTTAGTCAAGCTCATTGCATCTTTTAATGTAGTTGTCTTCTGGGATTTGACCAAACCTTTTAAGGGTTCAGCCAAACCTTCAGTGAACAAAAATACCAACCTTCCCATAGATACATCAACCACCTTGACTGATAATTTTTGAAATTCCAACATATACTCAGTAGGGGTCCCAATTTGCTTTAATTGAGCTAGTCCCTTGAAAGGAAATTCTGGATCTTTGTGTTCAAATCTTTCTAGTACCCTATCAAAAAATTATTCATATGTTTTAACCTCATCATGACCCAAGGTTTTCAAGCCATGAAACCACCATTCATTGGCATATCCTTCCAAGTACAAAATGGCCATTTTTAGTGCATCCACTTCCACCATAGGATTCAACTGAAAATACACATCTAATTTTTGCACCCAAATGTTAGCAGAATTTTGAGAGGAACCATCAAAAGTAGGAAGTGACATTTTACCAATAGCACAATTTAATTCTTTGTTTTGGAATAGATCCCTATTGTCATCCTTCTTTTTTAGTTTATGTGCGGCATCGAGGTATGTACTAAATGGTAGACTTCTCTTACAATCTTCACTCAAATCATTCCATTCGTTTGCTATTGTAGTAAGATCCACTTGAATGTCAGGCTCTTCTTTGGGGATAAGAAATTTAGGTGCAGTAGACCTTGTTGTGATCTGAAATTCATTTTCTATATTATGGGATCCAACGCTTGAGAAAATATTCTCTCCCATAGGCTTATTTTCCTCACCATGAGAACTGTTGCTGCCTCATACTATCCCTTTGCTTCCAAGTTGGCTCACCATCAATTTGAATCCTTTCATCATATATTTGCTTATGTCTTTCACACCCATGGAAAGTTTTTCAAAATATGGTTTTAAGGCTGCAACAAATTCCTCCTTCTGTCTTAAATTTTCATCCTCCTCTCTACCCATGGTTTTAACAAAAGACTCTTCTTCTCCTATTGTTTCTACCTCAACAACAACACCTTCAACTTCTAGTTCTAAGGGTGGTGCTATATTTTTTTTACTTCTTGTTAAGACCATCAGGTGCCAAGACCATTTTCTGATACCACTTGTAATGACCCTTTTTTAAAATTGTATTAAAATTCCCAATTTTCCACTTTTTCCCTAATTTCAACCTTTGAATAGTTTTGATGTCTAGGTATCCAAATTAACCCAAATGCTCCCACATATTATGTAATGGTATATGATTGATATTGGGACTTGAATATGAGGTTCAAAGATGATTTATAACCCTCCAGATACTTCTGCAAACTTGTTTAATATTCTCGTCAATGTATGGAATTTAACTAGCAATTTGTGGATCAAATCCTCCAAGGTAGGTATTGAAAATGGCTCTCCAAATGCCTCCAAACCCATTCAAAATTCAAAACAGAGGTAGGGGATGTATGAGGGACATTATTAAGGTCTCATACGAACTATTAATCAATTATTAGGTCTGTTCTAACCTCTTTCCCAACAGTAACAAAAACCACTAATTCGACCCTTGGGGAAATGGCACCAAATCTCTTCCAAATGCAAATAAACTGAGTAAAATAACTTCAAATGCTTAAGTTATGAACATGAAACTTGTAATAATAATTAATGGCTGTCCATTCATCATAAATATATCATAGAAGCATTCTTTCATTCGAAATCATCAGCATTACAATGGTATACATCAATGTAGTGGGGAAATGGTCATTGTTTGCTCATTAATCAACATTTTTACATACAACCACTTGGTATTTCGACCTGAGACTTTATGAAGATGAATAACAGAGTATATAAATCTTATTACACTTATAAATGCATCATTATAATCTCTCCCAATGAGTACAATATCTCACCCAAAGCGCAATCCCTCAAGGAGTGTGAATATGCTATCAACACTGGAAATGGTTGAGAGAAAGTGCTGCACTAAAAAAAACCACGAGCTTCCCTGTAGCTGATACCTGAAAATACAAACTCCATTAAATCTCCATGAAAGACCTGAGTGGCCTCTCCAAACACCAACTTGGATGGGAATCTTTCACCCTCGAAATTGGCTAAGGTAAGAAACTAGTCATCCATTAGCTCTCTCTTCACAAATGCATTTTTTCTCAAATGATCAAAAGCCCTTATCTTGGTTTATCCCTGTATTTTATAAACATCCTTAGCCTTCTAAGTTTCCCAATCCATCCATAAACTCAATCCAATTCGAATTAGGGTAAGGGATCAAGATTTTCCATGTGTCCTACCTTTCCTAACCTTCCACCTTCCATCAATTCGAGTAGGAGTCTCTTTGGCTTCTCCAACTGCCATGAGAGCCCTCTTGGAGCCTATTTTTTTGGATGACATGTCATAATCATCATATTTCATAGATCAGATCTGAAATTTTTCATATATGTCATAGATGCTCCATCATTGTTGTCAGAGGAGCTATGGAATCTAGCCCAAGTGTCCACAAACTCCTTGTTTGACTCTCCCTCTTCCATGGAGCTTACCATTCCATCCAAATTCGACATATGATGATAAATTCCATGTGTATGATCCTACCAACTCATCAAAGGATGTTCACCTTCTCATGAATTCGAATTGGCAAGAGAAAGATGCCATGTGTCCTTGAAAAATCAAGCTAGTGTGGGTCCCACATCCTCCATATGTCTTCAAAACCACTTGCCACCTAGAATTTATCTTGAATTTCTTTATTAAACCTATTTATTAAATACTTGAACCCTCCTAATGTCTAAACATCATTTATTAGTTTCCTTATTGCAACTCCAAATGTGCCCATCCAACCTAAGAAACTAGTAGGATTGATGGGATTGTCTTATTATGCAATTATTTGAATGGGGACATTAAAGATGTTGGTGGATCACTTGCTAACTTTCCTTGTTGTTCACATTACAAAAGTTATCCATATGTTAAATAAGTATTTTCTTGCATGCCTTGGCTATTGAGAATAGATTACTCAGGAAGTGATGTTTTCCCCCATATTATTTCTATAAATGCATGCCTCCTTAGTTGGACATATGTGAAAGTTTGACAGAAAATAAAGAAAATAATTTAGGTATGCATGAATGACCAAAGCAGCTGATGGAACTAGCAGAGTGTATCACATGAAGTGTATCATAGTGACCTTGCTATCCTACTATTGGAGACATTTCCCCTATTTATTTGATATTCAGGTTTCTGATATGATTATAGTTTGGAAGTAAATTACAAAATTAATCCCTGCGTATGGATACCTTTAGACAGTAAAGCCCAAGTTTCAAGTTTTTATTGCAACCTTTGACTAAATTCAGGTAAAAAAAATAGACACATTCTTCCAACATCTTAAGTTGTACGGATTCCTAAGTCCTAACTGAGTCACATTTTTCTAGGGCTTCAAGATAGTATAGGTGTTTATTTTTTGGTTGCTAATTGTCCAGAATTACTGAGAGATTAATTTCCTTTATCTCACATTTTTAAAATAATGAAGCTTATGGCCACTCAAAAGAGAAACTGATTTCCAACCTCATCACTCTAGGCTTGGGATATTAAGTTTTGCACAATTTGTGGCAACCCAAGATCCACCATCTCACTTGCAAATTTCCCTTTGAAAAGCAACTTTTTTCAGTGTTAAAACAACAACCCTTACGACCTGGGAGCATTTACCAAATACATAAACAAATTAGAGGTTCATGAATACAAAATATCTACTTCAATCTCAAATATAACACACATAGACTCTAGAGGTAACAACACAAACAAATTGGTAATTACCTTTTCCTTTGTGGAACACTTAACAACCTCCACCAGACAGGTTAAAGTGCGAGTAGCAGCTAGGGAATCCACAGCAACATCATAATATGAAAGAATCCATATGCAGCAAGAGGTCTCATAAAGGAGCTACAAGACGAAGTTAAAATTCATACTTCAGTTAATTTTATGGAAAAAATTTTGTTTTTAAAAAGAATGTTTCAAGGGTAAAGATATCACATTTATCTAAACAGAGTAAAAAATACCTAGCAAAATGCAAATGATCTTAAGGTTTCCATCTAAACTATAAATACTCTCACATTCTGTGCTCCCGTCACCATATTACAATTTTGTTTTCAACTGTAGTACGTTTTACTGTATTACTCTTTATTTGGTAGATAGCTTGGAGATACCTCAAATATTTTGCATGTACTATATAGGTGGAGTCTAGCCTTATCTTGTCTAAGTTTTTATAATATTTGGTATGTCCGTGTTTTATGTTTAAGACAATTTGGTTGTTTTAATAAAATTATATTATTATATTGAAATTTGGTTGTTTTAATAGAAGCATTATTGTTATACTAGCAAAAACATCGAATGACAAAACCTCTTATCACAAAAATTGAACCCACACTGTGTTTCTTTTTTCAAAACACCCTATGAGTTGAATCGTATTCTCCTTAAGGCATCTCCTTATTTGCAATAGTTGTAGAGGTATATAGTCATGGACACCTACTTTTGATCGAGTTCCAATGCCTAACAGTGTTGAGGTGCCTAGTTTCCAACTTAGGTTTTGTGAAGAAACACCCATAGAACTAGTACTCAGAGACTCAATTTTCTTCCATGAGCATCTATAGGAATCCCAATTAGCATGAAATACCAACCAAACTACTTCTAAATATTGTTTGCAAACTTTTCTCTAATTGCTTCCCTTTGTAATTGCTCTAATGACTTCCGTCTTGCTGCGTCAATTGCATAGTTGTTCCTGACCTTATTTTCCTTCAGGACATGCTAGGAAAACTCATCCTTCCAGTAATTCCACCTAATAGTCCAATTGGCTACGTTGCATTATGTCTATGTTATTGTTTTTCACATGGAAACCTTCAATATAATGACAAGGTGTCATTTAAATAAGGAAATCAAAGCAACAGATTCACACATAGAACTGTTCAATATAAAATGGCCCAGAGAACTTTTCAATATAAAAATATTATGCATGTACTATTTTAAATAACCTCATATGGGTGGAGTCCATAGCTTTTGTTGCTTAATTCGTACTGGACAAATGCAAAATTCCTTCTAATCTTTACATCTAGTAGCTTACCATAAGGCTCAAAATTCCTTTCAACATCCTTGACCTTATTTTCCTGCAGGACATGCTAGGAAAACTCATCCTTCCAGTAATTCCACCTAATAGTCCGATTGGATACGTTGCATTCTGTCTTTGTTATTGTTTTTCACATGGAAACCTTCACTATAATGACAATGTGTCATTTAAATAAAGAAACCAAAGAAACAAATACACACAAAGAACTGTTCAATATAAAACGGCCCAGAGAACTGTTCAATATAAAAATATTATGCATGTACTATTTTAACTAACCTCATATAGGTGGAGTCCAGAGCTTTCGTTGCTTGATTCGTACTGGACAAATGCAAAATTCCTTCTAATCTTTACATCTAACAGCTTACCATAAGGCTCAAAATGCCTTTCAACATCTCTGACTCTGGTATTGTATGGATCGAAGTTTATCACAAATAGTCTTTGATGGCTTCAAACCTATATCATACCTCCTGCCATCTTCAGATTGGCGAAAACCTCAAGTGCCATATTATTGTAGGAATTTTCAAACAGAAAGCAGATATCTCATATTAGAATAGTAGTAAAATATCAATTGGCTCATTTCTTGTATCCAAAGACGTGAAATTAAACCCTCATAGATTCAAATTTACCATCTAGTAATATATATATATATATATATGAATACAACCTCTGTCCACTCTATAGTAAGTCGACATCTTTTCCTGCCAAATTTCGTATTGTCAAGCCCTCGGATTGCATCCTCTGCATCACACTCATCTTCCATGTATATAAAAGCATGACCTGTAAAAACAACAAAGATTCAATGAAGAAACAAAAAATTGAAATGCAGTCACATTTGCAGTGTGCTCAGACACATGATTTCATATACACGCTAGGACAAATAAAAACAATACAACACCTATTCATCATTGTTGTAAATGACTTGTTGCATTAGGGGTCATTAGGAAAAACCCTTCCATGTTGCACTAAGTGGTATCAGGTAAGTCTAATCCATATGTGGCTGAAGGGTCATCAATCGGATAAGTGCCTTCACTAGTTATGCTCCATTCTAATTGCAGTAATGTGTGATGGATTTAATCTCTTGAAATTCTTGAGCCTCATTGAACACTTAGCACTGCATGAGAGGGATGAAAATTAACATGCTCCATTCTGACTGTAGTGAGGTGTCATGGATTTTATCTCGTGACATGCTTGAGAGTTACTGAACAGTTAACATGGCATGAGAGGGATGAAAAGTAGCTTGATCCATTTTGATTGTAGTGGTGTTAGGATTTTATCCATTGACATGATTGAGCTTGGTTGAGCACTTAACATGGCACGAGGGATGAAAGTAACATGATCCATTCTTATTGTAGTCCTATGTCATGAATTTTATCTCTTGAGATCCATATCCATATCTATATCTAGTTAGAGACCGAAATGCAAATCTAAGAGTCTAGGATTCAATTGACTAAGTCTCAAAATTAGCAGTCGAGTCAGCATTATAACCAATAGCACCAGGGGTGGAGGCACCATCCTTTTTTCCATCATTCGTCTACTACTACCTTTCTAGATGTCCCTTCCTGTTCCAGTATATCTTAATGGACTGGACCAAGAGGCATTGGTACGGACGCTTGCTTATCCCTTCCCACACCCAGAGTAGAGAGCAGGTCATCTATGTAGCCCCCAAATAGCTTTCTTTGATCTCTATATGCATGGATTAATTACTTATATATCGGTCAGGGCTGTTAAGTCTTAATATTAGAGCGGTATTATGCTCAAGATCGAGATCCTAATGCCCCAATTACCTATTGCTTGCTACAAAAAATTACCTTTATCTTTAACCGTCATTGTTATAAATAATTGCCTCAAGGTGAGGTTCGAAATTGTATCCCATCCGATATGAAATAGAAATATCAAAGGTAGTATGTATAAATGAATATATAAATTATCACCCAATATAAAGCGATGAGGTGCGTAGCAATAAGGAAGACCCCGATGTAAAGGTATATCCACTATTTTACTCACTACCATTCAAACAACTCCTCCTTAATACACTTCTATCTACAATCTTCTTTAAAACCAGAATTGTTTTCTCAACGTGCTCAAAGAATGGAGTGGAAGGAAGGGGTGCACCAAACTTGCATCCTTCAACTTACTACTTCTCCATTCCTCATACCTTTCTTTTTACCCAACGGAACTTGTAACAAGAGAGCTTAGGTAAAGTATATGATATCAAGTGCAATAGCTCAGCTTTGAGACTGGATGAACAATTAAAATGGCATGAGAGGGATGAAAGTTAATGGTATCGCTAGAGAAACATGCACGATGGCATTTGTATATCAACTTTGTTGAACAAGTCTAGAAGCGGATTAATGGCATGATGAAAGAATATGCATAGGATCTCTAGGACAAGCTTCGATGCTCTTAAATATTCCTGCGCCAAAGAAAATTTTGATTATAGAGGCCCACATTTCCAGAATGTTGCTTCTTAAACTTAGCTTGTAGCCTTGGGTATGAACCATAGAGGTTACAAATTACAAGCCAGAATAGAGACTGAAAACCATGCGCCCAACATGGTTTCCAAATCTAAAAATCAAAGCAATTTTGTTTATATACTAACCTATTAAGAATAATAGTTGCAGTTATGTATTCTGCCACCAGGGATCTTTACCAGTAAGTCTTTGCATTAGGTTAGACAATTGATATTTCTAGCCAATGAGGACAAAACTTTGTTTCTGGATGTGCAATTGCAAGCTTGCGCTTTAATGAGGTAGGGATGGATGTGTACACCCTTGGAAACAAAAACACTCAGTCACATGGCCTTTTACCTCTTAGAAACTGAAACTGAGAAATCCTCTTAAATTTCCTACATGCATATATTTTCTCCAGATGAACATAAAACGCCGTCTAAAATTTTCTAAATAGAGAGAGAAGTTACTCAGAGGAGATGAGAAGACTATGCAAGTTTTATTTGATGGTTCAGACAGACTTTAACAAGATTTAAACAAACTAGAAAATTAATTGAGAACACATTTAGGGTTTTGATTAAGTACATACATTTTGTATAGTATCTATGCCATTGAGTGCCAAAGACATATAAATGACAGAATATTGTGGATAAATTTGCTTGTAAACATATGTTGCAGCACATATATACAAGAAGGATAATTATTCGGTATGAACATTGATATTATAATCTTGATTACCTGATTTCATATTAGTGTCGTCGACTCTTCCTTATATGACAAACAATCATTCGATCTCTATTCTGAACAACATACTCTATGTTTCCACATATAATGGCTTCATCTTCACTGAGCACCCAATGTATTTAAGGAGTGTTACCTGGAAAAAATTTTAAAAGGGGCTAAAAACTAAAAAATAATCATAATAAGTGACTGCACATAAATTTTGGAATATATTTTAATTATTAAAAAACCAAAAATTTGTGTTCAAACCCCAAAATACACAAATTATTTTTTCTATTGAAACCCTGGGGAAGAAAAACCATAAAACCCTCAAACTGTTTAGGGTTTCTTGAAGGGAACAAAAAGCAATGCAAATGAAAATATTGTCTTGAAAACGTAGGGATGCAACATCTTTAAATCCATTCGGATTTTTTTTGGAAGGGAAGCAAATATTATGGAGAGAAAAATAATGATGAATCTTAACCAGACAAACATAAATTTCTATAGCGGAATGGAAATCAGGTACATGCTTCTGAAAACCATTTTCAATACATATAATTAATCTAAAGAGTTCCCCAAAAGAAGTCATCAAACACTTTAGGGTATTTTCAAGGGATCAAAGAATGATGGAGAGATAATGTGATGAATATTTACTAGACAACATAAAATTTAGAGTGGAATGGATATCATGCACAAGCTTTTGAAAATCGTTTCCCCCTACTTTCAATTCAAAAATAAACACATAATGAATCTAAATAGCCAAAATACAAAGTAAAACCTAGAAAAAAATAGAGACAATTTACCTCGGGAGATCGCTCAGCATAATGGATCACTATGCACAATTCATGGAGATCACATGGAGATCCTTGCAACCATATGGAGAACTTTGCTTTCTCTCAGCAATTCGTGGAGATCAGATCTATTCGAGGCCCTATTTTTTTTTATTTTCCCTCTCAATCTATTTTATAATTTACCGCTCATTCACTTTTCACTTTTTTTTGAGTTTCCCTCTATCTGTTACATTTGTTTTGTTTATATTCTTCTTTTTCTTAATTTGTTAATACTAGTTACGTCATATATTAATTATATAAATATATATAATAACTATACAATTTTTTTTGAACTTCCCTCTATCTGTTACATTTGTTTTGTTTATATTCTTATTTTTCTTAATTTGTTAATACTAGTTACTTCATATATTAAATATATAAATATATATATAATAACTATACAATATATTAATATTATATATGGGTGAAAAGATATAGGGAAAAAATGTTTTTGATCATTTAATTTTTTTTTGTATGTTAAAGGAGAAGGGGTTAGCTGAGATTATGGGGTATTTTTATTATTATTCCAGGGGATGGGAACAAATAGATTTTTACAAAAAAAGAGGAATTATTTTTTCTTCAAAATGGAGGATATTGGCTATTTCTTGTAAGGGGGGACCCACGGGGACTTCAAAGATTTTCGAACTCAAGTGCAAAGAGAACCATGGTGAATGAATGCATATGGAGAATTAATGGAGGCTGTGAAATTGACAATTTTTAGCTAACATGACACAAAATACATGAACTTGTTGAAACTTTAACAGACTGTCGAGATGGTAAAACGACGATGGTTTTGTTGAAAAAAAATATGAACACAACCAGTACAACAAGCTGAATGGAGTGACACTAACTTCAAGGCATGACAATTCCAAAAGGGAAAGACGAAAAATATCTAAGACTCGACTCAACCACATGTACTAGAAGAACTCATCTATCACTTGATAAACTATATGCAAGACATGATGTATTATCTAGATATCAACTCACCACACCCAAGGCACTAATTAGTAGAGAAACCCCTAAATGGGCATCTCAATGATTCTCCGATCATTTAACACAATAGGTATCGAGATGGCCTCAAAGAAATGATCCCTTAGAAGACATGTATTGAAAAATAATCCAAGTCGTGTACTATTAATGTTACAACTTACTAAATTTTAACACTATATATGGATTTAGAGACTCCCTAGAAGTGGTCTCCGAATCCATATGTAGTGTTAAAATTTAGTAAATTGTACAAATTCATTATCAAAATTGTAATTTTCCATTGCCGGAATGACACAACTAAAAATGGCCACATAAATGACCAATTGTTATGTGGTCATTTTTAGTTTAGTTATTATTTCCTGACCAAATTGGTCATTTATCTTGGTCATTTTTAGTTTGTTCACTTAAAATTTCTCAATTTTGGTCATTTATCCCTTGAAAGGGCACTGGTGACCAATTTTTTTGGTCACCTGGTCACTTATCTCTCATTTTGTACTAGTGAAATATGATGCAGTTGTAAGTGGCAAATCTCTTTTCCATTTGAAATGGTTAGGCCATAGAACCTATTAAACATGGAATTTTGGAATTAAATCTTCCTGGATATTGGTAGTTTTTTAATTTATGTATTTGTTGAAGTGAAAAGTAAAAAGCACCAAGCTTTCATGACCCACTCTTGAAGGTTTTATATTATAACTATTTGCAGAATGACATAATAGAATGCATGTAGTGCCTCTTTTTCCTTTCAATGAATAGTCCATGGCTAGTTGGTTGATTGAATAGTAAAATACTCATAGATTTGAATATCAATTTTTGTAGTTTTTTCTTTGTTGGTTTTTTTCGATATCTATAGAAAAGTAACCTGGGATCTGAGTTTTTTATCAATATTTACAGTCGTAAAAATAAGTTATGCTAAATGAAACGAGCTGTGAGAATTGTTACCTTACCTCAAATAGCCTACCGGTTAAAGGTTGATTTCATAGTATATTCATCACCAGGAAGTCAAGATTTCGACAAAGTACAAAACTAAAATAAGAGGAGTTTAATGCACGCTGCATTGCCAGAAGTAACCAATAAGAAGTAGTTCAATATTACAGTACATAAATAATATAAAATAAAAATAAGTTTTTTTTAAAGCTTTTTTAGCACAAATTCTATGTTGTAAATTCTTAGGCTACTCCTCGTCCATGCTGCTCCTATTCTATGCTATCTCAAGACTAACAACTGATTGCTATCTTGTTTCAAAACTATAGTCCAATATTCAAAGAACATTAGAAGCAAAGATTGGAATTCTTTTACATAGAGCGACCGAAGAAGAAGAAGAAGAAAGAGCTAGATGTGTCACTTCCACACGTAGGGGTTTTAGAACAAACTAGGTGATCCTCTTCGGCATGAAATTTTATGGATTGTGATATTCAATAGAGTTCTCAGCAATACATCAACAAAGGAATTTGATATGGGGCTGAGAAACAAATAGTGGCGTACATTATCATAGCAGTGATGCTCTTAACCAATAGTGTTGATGAAGGCGGTGGCATGGCAACATAGTAGCATAATTCGAGTATGAATACAGATACGAATACGATTCCATGCAGAAAAAATAAGTTAATGAAAATATCTAGTACGAATAAAATAGGAAAGTAGCTTTCTTATGAAATCTCAACAACTTCAGATATGGAAGTGTAGAGTCGGCAACTACTTATTAATAGTTATTTTAATAAGAAACTATGAAATTGAATGGTATTTCTATTTTATAGTGTTTAAATAATTTAAAAAAATTGTTTTGTTTTTAAATTGGTTTTCAAAATTTAATTGTCCACTAATAATCCATATTAATATTACACCTACATTGAATATTTGATAAATTCGAATTTGTTCTAAATTTCCATGCAGGAAGTACCAATACGGCCGAATTATGCTACTATGCATGGCAGTGAAGGTCGTGGCACTAAATGCAGTCGTGGCGGTGAAAGTGGCAGTGCAGATGGTGCAACAAGGAGTTCAGGAGGTGCATTAAACACTGTTTCCAATCCCAAGATCGGTGGCTATCAATGCATAGCAGTGGAGACCTCTCCAATCCAACACGCCGACTTACGTAGATTGAACGCATTAAATTTTTTTTGCATTGTCAATAAGCCCACCCTCGGTTGGGCAATAATGCTTCAATTGGATTAGCCATTCACAAGCTAGACAAATGAATATTCAAAATATAAGAAAAATACAAATTTCAATGTCCAATGTAAAAGTGAGGAGAAATTGCAAAATTAAATTAGTCAACGGTAAATTTACCAGTCAAAGCATATCGAATACAATATACCTGGGCCTTCGTTCGGCAAACACCTCTCCTTAAAAATAAGTGCAAAAATAAATATTATTATATTAACAATATAAATAAACCAGAAATACTCCCTAGGGAGTGGGGTCCTACCACGTGGAGTCCACGTTTTAAATCGGTTCATTCAAAATATGCGCAACGAGAAGCACTCCGCGTTCGACTTTGACCGGACTTTCCAATTGACTGCGACATTTTATTATTATTATTTCAACTCCTCACTATTTGAAGGGTATAACTATTGAATCATTGCACGCCACAATATCATATCCTTAAATTTGCGCAATTCGTTTGAGCCTCCACTATTCACCCCCTCTGCCAGATTTTCAGTGGTCTACCAGAGGAGCAGAGGCTTTGCATTGTATGCCATATATTCTCGTGCTCTGCTATTTTGGCTGAAGCTTGGCTTCTTCGTAATCTCGTTCAGAATGCACCACTTAATTCGCTTGATACGCAGAGTTACTGATCTTCATTCCTCCATACGGCCATTGGCGTTTGTCAAGATCAAGAAGGATCAGAGAAGTAGACAGAATAATAGCAATTTTGTTCCCAAAGGTTCCGTTCCTGTGTATGTAGGGAAAGATATTCTTTTGAGATATCTGATAGATGCCAGCGCTCTCAGCCATCCGCTATTTACGGAGCTGTTGGAGGCCTCAGCACATGAATTTGGATACGAGCACACTGGAGCTCTCAGGATTCCCTTTGATATCTTGTTGTTTGAGAGAATTATTAATCTCATTAACAGCAGACATCTACCTTTATAAATCTCTTATCAATTATTTTGATAAGTTGCGACTGTTTTGAAATGAATCAATTTTAATTCCATCAATGGATTGAAAGTTTATACGTTGGATATATTTTATAACATCTATTTGGAGTTCGGACGCCATTATCTGAAGCTCTATTGATGGCAGAACTGGAACCCCAAGGCGTGATTATCTATTTTCCTTGGGCCATTAAACTTGCTTGCTTTATTTTATTACATGGAGATTTATGTATTTAATGTGTGGAAGTGTTTAATATATGTGTAAGCAGTATATGAGTGGAGTGTCACTCTAACACAGTTTAATTTTTAAAATGGCATAATATACTCTAGTTTTTACTAACTCATTTTGATACTCATACTGATAGAATGTCCATCGAGATACTACTCACTTTAACACAGTTTAATTCAAAAAATTACACGACTAACATAGATGTTATATAATATTTTGTAAATTAGATGCTATTGAGTGAATTTATGAATATTTATCTTATATTTAAATTTTTTAAATTTAATTTTAAGATTAAATATTTCTAATTTATATAACTAATATATATTTTTACATAAATGTATTTTTTTAATAAGAATTTTTTAAATATTAACTATATTTGAATTATAATATATTAATTTTGTAAATTTAATTAAATTTTATGAATAGATGATAAATGATTTTTATTCTTAAATATATATTTATATTTTTAAAAATAAATTTTTATTATTTTTATAAAACAATTAGATAATATTTATGTTTTCTACTTAATAAATAAGTAACTTAATTCATTAAAATTAGCATGAACTTTGTAACTTAATTCATTTAGTGATTATGAACTTTGCCCTCCGAGGGGTTAACTTTATTATGAATAGATAAGTCTCGGTGTCTACATTCTTAGAAGTAAAATCTTCTTCCTTCAAGTAACTTTATTCATATTTTAATATTCATTTTTTAAGTGGTTTATTGTTCAATTTGATTATAAACATTATTGGAATAAAAAATTACAAGCTGACATTGTGATGGCTTGATCGTGTCAAAACTAACCTACTCGGGCCCATGTAGCTTAAATTGTTATTAAATTGTTGGTTTCTATTTGTAAATTGATTCGTTACAGTTAAAGCTGTGATTATAATAGATTGGTGGGGTTGAGGGCAAGAGATAGGGATAGGGATGAAGTTTGATGGTTGTTTTGATCGAAGTCCAGGGGAGAAGTATGAACTCTTACAGACTACACCATAGAAAAACTATTGTAACCGAGCTGGTAGCCGTACTCTGTTGATTATGTCCTGTCTGAACAGTTTGGAAAAAAATAAAAATAAAAAACAAAAAAATAATCGGTTGGTCATTAAGGATTGCCAACAACATTTTTGGCTCTTGAACAGCCACACATAGAAAGTTGCAAAAGAAAAAATAATTGTTTATGACTTGACTTTGTGGGCAGCAGTGCCTTTGTCATGATTCGCTCTTTCACACAGCCGCCTTCGTAACGCTCCAAATTCATGTGACAACAGGGTCAACATATTTTAAAAAATTGTAGTACGCGGCTAGGGACTCCTAGCAATTAATGTTATAGCAGCTTGACAAGTTGTGCCATCTCACTTCTTTGATTTTTTTAGTGTTTTAAATTAATATATCGTATTATTTATAAGAATTGAAGTTATGTAAGAGGATAATAATCATTTCTTTTAATTAGGCAAGCTATGTTAATGGACTTATATTTCTTTCTCTATATTCTTAATAATTCTATTTTTAAAAGAACAAAATAACATAATCATAATTTTCATATTAATGAATAAATTTATGCAAAGTTTTTTTTTTTAATTTTAAATTGTATTATTTTTTTATTCTTAATTTTTTTATTTTTTTTATTTATGAATTTATAATGATCTTGATGATTTAGTTTAGATTGGATAGAATAATGTAAAATCCATGGATCCTCACATTCATGCAAATTTTTATGATGCTTTTTTTGCATTATGCATATTCACATTCATACAAGTTTCTATGAAAAAATTTCATGTACCATGCATCTTCACATTCATGCAAATATTTATGAAGATTTTTCATGTACCATGCATCCTTACGTTGGTCCAGAGTTTTATAAGATTTTTTTATGCATATTTTGCTTATAAGTTATTATAATATCATTATGTTAAATGCATAACTTAAGAATTTGAAAAAGCATTAAATTATTTTAGTTATTAATCTTTTTTAAGTTAAAATATTCTATAAAATTTTGTTATATTTATAAAAATGTATTATTTTTTTTTAATCACCAATTAAATGAGTGTTATGGTAACATTGTTATTACCATGATCTTTAGTGCTAATTGTACTTCATCCTATGTCTCAATGCTAACGAAGCCAAACAAACTAAGTATTCCTATGCAGTTGCATCCATACATTCCTCATCATCAAGTCGGAACTCATAAAAATTGTTAGAAGGGTCTTATTATGATCACCTTTATATTCATGTGAACAACCTTTGATAACGTGTGAGAGAAACAAATAATAATCTTTATATCTTTTCCCCTCTTAAGTGCATTTCCAATTACATGGATGAGCTTAGTTTCTTTCTTGGAAATGGATGCACTACCATTGCTGCAGTCCTCCCAAATTCTTCCGAATTATCAAATGCTAAGACGTTCTTTGTAACTCTGCCATCGTCTATTGTTGCAAATATGAATGCAAATAGGCTATATGCATGTTTTGGATATGTCATTGCCATAAGTGGATCTTCCAAGGGGAAATGTGGCATTTAACAACATATTGCATTTTGTATGCTTTGGTTATGTCATTCCCATAAGTGGAACTTTTAGGGAAAATGTGGCATAGAACAACATACTATATTATGTAAACCTTTAATTTGTATTATGCAAAACTTTAAGTTGCTAAGAGAGGTTGTGGTGTATGTGTAATATTTTATTTTATAATAAATGAAGGGAAGTGTGCTACATGTTAAATTTAGTCTTTATATAAGATATTATATTTTTGGATATTGTTTATATATATATATATATATATAATTTATATTTTTTTATGTATACATTATATCTATAAATATATCTGTGTGATATAGACCAGCATAGATCCACTTAAACCTGTATCTATCAAACACTGACAAGGATCCAATTTTTTGTGGTGTATTTCTTTTTTTAAATTTAAACTCAAGAAATTTGATCTCTCTTGATTAATAGATCTAGGTTTAAGTTTTAAGCTTTTATTTTATAAACTAACATCTATTTTTTAATTACTTTTCATAATATTTTATTTTATGAACCAACATGGATTTTTTTTAAATACTTTCCATAATTTTTTATTTTATGAGCCAACATGAATTTTTTTAATTATTTTGTTACATCACAAACATTACATGACAAATGTTACAACATCTCCCCCACACTGGGCTGTAGAGCACCTCATTTCACTCGGTGCAATTACTTTTTACATTTTATTATTTTCAAACAAACGTTACATGTTACATCCGTTACATGTTACAAGATCTCCCTCATACTATTACTTTTTACATTTTATTATTTTCGACAAACATTACATGTTACAAGATCTCCCTCATACTATTACTTTTTACATTTTCTTTTTTTCGAACAAACGTTACATGTTACAAGATCTCCCTCATACTATTACTTTTTACATTTATTATTTTCGACAAACATTACATGTTACATCTATTACATGTTACAACATCTCCCCCATACTGGGCTGTAGAGCACCTCGTTTCACTCGGTGCAATAAATAGATTGATATGTTCTTAACTTAAGTAGAAGAATTATCTTTTCAAAATCAACATATAATGTATTAATTAATATCTTCCTAATCTTGTAAAGATCATGCCCATAATCTTGTGTGTGTTGAGATCCCATTATTTTAATCAAATACTAGCATTCCCATTTATGCTAAATTTGTCCGAGAATCATGCCTGAATAATCCTATAATGAAAAGGAAGGAAACTTAGGATGTTGGTCAATTGGAAAACTTGATGATTGGAAAGGTTTTCACTACCAAGTATACTGATCCTAGAAGCCCCATTGTTGATGTTTACATTAACAACATTTGTATCTAAAACACTTCGATTGATCTAGGGGTTTCTATAAATATTATGACTAAGGAGACAATGGAGAAGGTTAAATTGTTAAATTTACGACCAACTCCTATAGTTCTCCAACTAGTTAACCAATCCATTGAACTTGAGGGTATTCTAAAGGATATTGTGATCTATGTGGATTCTTGGGAGTATGTACATCATATTTTATGGTTTTACAACCGAAGTCTAACTTGTGAGGCCATCCATTGATCCTAGGGAGACCATGGCTGGCCATGCCAATGCCTACAATGGTTGCAAATCTAGGGACATAAGGGTAAAATCATGAATGTGAATATCTATTTTTTTTTTTAATTTGGGGGTGGGGGGGCACAAGTATGAGAAAATCAATATAGTTTTCTCATGTTTTTCAACTTTGGGTGAAAAAAAGTTGTGTTCGTGTTTAGAATTTCACTTTAGAGTAAAAAAAACTTTTGAAGAATTATGTTAGCTTTATATTTATTATCTTTTTTATTTTTTTACTGAGATTTGATATGTCAATTCAGCAAATATTTGATAGTATGTTCTTATAAAATGAAAAGACTAATAAATAGTCATGTTGGGAGAACTGCATGAACTCATTGTTAAACATTTGTTTATTAAAACAAATATGCTACAACAATCTAGACATAGTGTATTAACAGTCTAACACATGACTATAATTTTGGATTCAACACGTGAATATACTAATTATTTGAATTTTTTGAATTGGAACAATGTGGAAAACTTGTAGAATATAAACATGTTTATGGAGAATCGACATTTCTCTTAATTTCCATTGAAACTGAACAATATAAGAGTATCGTTTTGAAGTAGACACTCCAACGATGAGTCCCATATTTTTTTGTATTTTTTTCATTGTGTGTTTATGAAGTTATTGATTTTTTATTTCACTAAATTTTGTAAGCAATGTTCACCAAAATAGACACATGTTAACCAAAAAAAAAAAATATTAGATCCCAACCAAATACAATAAAATTGGTACCTATGGAAAGTAGATTCAGGGACAAAAATAATGCTATTAGTTTTGAAACTCACTTTGTAGTATTAAACATTGATTTTACACTTTGAAATTGGCGAAACTTGAAAACCTGTTAGTTTCAACTGTTAACAGGTTTTTGACCAAACAATTTTTCAACTAAAAATTATATCGGACAAAAAATTGGTCAACTGAAAACATTTTTTTGTTAAAATTGTCATCAATATTAACGATTGTTAGTATTTTGTCCAAAAACTTTATCGCTGAAACATTTTGTCAATTGGAATAATGCAAGTCCACTTTTAATAAGTAAACCTCTTTCGAAACCTATTACACACTAAGCAAATTCATAATTTCAGATCATCATTTTCATATAGATCTTTGCAAAAGATTTTGTAAGGGTTTTTTTTCTAACGAATTTTTTAAGGAGATTTTTTCTCAAAGGCTCAAAGGAAATTTCTCTTAAGGTATTCTCTCAAAGGAAACTTCCTTTAAGGTGTTTTCTCTATGGATCTAAGACTCTAAGGACATTTTTTAAGATGAAATTCTTCCCAAAAAAAAAAAAAATCCAAAGGCTTAAAAGGTAATTTCTCTTTAGGTATTTCCAAAAAGACTCTAAATGACTTTTTCTAAGGTAATTTTTTTCTCAATGACTTCTGTTTTAGATGAAAGGATCCTTGTTGGTGCTATATGTGATCCTCCGCTTCTTGAAACTTAAATTTCTCTTTTAAGGATGATGTGATGGATGGAGGATGATAGCCATAAAGTGCAACAAATGGTGACATCTTCGATGAAGTATGGAAGGATGTGTTGTACCATCATTTTTCCAAAGGAACCACTTGAGCCATTGCACTTTTTTATCGAATGCAAAGCAACAAAGATAACCTTTATACATTTATTCACAATCTCAATTTTCCCATTAGATTGAGGTAGTAAGAGGAGTTGTGAGCCAATTGACTTCCCAAATCAAGGAAATTTTTAAGGATCCATAAATTTTTTAAAGTGTAGAAACCTTGGCAAATCTTACTAATTCATAAATTTCCAACCATACAATTTTGGGTAGTATTTTTTTTTTTAAATTCAAAATTTTAAGGGTTTTATATAGTTTCTAGACAATTTTGGTGAATTTTAAAGTAAGTTTTTTTATCTCACGGAATTTGGGTGAATCAAATTCGAAAAAAAATGGAAATTGGTGAATCTATTTTTGGAAAAAAAATATAAAAAATTATCCCATGGGCTAAATTTCGCCCCTAAAATTTTCCCTAGACCAAACAAAAAAATGCTTCTTTCAAAAAATTGCTAGTGAAAATTGGATCTCTATCACTTACAATAATCTTGGCAATTCCATGTAGCTTCTGAACTATTTCCATGAATGTTGTAGCTTTTATAGTTTCTTAAATGGAAGAGAAAGAGAGAAAAATGCGCATACTCTGTGAGTTGAGTCACCACTACCATGATGACATTCTTTCATTTATACTTTGGTGGGCTTGTGATCAAATACATTAATACTTGTTGCCAACATTAATTCAATATGGCTAATGGTTGTAGAAGACCATGTGTCTTGATTGTCTCTCCTTAATTCTATTGGAAATCAAACATTCTAAACTGCTTATACTATGAAATGAGAACTCGACACAGTTCTCATTTTTCTCTCTCCTAATTTTAGTAGCTATGTTTACCTCCATTTCAAAAAGGGTTAATACCAGTATCACACAATTTCATTTTGAGGCATTTTTTCGGGCCTTTGAATTATCTTTGTTGTAAAATATTTTTTATTTCTATTTTCAGGTGTGTTTTTAGAAATTTAACAAAATAACATACATTTGTAAGCAATTTATAATGAAAAACATATTCATTTTGCAATTTTTTCTATAAAATAAGACATTTTTATTGACAAAATTGTAAAAAATTCCAGAAAATAAACACATGTAAAACAATTTTCAATGAATTTTAAGATATTTTTTGTATAAAAATGATATTATTTCATATTATTTTTAGAAAAGTGATGATTCACATAAATTCAAGAAAAACTATGCCATATATTTGTAAAAAACATATGAAAAACATTATATATAGAAATTTTATTTCACAAATAAAGTCTGAAAGTCAAAAAATTACTAATATATCTTATAAAAAATTTGTCAAATTTAACATTTTCTTCAAGACATGAAACTAATAAACAATATCATGAAAGCCAAATTCTTCATCGAAATTGGAATTTTCTGGAGCTTGGCTTTCATCAAGGACATCAATGTCCTCTTCCATTGGGTCTTCTATGTCAGCAAGATGCCCAAATATGCTCAAATATAATGATCAAGTGTATCATCAAGTTTGACGTTTGCAAAAAAATTTGAAAACAAATTTAAAACCTAAACCCAAAACAAAAACTATATAAAAAAATTAAATTAAATTATTTTAACACAAAACAAAAACTATATAAAAAAAACATTAAAAAGAAAAATTACAAAAAAAATTGAAACCTAAACCCAAAACAAAAACTATATAATATTTTTTTTAATTTAAAAATTTAACACAAAACATAAACTATATTAAAAAACATTAAAAGGAAAAATTTAAAAAAAAATTGAACCGAAACCCCTCCCGAACCAAAACCCCTCCCTTCCCCCTCCTCCTCTCGCCCCCTTTCCCCTCGCCCCCTCCTCCCGTCGCCGCCCTTCCCCCACCTCCCCCTTCTCCTCATGCCCCCTTCCCCCTCTGCCTCCCCCTTCCCCCTCCTCCCGCCACCCCCTCCCTTCCCCCTCCTCCCCCTCCCGCCACCCCCTCCCACCTCCTCCCGCTCCTCCTCCTCCCTTCTCCCTCTGCGAGCCTTTTCTCGCTTGCTTGGGCGCCAAAGGGCCGCGAAGGGTGAAGGGAGGGGGAAGGGGGCAGCGGGAGGAGGGGGAAGGGAGCGACGAGTGGAGGAGAGGGGAAGGAGGGGGAAGGGGGCGGGGGGAGGAGGGGGAGGTGGGGGAAGGGGGACGGCAGGAGGAGGGGGGGATTGGGAAGGCGGCGTGAGGAGGAGGGGGAAGGGGGGAGGCGAAAGGAGGGGGGATGGGGAAGGCGGTGCAAGGAGGAGGGGGAAGGGAGGGGTTTGGTTTGAATTTTTTTAATTTTTTTTTAATGCTTTTTATATAGTTTATGTTTTGTGTTAAATTTTAAGTTTAAATATATATATATATATATATATATAGTTTTTGAGGAGGGGGAAGTGAGGGGTTTGGTTTCATTTTTTTTTTTTTTATATACAGTTTATGTTTTGTATTAATTTTTTTTTTTATATAGTTTTTGTTTTGGGTTTAGGTTTCAAATTTTTTTTTTAATGTTTGTTTTTATATGGTTTATGTTTTGTGTTAAATTTTTTTATTTTTTTTATATATAGTTTTTGTTTTGGGTTTAGGTTTTAAATTATTTTTTTAATGTTTTTTTATATAGTTTATGTTTTGGGTTAATTTTTTTTTATATATATAGTTTAGGGGGTGGGTGGAGGGGGAAGGGGCCAGGAGGGAAGAGAGGGGGCAAGAGTAGGTTTAATTTTTTTTGTAAATGTAAGTAAAAAAAATATATTATTTTTTTAAAACCAAAATTAAAATTTGTTTGTAGATCCCATAATCAATGCACTGCAAGAACATCACAATCAACAATTAAATGAATGACAAAAGTTGTACAAACATCTTAAGAAGTGTTATGATGCTCCACATAAGTATATGGGTTTGATAATTGATGGCATGGATTAGAGAAAAACACTCGTGCCACATTTGTCCATGTGCCAAAGAATTTACAAGAAAATTTCAAAGAATATGCAAGTTTCAAAAAAGTTGTAATTTATCTCTTGAAGAATTTTTTTTTTGTTTTCCAATTTCGGGGTTGATTTTACAGTTTTTGTAAACAACAGAATGGGATGTTTAGGCCATGGCTCTATTTTTTACCCTGAAAAAAAAAAGTGTATACTAGTATCAACACTTTTCTCTTTGGGGGTGTTTTTTGTGTTTCTTTTGAAAAAATCATCGCTTTTATGGCTAGAGTTCTCATTCATAGTATAAATTTCTTGTTTCATAGTATAAGTGGTTTCTATCATAAACTTTTGGACATGTCAACTTTAAGACCTTTCCAGAAAAAATCTTTCTTGATCATATGGTATGTTTTCAAAAATCGTAAATGTCCTCCTATAAGAGATGTGTCCAATTCCAAAAGGACCTTTCGTTTGATTTGGGAATTCTCACATAGATATAGGTGATCTTGGTACCAAAGTGAATCATTATTCCACTAAAATTTACCTAATGTACTAGGATTCTTTTGTAGTTGTAGAATTAGCTCGCATGCCTATTGATATTTCTTCCATTCTATCCTTAATTCTTCCACCCAATTAGATTGTAAAATGAAAATAGCACAAAATAATACCTCTATGTCTTCTTTTTTGCTTGAAAGTGCATCTGCTACCACATTTTGTTTTTCCATGTTGTATATAATTTCAAAGTCACAACCTAGCATCCTTGCAATCCATTTTTGTTTCTCTTCTGAAGATAATATTTGTTTCAAGAAGTAATTTAAGACTATCAGTATTCTTATTTTTATGTGTATTCCTATTCTTCTCAATTGCATGTAGTATGACAAGCATTTCCTTTTCATAATTGGTTTAAGCAATTTCTTTTAAGTTGACAACTTTCAAATGCAGGGAACCTTCCTTCTTACATTAAAACCACACCAATGCTATGCCCTCACGCATCACATTCTATAATAAAGTTTTTTATTAAGTTAGACATGGCTAATGTATGTGTTGTACACATAGCCTCTTTAAGTTTTTCAAAACCATTCATTGTTTCCTAAGTCCATGAAAATGCTTACTTTCTAAATAACATTGTTACAGGTGCTGATATTTTACCACAATTCTTAACAAACTTGTAGTAGTAGATTATCAATCCTAAGAATCCTCTAATGTTCTTCAAGGTTTTGGGAATTGGCCATTCTATTATAGCTTCATTTTGTTAGAGTCCACTTTGGCGTTAGCTTCATGGGATACAATATGATCCAAATATTCTACTTCCTATATCCCAAAGGAATAATTATAAGGCTTGGCATATAGTTGTTTCTTCTCTAATGGTTTCAATAACATGTCAATGTGTTGTACATGCTCTTCCTAAGTTTGATATAAATTATAATATCATCAAAATTTACTAAAATAGATTTCTTGAGGAAGAGTTTAATAAAAGGATCCATCAAATTCTGAAATGTGGAGATTGCATTGGTAAATCCAAACAATATAACAAAAAATAATGACCTTTTTGTGTTCTAAAGGAAATCGATGGAATGTACTCTTACCACATTCTAATTTAATAATATCCACAACAGAGATCAAAATTGGTAAAAAATATTGGTCCCTGCAATTCATCTAATAATTCATTAATGATAGTAATATGAAACTTATCATTAATAGTCATATTGTTTAACTCTATGTAATCTAGATGCATATTCCATAAACCTTAATTTTTAAGAAGCATCACAATTGTTGCAAATAAAACACTTTGGCTAGGTTGAATGATGCCAACATCAATATTTCTTGAGCCATATGCACAATCTCACTCACGTTTTGGTATGGATGCTTTTAAGATATGATGTTAGGTGGTGCAAACTAATCTTTCCCATGTTCATAAGCCCATGTTAGACCATGTTCATAAGCCATTGAAATCTAGGTCTCTATTCCAATTCTAGTTGCTAGAGGACTCTTTCTTGAAGCTCTTTTACCTTTTCTGTCTTCCCCTCCAAATTTTCTTTCTGACTCTCATGTAACACTGCAACCTTAGTAGGGATAATTAATCGATGGCAATAACTTATATGTATGAATAACATATGGTACTAGTCTAACGCTCGATTAATATATAGAAATAAAAATGTTCATATAAAGTGGTTTCATCCATGCAGAATTAAGAAATTAAGTAAAAAATGAAAATTAAGTAACAAAAGGGGGGCAAGACCAAAGGGAAGGGGCTCTAGTCTTGATGGTTTATTTTGGGGTTGTTGCTTGTATATACGAGTTTTCTATTGTTTGTGGGTTCATTTTTTTGAGAGGGAGGTTAAGGAGGAGCACATTGTTGTACAAAGGTTGTATAGAGTAAGGTCTCATTTGGTCCAACATAGAGTTAATACTTGAGGGGTTGAGGGCCTCAGTTTCTACTGGGGATTTGGTTGACTGAAGATTTGTCCCCCTATTTGTTGTTCTGATAGAGGAGCTAGTGACTAACATAGGATAAGGTCTACATGCATAATTGGTTAATCTAGTCACTAATAAAGCAAGTAGATATTCTTCTCTTTGGGTTGCAATGTTTAAATTATGATAGTTATCTAAGATGTATCAAAATCTTTAACTAGACTCTTTTAAGATGATGAATCTGGCTATTAATAGACCCTTGATACCCTTGATAGATTAATTATTTTCTATAAATTTCTAAAGGAATATACTATTTAATTATGACCTACTTAGTAAAAGGATTTGTTACACTTGGTATCAGATCTAGGTTCAAATACTCATGGGCCTTAAGGTCCACAACCACCTAACATATCTGAACTATTAAATAAATAAAATATTATGAAGGGTGTTGGGGTTTTAACATAGATGGGAAAAGTTGGTTTAATAGATATCCTTAAAGTTTAGCATATAGGCCGTTCAATAAGTTTTTATTACGAAATAGCACTCGTAAGTTTACAAAAAGTTGGTGAAATAGATAACCCTCAAAACCTCACATCTAAGCTTATAGAAATTTTTATTACAAAGTTGAGAGAGAGTCTCAATGTAATGTTAGATGCAAGTCCCATGGTGAAATAATTCCTCTTCATAACCTTGATAGTAAATCTATATTATGAATTTGAAAACTCCAACAAATTTATTTGATCGAATCTTCACTAAATTAATAAAATAGACATTACAAAAACTTTACATCTAAAATTTAGTAAAATAAAGCAAATCAAAATATAAAAATCAAAATAAAACATTTAATTCAAAAATACCCTTAACTTAATCCAAGTCTCAAATAAATTTAATAGGATACATAACCTTGAAACCTCTCATGAAACCCTCATGAAATTTGTCTCAAATAAATTTAATAGAATGCATACCTTTGAATATCCTTTACTTAATCCAATTCTCAAATAAATTTAATAGAATACATAACCTTGAAACCTCTCATGAAACCCTCATGAAATTTATCTCAAATAAATTTAATAGAATGCATACCTTTGAAACCTCTCATAGAACCCTCGTAAAATTTGTAAATTTCATGTAATAAATCTCAAATGAATTTAGTAGAATGCATATCCTTGAAACCTGGCATAGAATCTTCATGAAATTTGTAAATTTTACATAATAGGTAATTTTTTTTAGTAGAATGCATAAGAATTTAGTAAAATTGAATATATATTTCAAAAAAAAATTAAAAAGGTAAATGATTTGATGTTTCCGATTTTTATTATTTTTATTAAAGATTGTAAATTTTATCATAATTCAATTGTGAGTAAGGTCACTTATTATTGGTCATTTTTCATAAATGTGACTCATTATTGTTAAAATCTTTGAGTTGGTGATCTATAAAGGGACATACTTCCACTCTTACAAGATATCTCTAAAGCTTGGGTTGTTAAGTTGTTTAGTTGCAGTCTAATAAGACTTTAACCAATCAAAAGTGATTTTAAATTTTAGAGACTAAATGTAGCCTATGGATTAATTTTAGAAACTTTTTTCCAAAAGCAATTTGGCAATTTCAATAATCAAAATTCCATATCATTAATTTTTTTACTCTAAACATACTCCAAAAACTATATAAAATTCTTAGAAATTTGAGTATTTATAAAAAATATCACCAAACATTTTATAGTTGTAAATTTGATATTATAATTTGATAATTAATAAAATTTACAAAAATACATTTTTTGAAGAAGAAAAAAACATACTTTTGATATTTCTTCTAAATCAAAAAGTACATAATAATATCCAAATAAAATTTTTCTAAATCGCTACACAAAGCTACTAACCAACATTACAAAACAAAAAGTCCCAAAATACAAAATGCCGAGTCCATAAACTAAACATAGATCATTAAGTATCAAAAAAATAAAAATGTCCTACAGAATCTATTTTTTCTTCAATAAATTATATCCAGGTTTCAATGCTTCTTTTTAAAAGGATTCCACAACATCATTTATACCAAAATACATACCACATATCCAAACCCCTTTCTCTTAAAAATAAATAAATAAATATTATTAAATGTTAAATAAAATAAAATAAAAAACCACGAGTATACCAACCACTCCACTCGGAGTCCATGATTTGAATCGGCTCATTCAAAATGCGCACTCCACGTTCGACTTTGACTTGACTTTCCAATTGACTGCAACTTTTTGTTTATTCTTTCAATGCCTTGCTATTAAAAGGTACGAGTATTGGGTCATTGCAAGGTACAATTATTGTATCATTGAATTCGCTGAAAAAGTATTGTATCATTGCACGCTCAGTCTTACAATATCATATTCTTTCTCATTTCCCTCAATTTATTTGGGTCTCCATTATTTACTCTCTGTGTCAGATTTTTAGTGTTGTTATTAGAGGAGCAGAGGTTTTGCATTGTATGTTATACATTTTTTTGCTCTGCTATCAATAACTTGTTCTTCATGCTTAGTTGTAAGTGCTTGTTGTCTATGCCTTAGTTACTTGTTACTTTCTTTAGTTAAATGAGTTGTATCCATGCATGCATGAGCTATTAGTTATCCATGCATTAACTACTAGTTATTTTTCTTTTTTTATAATTATTTTTTCTAATTTTGAACGATGACCATACAATCAATCTCGAGAATAAACTTGTCCCATCCACCTTCAATTTAAAAAAAACATAAATGATGATCCACCCCAAATTCTAAAATATATACACTTATCAATATAATAATAAAGATTTGAATTTAATTATTATTATATTTATAAATTAAATAATATTTTTTTACTATTTATTTAATAATTATCTAAATTCATTATAACTTCACATATGCTCTTTGTGTCTTCATAATGAAATTTTGTAAATTTACCAAATATTCTATATTTACTAAATCCTTCCTTACTAATCTTTATTAACTTTCCTTGAATATATCTTAGATGTATAAGTTTTATATAAAAATATATTGTGAAAAGTTTAGTCCAGGTGATCCTTTTCACATACATAAATTTAAAATTTAAAATACTTATTAAAACATTTAAAAATAAAAATAATTATTATTAAGAGTAGCCCCATGCTTTCCAACATTAGTTTAGGTTTTAAACAACACATTAATTAACAATTAGTTTTTCGACAACAATGAATCTCCGTTATTTACGGGATTCTATTATATGTTGATCTATAGTTTGTATTAGCCCATAGTATTGGACGCATATGCTTTGTAAGTCGTCCTTTAGTATTATATGTCCCATGGTATTGACCCATATTATTGGTGCCTAGACTTAGTATATAAGTTTTTGTTGAGGCCAATGAAGGCACCGTGAAGCTATTTGTATTGAGCTTGCTCAAAGGAGGTATCCCCCTCGAAGTGGACCGCGATCAATAAAAATATCATGTGATCTGATATATCATGTGTTTCGTCAATTAATTGTTGCAGGTTCTTCACAGAAAGGCTGCACCCACAATTGGCATACTGTTTTCGAGGTTCGATTACTTAGATAATTAAAGAAAAAATTATTAATTATTAATTTTTTGGAGGAAAAAGAGCGGTGCACTAGTACTACTTGTTCTCTAAATGTCTACCAATTTTCGTAAGTTGATTCCATCGTTTAGACACTGGAAGGCTACACCCTCAAAAACATATACCTTATAATTTGTCCAAAAAATAAAAAGTGCCTGTTACAAAGGATCAAACTTCATATAGTTAGGAACATTTCAATAGAAAAAAATTATATATTCGGAAACATCATTCAATTTCCTACGTTTCATATTTTTACTCATTGCAAGATTCATTGTGTATGTCTCTCAAAAAATCCATGTAAGTTGACGGATATTTGCTTTTTCAGTTTTCTATCACATCTAATGTGTCAAAAGAGACCTTCATTAGCTTGCACACACCCTAAAATACTAGCAACTCGAACAATGTTATTGAAAAATGAGGCATTTTCATAGACTCAAGAAGCAACGAAATCTTTTGAAAAACTTAAAGAGGTTGTGTGTGCAACTCCCGTTTTAGCCACATCTAGCTTAATAAAAACCTTTATTATGGAAAGTGATACCTTTTTTTTTTAACAGAAACAGGGGAATTTATATTTATATATAAAAGGCTGTGCACAGCCATTCATTACAAAATTTAAGCCATGATTCTACTTCAAAAAGAGATAAACTGCAGAATTTACAAGGGATTTGGCTTTCAGAGTCTTTCCTCCTCATTTTCCTGAAATTTCTAGTCACTTTACTAGTATAAACCTTTACAAACTGATTACAGAGCAGTAAACAAAAAAACATTCAGAATAAGAAGTTCATATGAAACCTGTGGGATGACATCCAAAATTTCTTAAATAGAAAAATTATCTGTTGTTCTCTTGCAAGAAGGAGGCAGCTTCCATCATTCCCTGTTTGATAGACGAGGCTTCCTGAACCTGACTGTATTGTGTTTTGATTATGAAGACTGAAAGATCTTCTCTGATGCTATCCATTTTCCCCAGAAGTTCGATGGTATTCCTCTCAATATCGTCCATACAGGACTCCACACAGGAAAGACGGGAGTGGACATATTTAAATTCCAGGTTCTGCTCTTTGTTCTGGTCTGCAATGGAACAGACCGCCGAATACGTCCTACTTAAGTACACCTTAACTTCTGAGGTTACTTGACTGAGAGTGGTGATGGCTTGACGAATCCCTTCCATAATTCTGAGCTCGCGAGGGGCTTCTTCAAGCTGTCGAGGTTCTAACTCTGTAACGGTGAGACGCTGTAACCCTGGGCCGAGCAAAATAGGATTGAACTGCTCCATGTCTTGATGCCATTCCATTAAACCGCCCTGCAGCCATAAATGCTGGGGCGTGAGAGCCTTGGAGCCATGTGGGAAGGCACATGGCATTCGACGTGCCAGCTGATGGGAAGCGCAGGCAGAGAAGACGGGGAGCCCACCACGGCAGGATCGCCTCCAAACTTTACAATTTGAAAACATTGGAAAGTGATCTATGTCCCAACAATGAGTCGCCTCCATAACTAAATTCTCTAGGGGATGAATTTATGTCCCAAAACCTGATTTTGTACTAACTGACCTTGTCCCAATGTAGTTCCAATATTGGAAAGTCTATCTACTGCTGAGTTGAGGCTTCTGAGAACATGAAAAAATAGAGTATCGGTGGGGAGGGGAAGAAATTTGATTCTTTTTCGAAGGTTTTGGCTCTTAGCTCCTCTCGAAGAGCTGTTATTCATATTCTGTATTACATGCCTGGAGTCTCCAATTACCTGTAACTTTTCCACATTTAAAGATGAGACTAGCTCGAGTGAATGATACATCGCCATCCATTATGCTTCATTATTAGTTCTTGTGCCTAGTCCCCAGGAAAATTCGGCAACTTTTCTTCCTCCAGGATCAAAAATAATCCCCCCCGCACCTGCCTCCCCTATGGAAAGTGATACCTTGTGGCATGGAAATGGCATGATTTTAATGCAATAAGGAAGGCCCCTTACATTTGAAAGTTTCCAACTTAATAGAAAAAACATAAACCAATTTATCAAAAGGAAATGTCAGTCATACTCTCTACAATTAAGAGATGACACCCTCAACTAATAGGAATACACTTCAAAATAAGAACAAATCATGATCTAGTCTTAAGTACTCCTTGGAACAAAGATTATCTTCAAAAGAGAAACAAAAATGGATTACAAAGATTCTAGGTTATGACTCAAATAGAATTATCTACAGAGAGGGGAAAAAATGTGTTGGTAGATGCACTTTCAAAGAGTGAAGAAGACATCCATGGCTTATTTTGTGCTATTTTTATTTTGAAATCTGATTGGGTGGCAGAATTAAGGATAGAATGGAAGTAGGATCAATAGGCATGCTAGATAATTCAAGAACAAAAAAAGGACCCTAGTACATTAGATAATTTTTTGTGGGAGATTTATTCGCTTGGTACCAAGATTGCCTATATCTATGTAAGAATTCACAACTCAAACAAAATTTCCTTTTGGAGTTGTAAGCATCTCCTATATGAGCACATTCAAGATTCTTGAAAACATACCATATGATCAAGAAGTATTTTTTTGGAGAAGGTCTTAAAATTGATGTCCAAAATTTTGTTTTCCAATAGAATAAGGGAGAGACAATCAAGACACCAGGTTTTCTACAACCATTAACAATATCGATTCAAAGTTGGGAAGAAGTCTCAACGTATTTTATCATAGGCCCGCCAAAGTCTAAATGAAAGAATGTCATCATGGTATTGGTGGATGAACTCACAAAGTATGCTCTTTTTCTCTTTCTTTTCCTTCTTTTTAAAGTAAGTATCGTAGTTGCAATATTGATGGAAATAGTTCATAAGCTACATGGAATCCTCAAGATTATTGTAGGTGATAGAGATCCAATTTTCACTAGTATGTTTTGGAAAGGAATATTTTATTGTTTGGGTACTCAATTGGCTCACAATTCCTCTTACTATCCTCAATCTAATGGGAAAATTGAGATTGTGAACAAATGTCTAGAAGGGTATCTTCATTGCTTTGCATCTGACAAACAAACATAATGGGTCAAGTGGCCCCTTGGCAATATGGTGGTACAACACATCCTTCCACATTTCATCAAAGATGTCACCATTTATGGATCTTTATGCCTACAATCCTCCATCCATCACATCATCCTTAAAAGAGAAAGCTAAGGTTTAATCATTGGAGCATCACATATAGCACCAACATGAGGTTCTCCAACTATTGAAAGACAACCTGGCTATAGCACAAAAAAGGATGAAACAATAACCATATCAAAATCGTAATGAAAGGAAATTTGAAATAGGGGATTGGGTGTTTTTGAGGTTATAACCATACAAATAGATGTCCCTCAAACAAAAAAACAAGGAAAATAAATTATCACCCAAGTACTATGGTTCCTATAAGGCATTGGATAGGATTGTAAGTATGACTTACAAACTGGATTTGCCTCCATCTTCACATGTACATCTTATCTTACATATTTATTTCTTAAAAAGGTAATTGGTGCGAAGATTCTAATCCATACTATTTTATCATAGATTGGTGAAGAAGGTCCAATATGATACTAGAACAACAATCATTAACACATGAATCAAGCGATTGCAAAATTTAACAATTATTGAGTAACTCATAAAGTGGAAGAACTTGCCAATAGAGAGTCGACATGGGAAGATGCATTCTCCATGCATAAACATTCATCATTAATCAAGTGTTGAGGAAAACACTTGTTTGAAGGGGAGGAGCATGTTATGTCCTAAATATTATGGTATTACATTTTTATTATTATATTAATATTGTCTTTACTAGTCCATTAGGACCTTAATTGTAATAACACCATTTGTCTCCTCTATATACCAAGGAGACCTAGTTTTAGAGGTAACTTCATTTGGTGCATTAGATACATTGTAAATGTAGATTTCCCCTTGAAGATGACTCGTATTCATCTCTTTATTTCATTATCAAGGCATTGGGTTGCTCTTTCTTTCTTTTTTTATGTTGTTTTGGTGCATAAAAATATATAAGGTAAAGCAAGCCCATGCTATGGGGCCAATTACAATTCTTGGGTGAATTTGGGCACCGAATATATATTCCTCAAACCCCAACATTTAAGTTGAAAGAAGTTTGTGTTACGATTTTGAGTACAAGTCCTATGCTTAGGCCAATTACAAGTCATGAGAAAATTCCTCTTCAAACTTGGTATGCAAGTCAAATGATGTTTTTATTGTAAGGTTCAATGCAAGTCTTGGAAAAATTTGATAGAATAGATACTTTTAGAGTTTAGCATTTATCCAAAGGGAATTTTTTTGTTGCGAAGTAGAATTCACAAATTCTCAGAAAGTTAGTGAAATAAATATTCGTCAAAACCTCAAATCTAAGATTAAAGAAATTCCTATTATGAGGTTGAGAACAAGTCCCAAGGTAATGTTAAATGCAACTCCCATTTGAATAATTCCCTTTCATAATCTTTTTTCTAAATTAAAGAAAATCGATATTACAAATTTGAACATAACTCCAACAAGTTTGTTTAATTCACTAAATAAATAAAATAGACATTAAGAAAAAATTTACATCTAATTTAATAAAATAGACCAAATCAAAATATAACATTTTAATTTTAATTTAAAAAAAACATAAAAATAAAAATACCGATTAAGTCTCGAATAAATTTTGTAGAATACATACCCTTGAAACCTTGCATAGAATGCATGCCCTTGAAAAGTCGCTTAGAACCCTCACGAAATTTGTAAAATTCATATAATAGGTAGCCCTTCGAATCTTAATATCTATGTAAAATAGGAAATCTATTTTATAAATACGTGGAACAGATACGTCATCGTGGTGTATAGCTAGGAGGATCTGGATGAAAACCTCGTATTACCACGAAAGTTTGTAAATCCTTATTATAGTGGGAAAAAAAATTCAACAAGATAATCGAAGGTAATTGGTTTGATGTTATTCAATATTATTAAAGATCACATTGTTAATGTGAGTTACTCATTGCGTCGAGAGGCGCTCTACAATTCAGTATGAGAGATATCTTGTAACGTTTGTCTATATTATCGGCCATAATTGTCAGCTATTATAACAAAAAAGAATAATAAAACAGAATATATATTATGTCGGCCATTAATAAAAAGACGTGTATTTTCGTTTCAATGAAATAAATGGCTATATAATACACCCAAGCTAATATACATAAAAATTAATGTGGGTCAAGAATCTGCAGTAAAGAGAAGGGAACCAACGAAGAGGGAATCTGAGCAACTAAACATTTATGCTAATAGGTAATTTTAAATATAGCTCATTTCCATTCTCGAGCTCTACAGCCCATTAATAAAATGTAATAAAAAGTAAAAAGTAATAAATATTTTGTCGGCCATTAATAAACGTTTGTTGAGTAATGTTTGTCGAATATGAGGGAGATGTTGTAACGTTTGTTCCTAACATGTTGGCCATAAAAACTATAAATACCAACCTAGATCCAAATCCTAGGCTCTATCAAGCACCGAGAGGGATCAAATCTCCCAAGGTGCAAATCCTTATTGTTGGGGTTAGGATTAGGTTGAGCAAGAAGCTGAGGTCGTAGTGGTGCATTAATTGGTGTAGTGTTAGTATGGATTTGCACCTGTGCTTGCTGATACTGTGGGTGAGGAAATTAATTCCTTGGATAAGGCCTTCTCCAACCTGGAGGCCAAGGGGTTTGTTGATTTGGTTGAGGTTCCCATGACATCCATGGAGTAGGATATTGCGTTGTAGGCTGAGTAGATGGATTCCATTGAGTATCGGGACAAGAATATTGTGGAGGAAATTGAATTTTCATATTATTCCAAGAATTAAAAGATGTGGTAGGATATGTATTCATACTTGGAGCACGAGGTTGCCAGGGCTTCTTTTGTGAAATGAAGTAGGCTTGTTCCACATCCACACTTGATGCCTGAAGGACTGCCTTAACTTTTAGCAGTGAGGGGAAATCCTTAGTATTGTGATCCAAATCACATAGAACACATACCTCGACCTTGTTAAAGGGGCGTTCTCTCAATGGATGCTTCTTTATGCATTTTACACAAAATATGTCCAATGCCAAATCTGCCTTGGCCCATCTCTTCTTTTCTTTTAAAACATCCAATTGTGAGGAAATAGAAATTATCATATCAGTTTTAAAATTTTTGAGAAGATTACCTATTTCTGCTCGTGTAGCTCCACCATTGGCTGACTTTTGTGCCCTTGTAAGGACATCTCAGACTCTTGCGTTGGTTCTAGAAGAACCTCTAGAGTATCTTCGACACGGATCCACATTATGATCAAGACTCCCTTTATATGTCCCCCCTTGCCGGCAGATTAAGCATATCTAGACAATCTTCTCTAATTCCTCGCAATAAGATGATTTTAAGAACATCATTTCCAATATCAGCATGACCAGATATTTGTAAATTATATAAAATTATTTCTACAAAATATTCCAAACTTTCATCCTCTTTTTGAACCATTTTGAACAATTCTTCCTTCTTATCCTTGGTTCAACAATAATCCTAATATTTAGCAAGGAATACTCGTTTCATTTGGTCCCATGTTGTAATAGTCTCACCCCCCAAACTCATAAACCAATGTAGGGAATTTCCCTTTAAAGTAGTAGGAAACAATTTTAAATTTTGTCCACTGGTGGTATAATCATAACTTCGACAGAGAATGTCAAATTCAAAGAGAAACTCATCTGTGTCTTCAGTAGACTTACCATAAAAATTTGGCAATACCGAGGGTGAAATTTTATTCATGGGATCCACCCCAGGCGTCTGTCGAATGGGGAATTCAAGTGTAGCAACTATCTCGCCATGCTGATTATTACCATTATCCCCCATCTCCTCTTCATGATCATCAGGGTTCCCCCGATGTTCTCTGTTCTCTTCGTTATTCATATCTCCCTCATTCTTCTGCTCTTCTCTCCTTTCTTCCTCCAATTTTTGTTGATAATCCAGCCACTCCTTCTTAGTTAATTCCTGCCCGTTAATTCGATAAATCTCCTCAATATTTCTTGTTCCCACAACACTTACCTTATCTTCTGGATGTCACTTATCAGAAGTGGGAGTTGAAAATTATGTTACCTTCTCCATGGTTGATATTGATGATTCAATCTTGGGGAGAACAGAGCTTCCTATTCCTGAAGATGTTCGTTGAAATAAAGTTCCAATAGAGGAGTCAGCTATGGCGATCAGCTCATCAACAAATGTCACTCTTCTTAAACCAGGATTACTGCCACGACCTCTGCCACCTGCAAAGTTAGTGCTTTGGGGGGTTTCACGTTTTTCTCTTTTTGTATTCATGCAATATTAAATAATCATACCTTGTTTTGTGGTAGTAACCCGTTCAGTTTGTCGAAGGATGCACAACTCTTCACTGCGTCTTATCATCCCTGCAACCTCAAAAATCAAGATAGCTAAGAAACAACTTAATCAGCTACACTCTGTTTTCACCAATTACCTTCCCTGGCAATGGTGCCAAAATGTTCATCACTTTAATTTCCTATTAATTCATAAACAAAGTGCTCAATATAAATTTTCAACCCGAGGAAGTCTGGTTATTTCAAAGGTAATCAAGCAAAATATATGCATAAACATTCAGTAACTGATCAATCAACTATAAGTCACTCAATCTACTCAAAGAATCGTTGTAGCCTAATTACTAAGTCTATGCTCTGCTCATTGTTCAATCCATACTTCAAATTCTAATTCAATTGCCAAAGATTAAAAGGGTTCACAATCCTTCTGTTGTATAAATTCTAAAAATAACCACTTCAAGAATGAAATGGATAAATTGCTTTTGCAAGAAATTAAATAATAAATCATCATCATAAAAAGGGATCCAATCCACAATTGCAATACTCAACCATAAAGGAAATCAATCCCCCCCATGTTCTATTAATCCATATGCCATCTACCAGTTTCAGCAATTCATGAAAAAGAAGTAAACAATGGTAAAATGTAGCAGCAGAAAATAGGTGTAACAAAAATAATCAATAACACACTTGCAAAGAGAAACTACTCATTATTCAATCGATTGTTTCAGCAAACCAAGAAAAGCTATAATTGAATAATCCTATGCTTAATGCTCACATTGTTTCAGAAAATCAAAAGGAAATCTAATTGCAATTCCACACCAAACGAAATAAAGGAAATAAGCAACTAACTAACTAGGAAACTATGAAAGAAGGTGGGCCCTTTCCTTCTGATAGAGATGCCTCTAAATACTACTAGAAATAAATGCACAGTAAATAGGGAAAATACTACCAATTTCATTAATAGAATGAACTTCAGATATAGAGTTCTTCCACTCTTGTTACAAGTTCTCTTCAAAATGAGCCTAACCTCTTTTAACCATCCCATCCTCCTTTAAATACTACAACAAGACAATTCAGATTCTTATAATTCGGACATCCATGAAGATCGAAGATCTTCAGGATGTCGAGTCAATACCCCATAATAGAAACATTTACATTCATTATTACATTGAGATAAAATTTGTTTCATAAACATCTATGCTCTCACAGCTTGAATTGATCCAATGCGAAGTGAGTTTCAGCTAGCCACGTGGATGGATAACTTAGGATACCTCGCAGCGATATGAACCGAAGCCCTAAAAAGGTGTAAATGCTTTCCAAGTACTTCTTCATCTATGTGTATCAGCAGGATGATACACCGAAATTCCCTGTGGTCTCAATTGATTTCATCAATCCATCACAAGTGATCTTAATTAGGAGACAAAATCCATAAACATGGGCAAAATTTAGGCATTAATATAACAAAGTAATAATAAATCATACGTGCTCAAGATCATTTTTTTCCTTAGGAAAGATAACGACTTGGTTATAATAATAAGGAGAAACACGAAAAAAGGATCACAATAGAAGTGATAAAAAAGGGTCATTTTTGGCACCCAACAAGATCCTCACTATTTGGGGCAGCTTACCAAGTTAATCCAAACAAGGTGCTCAGTCACATACTTTATTTCATGCTTTGAGCAATTAGTTATCCATACAAAGAACATAACATATTCTTTATATAAAGAATGTTACATTAGTGCCCTCAAGGAGGCAATTAAAGTACAAGTCGACATGCAACATCTTTCTACCTAGTTGCAGTCATTGCATGGGGTTCTAGAAGCAACGATTGTGATCAATGCACAAACTAACAAACCTTGTTTCATTCCTCGCTCATGTCCTACATAAGTCAATTCCTCAAGCACAATTCCTTCTTCTCCTAAAAGCTATAGAATTTGTCTCGATAACTAATGGTAAATCGACAAAGATGATGACTATGTTATAATTGTGTTGAAAAGTCTACTCCGAGTCATAAATGTAAAGAACAAAAGTTATACCACATTGATGTGACAGCTCCTACCAATTATGAAGACATCATTATGGAAGATACCCATATGGTTGAGGCTATTGAATAAACTCCTCCCATAGAAGAGAAAGTGTAAAATGAAGTCCATCAAGAAGAACGACTCATTTCTCTTCATGCTTTATTTGGTATTTCATCCCCACAAACCTTGAAACTTTGGGGTTACATCAACCATTGCAAAGTGGTAGTTTTGGTTGATAGTGGCAACACCCAAAAATTTATTCACCAATGATTGACTGAGGAACTCCATTGTTATATCCCCCTGATGCCCAACTTTCAACTTATGATAGATAATGGTAGGATGATAAAATGTTAGGGGCATTTTGAAAATATAAAACTCCAATTGGGTGATTATCATCTCAAAAATGATATGTTTGCCATAGGTATGGGTGGTTATGATATAGTTTTGGGGGAATAATGGATATGTACATTGGATCCAATTACCATGGAATTTAAAGAATTACAGTTGAGATTCACTCAACCCTCTCATACTCACTCCCTCAAAGGGCTAAAAGAAAGCTCCCCTGAAATCATAATTTTTCATCGGATGGAAAATTTATTGAAGAAATATCACTTTGGAATTATTGCCCACTTCCATGCCATCTAGGCTCTTGATAACACCACACCCAAAATCCATCCCGGCTTGCAACGGATCTTGGAAAAACATGAACAAGTCTTTGAGACACCGTACCCCCATCTAGAGGAGAGCATGATCATGTTTTTCTCTTGATTTCAAGAATTCAACCACCAAATGTATGATCATATGGGCATCAATTTCACAAAAGAATGAAATTGAAAAGATAATTCATGAGCTACTAGAGTCAAGAGTCATACGTCTCAGTACTAGCCCATATTCATCCCTAGTAGTCATGGTTTTAAAGAAAGAAGGTGATTGGCGCACATGTCTTGATTTATGTGGCCTTAGTAAGTTAACCACCAAAGATAAATCTTGCATCCCAATAATTGATGATCTTTTGGATGCTCTCCATGGGGATAAATTTTTCACCAAACTTGGCCTTCGTTAGGATACCACCAAATCAGGATGAAATAGGCCAACATTCAAAAGACAACTTTCTAGACACATAAAGGCAATTATGAGTTCTTGGTAATGCCCTTTGGACTTTGTAATGACCCTTTTACTTTTCAAATCCTCATTTATAAAATTTTAAGGCCATAAATTTGTCATTTTGTGTTGGTGTTCTTTGATGATATTTTGGTTTAAATAGAAAAACTTGGGATGCTCATGTGCAACATGTTCTAAAGCCTTGTAGCTCCCTCAAGACCATCAATTATTCATCAAATGCTCCAAATGTTCTTTTGGGGTCTTAGAGGTCAAATCTTGGGTCACATTGTTGGACAAGATGGGGTGAAAGTGGATCTGAAGAATATTTCAACAATGCAAGAATGGCCCTGCCCTAAAAAATTAAAGAGCTTACGTGGGTTTTCAGGCCTTATAGGCTACATTAGGAAGTTTGTGAAGAACTATGGTAAAATTGCAGCCCCATTGACAACCCTGCTCAAGAAAAATTCCTTTGCATGGAACAATGTGGAAAACTAAGCATTCTTAGTTCTAAAGCAATCCATGTGCACCACACCTGTCTTAACTATGCTTGATTTTAATACGACTTTTGTATTGAAATGTGATGCCTCTTGAAAAGGCTTGGGTGTAGTTTTAATGCAAGAAGGAAGACCCTTAGCATTCACAAGTAAGTAGTTTTGTGACAAGAACTTGGGGGATTCTACCTATGAGAAAGAAATAATGGCCATCATACATGTAGTCGAAACATGGCAACCATATCTACTAGGGAGACATTTCCAGATCAATATAGATCGCCATAGCCTAAAATATTTTTTGGAGCCAAGGTTGTCATCCCTAGAACAACAAAAATGAGTTACCAAAAATCTTGGCTATAATTATAATATCAACTACTAAAAGTGAAAAGACAATGCTGTGGTAGATTCCTTATCAAGGAAACACAAGGAAGAGGGATTACTTTTTTCCTTATCCTCTCCAATACCTAAATGGTTAGAGGAAGAATGACAACAATGGATAACATGCTACTCATCTCAGCTCATTAAGTGCCTCTAGGAGGATCCAAACCCTCCCTGGTGTTACACTTGGCAACACGATACATTGCGAGATAAAGGTCATATTTTCATGGTACCTAAATCTTCGTTAAAATAGGCAATATTAACAGAGTTGCATTCATGTCCTCTTGTAGGTCACTTGAGATTTCAAAAAGCATATGCACATGCCAAGCGCTCATTCTTTGGGAAAGCATGAAAAAGGATATCCTTAATTTTGTAGTAGAATGTGACACTTGCCAAAGGAACAAGGGTGAGGCAGTAAAGACTCCCAGGGGCATTGCAACCATTACCATTCCTAGCCAATATTTGGATCGACAATTCCATGGATTTTCTTACTGGTCTTTTGAAAGAAGGTAACAAATTAGTCATCATGGTAGTAGTTGATTGACTTTAAAAATATGCCAACTTTTGTGCTCTCTAACACCTATTTACCCCAGCAATGGTGGCCCAAATGTTTCTAGACCATATTTTTAAACTTCATGGCATGCCTACCTCCATTTTCTCAGATTGTTATCCCACATTCATGAGCAAATTTTGACAAGAACTATTTAAACTACGATGCACCCAATTGCAAATGAGCACATCTTATCATCCACAGACATATGGACATATAGAAACAGTCAACAAGTTCCTTGAAACCTATTTGTGATGTTTTGCATCCGAAAAGAGACACCAATGGACATAGTGGTTACCATTAGCTGAATGGTGGTATAATACCACTTATCACAAGGCTATAAAAATGACATCATATGAAGCAATGTATGGCCAACAACCACCCGCAATGGTTTCTTATCTACTGGGTACATCCAAAGTACATGCAATTGATGATTTTCTTCATAACCATGATGTCGTGGCTCTTTGCACAGTCAAGAAAATTTGGAAATGGCCCAAAATCGCATGAAGCAATAAGCAAACCAACACTGCTCAAAGCGTTCATTTATAGAAGGTGACTAGGTGTTCCTTCACCTCCAACCTTATAAGCAAACCTCTCTCAAAGTTAAAGGCCATCAAAAGCTTGCACCAAAGTTTTACGACCCATATCAAATTGTCCAATGCATTGGTCAAGTTGCCTACAAATTATCACTCCAAGCACACTCTAAGATTCACCCTGTATTTCATGTCTCTTGTTTGAAGAAGGTAATGGGTCAAAATTGTTGAGTTCAAACCACCTTACCTGTACTAGATGAAGAAGGATCCATTTGGCTCCAACGCAAAGTAGTTTTAGACACTAGGGAGCATGACTATGTTAGCACACTATTTGTGAAGTTTTGATTCAATGGAAGGATACCTCACCTGAAGATGCTACTTGGGAACTATCAAAATTTTTCTTGCAGTTTCCCCATCTCCAGCGTTGAGGAAAATGCTTCTTTTGAAGGAGGGGCAAGTTAGGGTCCTACCCTAACCCACCTACATTATCTATGTACAAGGCCATAAGACCCATTAATTAGTTAGTGGGTAGTTGTTTAATGTAAAAGGGTCTTTCTTATATATTAAAGGCCCTTAGGTTGTTGGCCCTCATTAATAGAGAGACCACAAATAGTTAGAATTGAGCTATTGAAGTATTATATATAGAGTAGTAAGATATGTAAAGTGAAGTCAAAAACATTTAATCATAAAGATGTCCATAACATGGTCCAAGTCCCAAATAGTTTTAATAAAATGCATATCCTTAATCTTGTATAAAATCACTAAAGATAGATATCATTGACTATTAATATCCTTAATCTTGTATAGAATCATTAAAGAAAGCTATGATTAACTACTATCAGCAAATGAAGGCGACTAATCAGAAATGATCAATTGGTGATCAATTAAGGATTTTTGGTGACTCTTTGGTAATAATCATATGGGCCAACAACCTTGTTCATCTTGACAATGTCTTACTCAATAACTGGTGTCTTAGAATTTCAGGTATGTTGAATAGATTTCTCGATCTTTCTATTGAACACACCTATAGAGAAAATAATGACGTGGCTGATTCCCTGTCCAAAGAAGCACTTGATGGTGATCCTGGGATCCTCCAATGGGAAGAATGGGCGGATGAGCAGATGGATATTTCTGGTTCTATGAGTTCCTTTTTTTTCAGAAGTGTTTTAAGTTATGCTCTCTGTTTTGATGGCATGTTATGGCTTGTTTTTTATAAGTGAAGGGATTGCATATGTCTCTAGTTTTTTGATACAGGTTATTGAAACTAGAAATACTCAATCATGTATTTGTATGAGTTGATACTTATCAGCCCGGATTATAAAGTTGACACGTGTTATGTACTTTTTTATTTCATAGAAACAACAAAAATACGATTTTTTTTCTTCAATCGATAATAATGTAGTAGTCTTCCGTGTCCTACCGTATATGTCTTTAGTCTTCCCCTCCTACCATATATGTCTTCGGGAAAAATAAAGACACCTCTCCTTAAAAATAAGTGCAAAATTAAATATTATTATATTAACAATATAAATAAACCACAAATATACCCTCGAGAGTAGGGGCCTATCACGTGGATTCAACGTTTTAAATCGGTTCATTCAAACTATGCGCAACGAGAAGCAGTCCACGTTCGACTTTGACCGGACTTTCCAATCGAGAGCGACATTTTATTATTATTATTTCAACTACTCACTATCTAGAGGGTACAACTATTGAATCATTGTACGCTACAATATCATATCCTTCTTCAATTTCGGCAATTCATTTGAGCCTCCATTATTCACCTTCTGTGGCAGATTTTCAGTGCTCTACCAGAGGAACAGAGGCTTTGCATTGTATGCCATATATTCTCGTGCTCTGCTATTTTTGTTGAAGCTTGGCTTCCTCGTAATCTCGTTTAGAATGCGCCACTTAATTCGCTTGATACACAGAGTTACTGATCTTCATTCCTCCAGACGGCCATTGGCATTTGTCAAGATAAAGAAGAATCATAGAAGTAGACAGAATTTAGGCTGTAGGAATAATGGCAATTTTGTTCCCAAAGGATCCCTTCCTGTCTATGTAGGGAAAGATATTGTTATGAGATTTGTGATAGATGCCAGCGTTCTCAGCCATCCCCTACTTGCAGAGCTGTTGGAGGCCTCAGCACATGAATTTGGATACCAGCACACGGGAGCTCTCAGGATTCCCTGTGATGTCTTGTTGTTTGAGAGAATTATTAATCTCATTAAGAGCAGACATCTATCTTTATAAATCTGTTATGAATTATTTTGATAAGCTGCGACTGTTTTGAAATGAATCAATTTTAATTCCATCAATGGATTGAAAGTTTATACGTAGGATATATTTTATAACATCTATTTGGAGTTCGGACGCCATTATCTGAAGGTCTAATGATGGCAAAACTGGAACCCCAAGGCGTGATTATCTATTTTCCTTGGGCCATTAAACTTGCTTGCTTTATTTTATTACATGGAGATTTATGTATTTAATGTGTGGAAGTGTTTAATATATATGACATTAATGTGTCAGCAGTAGATGAGTGGACTGTCACTCTAACACAGTTTAATTTCAAAAATTGCATAATATACTCTAGTTTTTACTAACGCATTTTGATACTCATACTAATAGAGTGTCCATCGAGACACTACTCACTTTATTAACACAGTTTAATTATGAATATCTATCTTATTTTTAAAAAATTTAAATTCATTTTTTAATTAAATATTTCTAATTTATATAGGTAATATATATTTTTAAATAAACATATATTTTTAATAATTTTTTTTAAATATTAATTATATTTGTGTTATAATATATCAATTTTGTAAATTTAATTCATTATATTAAAATTTAATATATCAATTTTTACATGCAATACTTCGGTCAATACCATGGGCTACAAGAAACCATGTGCCCAAAACCATGTGCTATACCTAGAACACCTTTGACTCATCCCTGAGTCAAAGTTAACCCTAACATTGATGATAGGCACAAATGACCCTCTCTGTTAGATCGTGATGTGGTCTTTCTCCAAAGATAACCTGCTTAATCCTATGGATAATTTTGGCCATGTTCAAATCTCTAGTACTAAATTGGAATGTGGCAGTAAATTCAGTAGAGAATTTGACCCATTCTTTTGTCAACCTTCTTCTCTCCTATTGAACATACTAGCTTCGCAGTATAAAATCCAATGTATGATAGAATCTGTGTACCCATTGACTGTGGTATATTCTTCATCTCCCATATTTTTTGATAGAATTCAAGGTGTTCGATGCGATTCTCAGTTCCCTTGAATCTGTTCAGAAGTTCCAAGTCTACATTAGGATAGAATCTTTCCTTCAGACATGTCTGCCCTACTTCCCAACTGTTTAGCTCTTCTTTGTGCATTTTCCACTATTGCCCAGGAATTCCTCGGGTGACAGCATCCAATGCTTCAACTCGTCGACCTCTGGCCTCAGGCTTGCATTTGTTCGAGAAAAGCATCTACTTTCTCTATTCCATCAAACACAAGTGGATCTCACAACTCTGATCCAATCCAATGCATAGACTTCGTGATATGCGCACATCTCGTTGTGGACACCTCAAATAGTTGGTTCTAGCATTGGTCCATTGCATCCTGTGAATCTATATCAAATGAATGGACATTGTGCCAACTAATCTCTCCATCTACTATGGGGTTTATGTAGTCTTCATTTCTGGTAGTCACATTGTAGATATTTTCTATCTCCACACTACCAACATCGTCCTAAACCAGATCTGTATACCTTTATCCTCTTTTGGCATCAAACAGAGCTACCATATGTATTTCCTCGGATTCAAAGGACATGTGTCTTTTCTTCAAGTTTAGAAACACATTATTATCAAATGCCCAATCTATCCCCAATAGCGCTGGGTAGGGATCAATATCCTCCAATATCTCAATCACTTCAAACTCTGCCATTGTGTTTACCCCATTGATGTTTACTTCCACATCGGTCAACCTTCCAATGGGAAGCACTTTATACTGTTTTTCTAATCTGAGTTAGATGGGATACCACACCAGCTTCGGTTTACCCATCAACTCCCAATTCTTCTTAGGAATAATGTTCGCATCTTCCCCCAAATAAATCATAACATCTATCATCTGGAATCCCCCCAATTCAAGGGACAACATGAATTCCTTCTTGGTTTTGCACCTCTTACCCACTCTATGAACATTCCTTTCAAGAAGTGGTACATAAATAGTTTCTTCAGCTTCATCAGACATTAGTAACTTGTCAAGCATATTAGTTATTTTATTGACAGCAACATGATCATTTAACATATGTATACAACTTATCTGTGAGATGTAGAACAGTTGGTGGCGGGTGATGGTTAAGACACCCCTAAGCGGAAAGGTTGTTGGTTCGAAACCCCACGGATACTAAAATCCAACCATGCTAAGGGCTGGTGCAGTCCAGGCCGGATGCGATCCCCAGGTAATTTTGACGGCTTAGATGCCCTTGGTTCATGGTCTCTCAGCTAATGGCGAACCCTGCTAGTCAGGGGGGTACTACCACTTGACAACAAAAAAAAACATATGTATACAACTTCACAGGAAACTACTTATTGGATATTCTTGGAAAATTTTGTATATTCCTCGAGCTTGTTCGTCTTTGCATTGTATCATTTTTTGTTGCATAGTCTACTTTAATTATTCCTAACGCAGGCTGCACAGTAGTTATTCTTCATGTTGTCTTGATTTGCGGTTTTCTTCTTCCTTCTGCAAGCATCGTAATTCACCTAATTCAAATTGCATAGCTTCTTCGACTACACTTTGCACCTTGCATAAGATATGTAAATGGTATTTCACTTGAATCTTAGCTGGAGATTGTGTAACTTTTCTAGCCTTCTACTCCAATGGTACTTTTGTGCTGCAATATCCATTAGAGAAATTTTGAGGTCAAAAAATGGCCTCAAAACAAAGAAAATGTACTATAAAAAACAACCAATCACATTCTAGTAGATGACATCATTCCCCTTGGTGAGGTGGCATTGCATGAGTTAAGAATGCTTATTTGTCAAATTTTCTATGGTGGATGGAAACACATAGTTAACCAAGGTAGTGGTGTAAGTACTTTTAAGTCATAAAGTAAAGTACTCATAATGATAGTCTTTTCATAAAATAATATTATTGTCATTTTCAAGTAAAGTACTCATAACGAATGTCTTTTCACACTTTCTCATAAAATAATATTATTGTCATTTTCAAGTGAAGTACTCTTAATTCATAAAGAAAGTCCTTTCACATTTTTTTATAAAATAATATATTATCATTTTTATGTTTTTAATTTTGAATTATATATTCACTCCATTCTATTTAATAACATAATGTAAAACTAATAAAGAATAATAATAGATTTAATAAATAATAATAATAATAATGCAATGTGGATTATAATAATATTATTAACATTTTACATGTAAATAAATTCTCAATTAAATTACATTATATTAAATTCATGAGAAAAGTACTAAATATAAAAAGTCAACATAAAATTAAAAAAATAGCTCTTAAAAATATTTTTTATTATTTAATTTCATTTGCAAGTTCAAGACAAATAAATGCTAAGGGACAATAAATTTTTGGGAATTTACAATGAATCTTAGTCACATCAATGTAGACTTATTTTATTAATTTTATTTCTAATGAATTTTGAAAAGCAACTCAACCATGGTTATTTATATTGTGCATAGAAAATAGTGTGGGAGGTGACTTGTCATATATACCTACCCCATAAAACCTCCAATTCATAATATTTTAATATATCTCATATTTTTGTAGTACATCTCTTAGGAGGCCATTTTTTGACCTCAAAATCTCTCTAATGCAAGAAAGTCTTCACCCTTCCGAGCGCCTCCTCTAATTACTATGTTCACATGCGCCAGACCTTTCCCATTCTTTTCTTTCCTTGGTTCCATCATGACCATGTTACAACAACCTAAGTTTCTTCTCTTCCCATTTCTTAACTAGGTTCAGACACTCCTCTATTGCATTTTCCTTACTATGTCATATTTGCACAAAGCCTGTGGCTTAGTACAATATCTCACCAAGTGGCTTGGTTCTCCACAATTGAAACAAATCACCTATCTTCCACCACCACCATAGGCACTTCTACGACTTTGAAACCCGTTGCACACCGATCCCTTCTATCCTCTTGGGTCAGGGATTCTATTCTCTTTTTTACCTTGCACCTAGTAGGAATCTACTATATTATCTTTCATTAGTTACAAAGAACGATATTTATTCACATCGCGGCCAATGGATTTACAGAACTCACGGAATGGTGCATGCACAAAGCTTTGATACTTTTGCAACGTGGGATAGTTTGTAGGCACATGGCCCCAAGCTCTACAAATATCACAACATACATACTTAGGCACTACCAAAAAAGGACTGGGTGCCCCCGTACCCAGATAAATTTTTAGTGTCGGGCATTCATCCTTGTGATGTCCTTCTATTCTACAGAAGCTACACCATATGATTTCTTTGGTTTCCTTACCTATAGATAGGTGTTATAGTTGTTTAGTCAGTGAAGTCAAGCTATGTTTGAATTTGTTCCATTCCTGGCAATGACTCCCCTCCAAGAGTCACTTCCAACCTGATGGAAATATCTAGGACAGTTGAATGAGTGTTCACCTTATGTTGTGTCAAGGGGACTTTGATGTGTGGAAATAACCCCGTGATAAACCATCCATGGTGTTGCAAATACATGATATGGAAGCACAGTCAATCCAACAAGATCTTAAACCACAAGTCATAGTCCCGAACAATCTATCCCACTCTCTGCTTATTTTCTTTAATCTCAGTGATACACTGTGACTCAGACTTCAGCTTCTGTAATTCTTTTAGAAGGTTAGCTTTAATTGTAACCAAGGAACAAGCCTGACCTGCAACAATTGTGATCTTATACTTCATGTACCATGTCAAATCTTTATCTCTGAACGTGGTCTCCAGTTACGCAATCTTAGAATCTTCATTTGTAACATTCTCTACATCCCAAATTGCTTCACAAGTAAACCAATGTTGTTGTGCATCATCTTTTCCCATCTAACGGAAATCGGGAAACCATAAGGTAGAATATGATTTCGTCACCATACTTGTGTTGGTTGTGGATCATGATCTTTCTTATTCAGAGGTCGTGTTTCAGCCATTTCTAGATCCTAACGCATGACGAGGGGTTTTCCCCACCACTATAGTCTCCATGGAGGGGATAGGGGGAGGCAACTACATTTGGGAGTCCCTCCCTAGCGTGGGTTTGGGGGCAGTGCCTCCATAGTGAAAATTTTGGATAAAAATTCCTTGTAAATTGTTGTAATTTCATAGTGATGACTTGATCAATAATGGGTGATTTATGGACTCATGGTATTGGGTATCCCACAATATTTTCCCATGGTAATCCCTCTTTAAAAGGAATGCATTGTAATACAGCTATGTATTGTAGTATTGTAAAGATCTCTATGATTGTGTGAGAGAGACTATGAGAGAGTGAAGATGAAATTCCAGCGGATGTGTTGTGGGTTGTATCCCTTCATTTACTTGATGGTATAATAAAAGGGTTGGCAATTTCTCCATGGATGTAGCCCAGATTGAGTGGACCACGTATATTGGTGTCTCTCTTGTATTGTGTTTATGTGTTTTATTTGTGCATCTTATTTTATGCTATTGTTCTCCCATTCTTTTTTTCTAACAACTTGTAGATATCGGTAGACCAGTGCATCTACTTGCAACTAGTGGATTTGGAACCACAATACTACTTCTTGAACTCTATAGATATGGGTTAATCCCCTGAGTAGGACTAACTTGAAGTTCTCTGGACTCTGGTTCATTTTTTTTTTCTTTCTTCCTACATAAACTCAATTAATAATTTGTGTTATTGATTTAATAAGGAACACTGGGGGTTGGGCCAAAGTGTAGATCACCATCTAACACACGTCTTCCTACAGTACTAGTTCCAGGGGATCTTGAATCTAACTGTGAATTCTCTCTTTTAATGATGCAAGAAGCTCCATTCATTTGTATTCCCTTTTCTTGTGTTTCTTCTCTGTTTTCTTTTTATTTCATCCTGAAGGGTTCAATATCACTTTTCTCATTGGAGCTCTCACTTTCCTCCATTCCGCGCCTCTTGGGAGGTCTCTCATCCTTTGAGCACTTTCTCACCCAAACTCTACGCACCCTTCTAGCACAGAGGAACCTTTTGCATGTTCTTTTTGTGTAGTCCCATTTTTGGCATTCTTCTTTCCTCTCCAATATTATTTATCTTCTCCCTTTTTCTTCTTTTCATACCTCTTTCTGTTGACTGCTTGTCTTATCTGAGCTTGTCTTTCCTGTCTTTTCTCTCTGTGGAGTTTTTTCTCTTCTAAATCCATAGTGCGCCTATCGGTTCTCCCACCTCATCATGCCCCACCCCCACAACATAGGGTTTACGTTGCCATACTATCGGGGTTCATTTTCATTAGCCCCTTCTACATGAACATCTTTATCCACATCAGAATTAGCTTCAAGAACCTCTTTCTTGGACCTTTTTCAAATATTTTTTCTGCATGGTTGTATGATTCACTTGATCTTATAGCAAACTCTAGAATATAGCCCTCCTTCACATGCAAGAACCAAAAATCAATAGCTCTAGGCCAGGTACTCTTCAACTCTTTCAGTTCTTAAATATCTTCCTTGATCCAAACTATTGGCCAAAGTGCGCTCTATGTAGCATTTATCTCAATCTACCTCTTTACCCATTCATACAACAAAATAGAAAACTCACAAAAGAAAATTTCTTGTAGATCAAAGTAAATGTACCTTTCCTTTCAATCTTGGGCCAAAATCTATACTTAATAAATTTAATAAAATGCATATCCTTTATCTTGTATAAAATCATGGAAGATAGATATCATTGACTATTAATATCCTTAATCTTGTATAAAATCATTGAAGATAGCTATGATTGACTGCTATCAGCAAATGAAAGCGACTAATCATAAACGATCAATTGGTGATCAGTATGTAGTAGTCTTCCCGTCCTAACATATATGTCTTTAGTCTTCCCCTCCTACCATATATGTCTTCCAGACAAATAAAGACAGCTCTCCTTAAAAATAAGTGCAAAAATAAATATTATTATATTAACAATATAAATAAACCAGAAATATACCCTAGGGAGTAGGGGCCTACCACGTGGAGTCCACGTTTTAAATCGGTTCATTCAAAATATGCGCAACAAGAAGCACTCCGCGTTCGACTTTGACCGGACTTTCCACTTGAGTGCGACATTTTATTATTATTCTTTCAACGCCTCACTATCACTATCTAAAGGGTATAACTACTGAATCATTGTACGCTACAATATCATATCCTTCCGCAATTCGTTTCAGATTTTCAGTGCTCTACCGGAGGAGCAGAGGCTTTGCATTGTATGCCATATATTCTCGTGCTCTGCTATTTCTGCTGAAGCTTGGCTTCTTCGCAATCTCGTTCAGAATGCGCCACTTAATTCGCTTGATACACAGAGTTACTGATCTTCATTCCTCCAGACGGCCATTGGCGTTTGTCAAGATAAAGAAGAGTCAGAGAAGTAGACAGAATAATGGCAATTTTGTTCCCAAAGGATCCGTTCCTGTGTATGTAGGGAAAGATATTGTTATGAGATTTGTGATAGATGCCAGCGTTCTCAGCCATCCCCTACTTGCAGAGCTGTTGGAGGCCTCGGCACATGAATTTGGATACGAGCACACGGGAGCTCTCAGGATTCCCTGTGATGTCTTGTTGTTTGAGAGAATTATTAATCTCATTAACAGCAGACATCTACCTTTATAAATCTCTTATGAATTATTCTGATAAGCTGCGACTGTTTTGAAATGAATCAATTTTAATTCCATCAATGGATTGAAAGTTTATACGTTGGATATATTTTATAACATCTATTTGGAGTTCGGACGCCATTATATGAAGGTCTAGTGATGGCAGAACTGGAACCCCAAGGCGTGATTATCTCTTTTCCTTGTGCCATTAAACTTGCTTGCTTTATTTTATTATATGGAGATTTATGTATTTAATGTGTGAAAGTGTTTAATTGTAGTAAGTGAAATGAGGTGCTCTACAGTTCTTAGTATGGGGAAATGTTGTAACTAGCTACATTGTGATGTCTGCTCATAAAATAAAAAATTAAATTATAGAAAGTATTTAAAAAAAATCTATGTTGGTTCATAAAATAAAGTATTATGAAAAGTAATTAAAAAATAATGTTTGTTTATAAATTAAAAACTTAAAACTTAAACCCAGATCTATCAATCAAGAGAATTCAAATTTCTTGAATTTAAATTTATAAAAAAGAAATACACCTCAAGAAATTGGATCCCTCTCGGTGCTTGATAGATACAGGTTTAAGATGGATCTATGTTGATATATATGACATTAATGTGTAAACAGTAGATGAGTAGATGAGTGGAATGTCACTCTAACACTGTTTAATTTCAAAAATTACACGACTAACATAGATGCGATATTATATTTTATAAATTAGATGCTATTTAGTGAAATTATGAATATCTATCTTATTTTTAAATTTTTTAAATTCAATTTTAAGATTAAATATTTCTGATTTATATAAGTAATATATATTTTTACATAAATGTATTTTTTTAAATATTAATTATATTTGAGTTATAATATTTCAATTTTGTAAATTTAATTAAATTTTATGAATAGATGTATTTTTTAAATTTTTTTTATTATTTTTATAAAACAATTAATTAATGTTTATGCTTTCTACTTAATAAATAAGTAACTAATTCATTAAAATTATCATGAACTTTGTAACTTGATTCATTTAGTGATTATGAACTTTGCTCTCCAAGGGGTTAACTTTATTATGAATAGATAAGTCTCGCTGTCTACATTGTTAGAAGTAAAATCTTCTACCTCCAAGTAACTTTATTCATTTTTTAAGTGGTTTATTATTCAATTTAATTATAAACATTATTGGAATAAAAAATTACAAGCTCACAGTGTGATGGGTTGATCGTGTCAAAACTAACCTACTCGGACACGATCGGCTTAAATTGTTATTAAATTATTGGTTTCTATTTGTAAATTGATTCATTACATTTAAAAAACTGTGACCACTTAAAATAGTCGGTTGGTCATTAAGGATTGCCAAATACATTTTGGTTCTTAATGCTCCAAATTCACGTGACACGGCAGGGTCAACATATTATAAAAAATTGTAGTACGCGGCTAGGGCCTTAGCAATTAATGTTAGGAAATAAGGCGAATATATTGTAAATGGGTTCCGTTCCGCTCGCAGTGGGCGGCCAGCGTCAGCAGCCTCGCAAGTTGTGCCATATCATTTCTTTGATATTTTTAGTGTTTTAAATTAATAAGATTGATTATTAATGTGATTTTAAAAATACGAACTATGATGTTATTTATAAGTATTGAACTTAGATACGAGGATAATAATCAGTCTTCTCAACCATTCAAGTTATATTCAATCCATCTATATTTTTTTTTTATATTTTTAATTAAACAAAAATAAAATAATCATAAATTTCATATTAATAAGCAAACTAATGTAAAGTTTATTTTTTTATTTTAATTTTTTTTTTTTTAATTCATAAATTTATAATAATCTTAATTTGATGTTAATTGGACATAATAATGTAAAATCCATGCATCCTCATATTCATGCAAGTTTTTATGAAGATTGTTTTTACATCATACATATTCACATTCCTCCAAGTTTCTATGAAGATTTTTCATGTACCATGCATCTTCACATTCATACAAATATATATGAAAAATTTTCATGTACCATGCATCAACGTTTAAATTTTCATGTACCATGCATCAACGTTTTATAAGATTTTGTATGCATATTTTGCTTATAGGTTATTATAATATTATTGTGTTATACACAACTTAAGGATTTGAAAAAGCATTAAACTATTTTAGTGTGTTGATTTTTTTAAGTTAAATTTTTTTTTAATTTTTTTGTTATATTTATAAAAATGTGTAGTCTTTTTTCTTAATCACCAATTAAATGAGTGTTATGGTAACATTGTTCCCATGATTTTCAGTGCTAATTGTATTTCATCCCCTGTCTCAATGTTGGCAAAGCTAAACAAACTAAGTATTCCTATGCAGTTGCATCCATACATTCCTCATCATCAAATCCCAACTCATAAAAATTGTTAGAAGAGTCTTATTAACTTGGATTGTGAATCACATTCTGAGATGATTATGATCATCTTTATCATCATTAATGTGAACAACCTTTGATAACTTGTAAAAGAAACATATAATAATCTTTATCTTTTTCCCTCTTAAATGCATTTCCTCTTAAGTGCATTTGCAATTACATGGATGAACTTAGTTTCTTTATTGGAAAAGGATGCACTACCATTGTTGCAATCCTCCCAAATTATCAAATGCTAAAACGTTCTTTGTAACTCTTCCATATTCTATTGTTGCAAATATAAATGCAAATAGGCTATATGCATGTTTTGGATATGCCATTGCCATAAGTGGATCTTCCAAGGGGAAATGTGGCATTGTGCAACGTATTGCATTATGGATGCTTTGGTTATGTCATTCCCATAAGTGGAACTTTTATGGGAAAATGTGGAATATAACAATATACTGCATTATGTAAAACTTTAAGTTGCAGTATGCAAAACTCTAAGTTGCTAAGAGAGGTTGTGGTGTATGTGTAATATTTTATTTTATAATAAATGAAGGAAAGTGAGCTCCATGTTAAATTTAGACTTTTTAGATATCATTTTTATGCATCCATCACTTATATATACATCACTTGTATATATTACTTATATTTTTTTATGCATACATCATATCTATAAATATATCTATGTGATATAGACAAATAGATTGATGTGTTCTTAACTTAAGTAGAAGAACTGTCTTTTCAAAATCAACATATAATGTATTAATTAATATCTTCCTAATCTTGTGAAGATCATGCCCCTAATCTTGTGTGTGTTGAGATCCCATTATTTTAATCAAATACTAGCATTGCCATTTATGTTAAATTTGTCCGAGAATCATGCCTGAAGAATCCTATAATGAAAAGGAAGGGTCTTTAGGTTGTTTCTAGGTTGTTGGTCAATTGGAAAATTTGATGATTGGGAAAGTTTTCACTACCAAGTATATTGATCCTAGAAGCCCCATTGTTGATTTTTACATTAACAACATTTATATCTAAAACAATTCGATTGATCTAGGGGTTTCCATAAATATTATGACTAACGAGACTATCGAGAAGGTTAAATTGTTAAATTTACGACCAACTCCTATAGTTCTCCAACCAGTTGACCAATCCACAGTTGAAATTGAGGTTATTCTAAAGGATATTGTGATCTTTAAGGATTCTTGGGAGTATACATCATATTCTATGGTTTTACAACGGAAGTCTAACTTGTGATGCTATCCATTGATCCTAGGGAGACCATGGTTGGCCATTCCAATGCCTACAATGGTTGCAAATCTAGGGACATATGGGTAAAATCATGAATGTGGATGTCTATTTTTTTTTTAAATTTGGGGAGGGCAGGTATGAAAAAATAAATATAGTTTTCTCATGTTTTTCAACTTCGGGTGAACAAAAGTTGTGTTTGGGTTTAGGATTTCACTTTACAGTAAAAAAACTTTTGAAGAGTTATGTTAACTTTATATTCATTATCTTTTTTATTTTTTTATTGAGATTTTGATATGTCAATTCATCAAATATTTGACAGTATGTTATTATAAAATGAAAAGACTAATAAATGGTCATGTTGGGAGAATTGCATGAACTCATTGTTAAAATTTTGTTTATTAAAAAAATATGCCACGGAAATCTAGACAGAGTGTACTAACACATGAATATAATTTTGGATCCAACACATGAATATACTAATTATTTGAATTATTTGAATTGGACTAATGTGGAAAACTTGTAGGATATAAACATGTTTAGGGAGAATCGACATTTCTCTCAATTTCCATTGAAACTAAACAATCTAAGAATATCGTTTTGAAGTAGACACTCCAATGATGAGTCCCATAATTTTACGATTTTTTTTCATTGTGTGTTTATGAAGTTATTGATTTTTCATTTCACTGAATTTTCGAAGCAATGAAACCAAAATAGACACATGTTAACCAAAAGAAAAATTATTAGATCCCAACCAAATACAATAAAATTGGTACCTGCAGAAAGTAGATTCAATGACAAAAATAATGCTATTAGTTTTGAAACTCACTTTGTAGTATTAAACGTTGATTTTACACTTCGAAATTGGCGAAACTTGAAGACTTGTTAGTTTTCAGATGTTTACAGATTTTCGACCAAACAATTTTTCAACTAAAATATATTTCGGATGAAAAATTGGTCGGCTGAAAACATTTTTTGTTAAAATTGTCATCAATATTAACGATTGTTAGTATTTTGTCAAAAAACTTGATCGCAAATTTTTTTTGTCAATCAGAATAATGCAAGTCCACTTTTAATAAGTAAATCTCTTTTGAACCCTATTTATACACTAAGGGAATTCATAATTTTGCATCTTCATTTTCATAGAGATCTTCACAAAAGATTTTCTAAGGGTTTTTTTTTTCTAAGGATATTTTTTTCTAAGGAACTTTTTTAAGGTTATTTTTTCTCAAAGGCTTAAATGCTCAAAGGAAATTTCTCTTAAGGTATTCTCTCAAAGGAAATTTCTCTTAAGGTGTTTTCTCTATGGATCTAAGACTCTAAGGACATTTTTTAAGATGAAAATTTTCTCAAAGGCTCTTTTTTGCCAAAGGATTAAACGAAAATTTCTCTTTAGGTATTTTCTCAAAGACTCTAAATGAATTTTTCTAAGGTGATTTTTTTCTCAATGACTTATTTTTTAGGTGAAAGGCTCCTTGTTGGTGCTATATGTGATCCTCTACTTCTTGAAACTTAACTTTCTCTTTTATGGATGATGTGATGGATGGAGGATGATAGCCATAAAGTGCCAAAAATGGTGACATCTTTGATGAAGTATGGAGGGATGTGTTGTACCACCATATTTCCAAAGGAACCACTTAACCCATTGTGTTTTTTTATCAGATGCAAAGCAACGAATATAACCTTTACTACATTTATTCACAATCTCAATTTTCCCAATAGATTGAGGATAGTAAGAGGAGTTGTAAGCCAATTGAGTTCCCAAATCAATGAAATTTTTAAGGCTCCATAATTTTTTTTAAGTGTAGAAACCTTGACAAATCTTACTAATTCATAAATTTCCAACCATACAATTTTGGGCATTATTTTTTTAAAAAGATTCAAAATTTTAAGGGTTTTATATAGTTTCTATACAATTTTGGTGAATTTTAAAGTAAGTTTTTTTTTTAATCTCACGGAATTTGTGTGAATCAACTTCGAAAAAAATGGAAATTGGTGAATGAATTTTTTGAAAAAAAGATAAAAAATTATCCCATGGGCTAAATTTCGCCCCTATATTTTCCCTAGACCAAGCAAAAAATTGTTTCTTTCCAAAAATTGCTAGTGAAAATTGGATCTCTATCACTTACAATAATCTTGGCAATAACATGTAGCTTCTGAACTATTTCCATGAATGTTGTAGCTTTTATACTTTCTTTAAATGGAAGAGAAAGATGAAAAAATGAGCATGCTTTGTGAGTTGATTCACCACTACCATGATGGCATTCTTTCATTTATACTTTGGTGGGATCGTGATAAAATGCATTAATATTTATTCCCAACATTAATTCGATATGGCTAATGGTTGTAGAAGACCATGTGTCTTGATTGTCTCTTCCTAATTCTATTGGAAATCAAACATTCTGCCATAAGCTTTTGGACATGTCAACTTTGATACCTTGCCAGAAAAAATGTTTCTTGATCCTATGTTATGTTTTCAAAAATCTTAAATGTCCTCCTATAAGTGATGTGTCCAATTCCAAAAGGACCTTTCGTTTGAGTTGGGAATTCTTACATATATATAGGTGATCTTGGTACTAAAGTGAATCATTATTCACACTAAAAATTACCTAATGTACTAGGATTCTTTTGTATTTGTAGAAATAACTTGCATGCCTATTGATATTTCTTCCATTCTATCCTTAATTCTTCCACCCAATTAAATTGTAGAATGAAAATAGCACAAAATAATCCCTCTAAGTCTTATTTTTTCCTTGAAAGTGCATTTGCTTCCACATTTTGTTTTTCCAGTTTGTAGATAATTTAAAAGTCACAACCTAACATCCTTGCAATCCATTTTTGTTTCTCTTCCGAAGATAATATTTGTTCCAAGAAGTAATTTAAGACTATCACTATTCTTATTTTGGCATGTCTTCCTATTCTTCTTAATTGCATGTAGTATGACAAACATTTCCTTTTCATAAATTGGTTTAAGTAAGGGTTGGTGCAAGGTAATGATACCCAATTATGACACGTTAGTTGCAATGACATTATGGAAAAACAGAAATATTATCATTAAAATGAATTATTAGAGGTACCTACAAAACATTTTTGGATTAGGTGTAAACAGATGAAATGTAGAAAAACGGATGACCTTCCGGAATATATTAATTTTATTTATGGAAAAGTGGTATAACCACCCCAAAATGTCATTATTCAAAGATTGGTATGTTATTTTTTTTCTCAAACATAATGCACATGTTTTTGTTGAGCCACCTATTTTCTATATAAATTTTCAATTTACAAGAAAAAAAATATGTAGAGGCATAGGCAACAGAAGAATCTTGTGCGGGGCTATTTTTCCAAAATTTTAAAAGTCAATTTTATATTTTTTTTAAATTACCGAAGTCAGTGAAGCCCTAAAATGACATGGTCAAGTGTTGAGCCACCATATCATGGTCTAAAAATAATCAAAATACTTTTCTTTTTTTTAGGTTGTAGGTGTTTCCATGCTCTTGTGCGGGTTCTCTTCCGTTTTCGAAATAGGTAAGCCAATCAAAAGTTATAGGCCAAATAAACGACCTATGTTTTTTACAAATTTGACATGAGTGCAATTAAACATGAATTAAAAATAGAAAACAACAATAGATCTATTCAAAAATTATATATTTAGAATCTGCACATAGAGCTCGACAAGCATGTGCAATTTCATCTGCAGTGCACACGTGGAGCTTATGTGGAACTAGTTGTGAAAAACCGAAAGTTACATCATTTTATGTTTTCTGCCATAAATCAGGCATAAATCAGACCGAGCCTCAAGGTGCAATCCGAAGCTAATTCCAAGCCTGCAAGGGCACCAAAAACAATTTGAATTCAGGCATGCATGCGCGCAACTATGCACACGCATGACTGACAGCGCACACGCGTTAATAACAGCGCGAATGCATCCTTGCGCATACGTGCTATTGTATGCCGTTGTATGGTTTATTTAATTTCCTTTGTCAAGGGGATACATGAAGTTGATGAAGATGTGATGATGACGATGATGGAGATGTTGATGAGGAAGGGGGAGATGACAATGATGTTGAAGATGATGTTGATGATGATGATGATGATGATGATGAGATGATGGTGATGGTGATGATGATGAAGATTTTGATGATGATGATGAAGATTTTGATGATGATGACGAATGAGGATGATGAGGATGATGGTGATGGTGATGATGATGATGATGATGATGATGGTGATGAGGATGATGATCATGATGATGATGAAGATGATGATGATCATGATGAATATGATGATGATCATGATGAATATGATGATGATCATGATGAATATGATGATGATCATGATGAATATGATGATCATCATCATCACCATCACCATCATCATCATCATTATCATCTCTCCCTTCCTCATCAACATATCCACCATCTCCATCTTCTTCATCATCACCACCTTCATCATCATCATCATCATCATCTTCATCACCATCGTCATCAACATCAACATCTTCATCTCCATCATCATCATCTTCTTCATCCTCATCACCATCATCATCCTCATCTTTGTCATCATCATCATCGTCATCATCAACACCATCATCATCATCGTCCTTCTTCCTCATCTTCATCAACATCTAGGTCATCATCTTCATCATCAACGTCATCATCATCATCATTATCATCCTCATCATTATCATCCTCATCATCAACATTGATGGTTATGATGATGAAGATGATGATTATGATGAGGATGATGAAGATGACGATTATGATGACGAAGACAATGATCATCGTGACCATGGCGATGATGATGACTAATAAAGATGATGATGACGAATATGATGATTTTGATGATGATGATCATATCTGTCATCATCATCATCATCTTCATCATCGTACTCATATTCATCATCATCATCATCATCCTCGTCCTCACAATGATGATGATGATGATGATGATGATGATAATGTTGTTGATGATGATGAAGATGCTAATGATGATGAGGATGATGTGCTGCATATTCATCCTCATCTTCATCATCAACATCATCATCATCATATCCATTAGTCATCATCATCATCATCATCATCATCTTCATCATCGTCGTCGTCATCGTCGTCATCATCATCATCATCATCATCATCATCATCATCCTCATGCTCGTCCTCACAATGATGATGATGACGATGATGATGAAGATGATGATGATGATCATGCCGTGGTTCATGTTGTGGATGATGATGAAGATGATGATTATGTGTTGCATATTCGCCATCATCTTCATCATCAACATCATCATCATCATCATCATCTCCATTAGTCATCATCGTCATCATCATCATCATGAACATCATCATCATCACCATCTTCATCATCATCATGATCTTCATCATCATCATCATCATCATCATCATCATCATGACGAAGATGATGATGATGATGACGATGAGGATGGTGATGATGATGATGACTAATGGAGATGATGATGATGATGTTGATGATGAAGCTGATGACGAATATACATCACATCATCCTCATCATCATCAACATCTTCATCATCATCAACACCATGATGATGATGATGATGAATATGGCGATGATGAGTATGATGAGGATGATGAAGATGACGATTATGATGATGAAGACAATGATCATCGTGACCATGATCATATGATGATGATGGTGGTGGTGAGGATGATGAAGATGGCAATGATGATGACTAATGAAGATGATGATGACGAATATGATGATTTTGATGATGATGATCATATTTGTCATCATCATCATCATCTTCATCATCGTACTCTTATTCATCATCATCCACCACCACCATCATCATCATCATATCACCATCATCATCCTACTCCTCCTCCTCACAATGATGTTGATGATGAAGATGATGACGATGATGATGGTAATGATGATGATCATGTTGTTGTTGATGATGATGATGAGGAGGAGGAGGAGGAGGATGTGCTGCATATTCGTCATCATCTTCATCATCAACATCATCATCATCATCATCATCTCCATTAGTCATCATCATCATCATCATCTTCATCATCATCGTCGTCATCATCATCATCATCAACAACAACATCATCCGCATGCTCGTCCTCACAATGATGATGATGACAACGATGATGAAGCTGATGATGATGTGTTGCATATTTTTCATCATCCTCATCATCAACATCAACATCATCATCATCATCATCATCATCATCATCATCATTATCATCTCCAATAGTCATCATCATCATCACCATCTTCATTGTCATCATCATCATCATCACCATCATCACCATCTTCATCATCATCATCATCATCATCATCATCATGACAAAGATGATGATGATGAGGACGATGAAGATGGTGATGATGATGATGATGATGATGACTACTAGAGATGATGATGATGTTGATGATGAAGTTGATGATGAATATGCTGCACATCATCCTCGTCATCGTGATCATCTTCATCATCATCATCACCACGATGATGATGATGATGATGAAGATGGCCATGACGAGTATGATGAGGATGATGAAGATGCCGATTATGATGACAAAGAAAATGATCATGGTGACCATGATCATATGATGATGATGATGATGGTGAGAATGATGAAGATGGAGATGATGATGACTAATGAAGATGATGACGACGAATATGATCATTTTGATGATGATGATCATATTTGTCATCATCATCATCATCTTCATCATCGTACTCATATTCATCATCATCCACCACCACCACCACCATCATCATCATATCGTCATCATCATCATCATCATCATCATCATCATCATCCTCGTCCTCACAATGATGATGATGATGAAGATGATGATGAGGATGAGGATGATGTGCTGCATATTCATCATCATATTCATCATCAACATCAACATCATCATCATCATCATCTCCATTAGTCATCATCATCATCACCATCTTCATCATCATCATCATCTTCATCATGATATTCATCATCATCATCATCATTACAAAGATCATGATGATGATGATGATGATGATGATAAGGATGATGGTGATGATGAGTATGATGAGGATGATGAAGATGACTATTATGATTACTGTCATCATCATCATCATCATCATATGATCGTCATCTTCATCATCCTCATCATCATCCGCATCCTCACAATGATGATGATGAGGAGGAGGAGGAGGAAGTTGTTGATGATGATGATGATGTGCTGCATATTCCTCCTCATCTTCATCATCATCATCATCATCATCTCCAAATTAGTCATCATCATCATCGTACTCATATTCATCATCATCCACCACCACCACCATCATCATCATCGTACTCATATTCATCATCATCCACCACCACCACCATCATCATATCATCACGACAAAGATGATGATGATGATGACGATTATGATGATGATGTGCTGCATATTCGTCATCATCTCCAACAACATCTTCGTCATCATCACACTAGTACAAAATGAGAAATTAATGACTAAAAAAATGACTAAAATTCGACTATAAATGACTATTTTTGAGTCGGTGACTAATAGTATCCGATTTCCACTATCTTATCTCTAGTCGTATTTCACTAGTCATTAATTGGTTGATTTATTAGTCATTGATTTAGTCATTGATACTCACTGATTTAGTCATTGATTGTCACAATTAATGACCAAATATACGACTAAATAAACTACTAAATGATAACATATTAATGACTAAGCTAAATACGACTAAACATTAGTCGCGCTATAAGATACTGGAAATTATCTACTAATATTCGTATATATGTGAATTTAGTTGTTTTCTTAGTCACAAATTTATGATAGGGTACGGAGGAATCGAACCACCAATCTCCTGCCTATAATTAGGCAGGTGCTCTACCATTGAGCTAACACCCTTTAAGAAGTTGTTATTTCTTGACAATGATGATATTCAAACAAATTTTGCATGGGAGCAAAATGAATGTAAAAAATATTCAAGAATAATGCTTCAAGTACTAAAAGAATTCTAAGATATAGTAGTTCAACTGTGACAATGATGAAAATTCAAAGAAGAATGAGCTTACAAACTACGCATGAGTACAATAATCCATGGATGTACAAATTATCAGGAACAAAAGCAAGTTGATGCCCTTCACAGACATAAAATAATACAAGATCCAACTTGCAATAAATTTGTTTTAATTATCTATCAATTGTTGATCTCTCGACGGCTAGAGACGTTTACCTGTCTGAGATCCAAAATACGTACAATTATCTTCAACTTCACTTATTCAAAACCAGTTGCACTAAAAATTATTCTAGGAATTGTCTTATGAGAAACAACCACTTTTTTGAACAATAGGCTGCCCTTTCATTTGTACAGTAGCAGGTCTGCTGCTATTCATGGCAGGATGACTTTCCATCCTACAATACAAAATAAATGGAGTTAAGTCAATAGTATTTCATAGAAAATAGAAAATATAATCTCCATAAAAGCAATATGTCACAATGAGGATTCTATCTAGGATGCTATAGAGTCTAGAGTATAGGGGAAGTCATTTTGTCGAAAACCGTCTTTCAAGGCTACGCTGCATCTTATGAAAGAATTCCATGTAAAAAGAGAAACATATCAGTCTCTCTGTGGTTCAACAATTTTGTGAAAACAAGGATTTGCTCGATAAATATGCTTAAGATGCTGGAAAGATTTTAAACCCAGGAGCCTCAACAAAATTGTTACGAAGATGGGTTAGTGATGCGAATGCATGCAACCTAGAAATTACAAATGTCCAGGCCCAAGAAAAATCTTAACTGAAAATGGAATTATCATTGGCACCGTTGACTCTAAGAAAATGTTTAGAAACAACAAATAAAGTGTGGGATATAGTTCTTTGATGTCGTGGATCAAATGCAATCAATGAGAGGTTAATCAAATTTGATATTTAAATTTTTGATGTTAAAATATCTAACTCACTCGAACAGGGACAATTCATATGGTAATTCCGCCACAAGTAAAGAGGAATAACCTCCAGGATATTTCACTGGTAGTATCAGACATAACTTATCACTCTTTAACTGAAACAAGGCCTATTCTCTATTGTTCTAGTTGTGTTGCAATATAAATTATATAGTATTGAGTAGAATTCATAGTTCCAAAACTGTAAAAAGAACCTGTGACAAAATTATTCCTCGCAAGTCGCTTACAACAGATTACTGAGACAATGTACCTGTAGACAAACAAAAGCATCCGGTCGACAAATGCATACAATAGCTGAAAGATGTAGAAAATAGTGGCATATGATACATTCTGGATCCTGCAAAAAGATGTTTCAACCAAATACAATGAGATCAATTTTGTTTAGAAAAATAAACAAGCAGCCAATTTAAAAAAGAAACTAAGAAACTCATCCCAACAAGCAAGATATGAAAATAAATGTTTAAAAATGTACCTCTTCAATGCCACCAAGATGCTCAAGATGCTTTGGAGAAGTCATTCTAGATCCTCTCACAACACCCTTTCTCCAAAGTTGTTCTCTATGAATACACTCAGTATTAATTACACAAAGAAGCTCTTTCTTTAAAATGGGCAGTGCCTCTATACTGCAACCACTCTGTAGAAATCGACACATTTGATAAATTAAATACTTCCAACAAAGACATTGAAAGACATTATTAACAATGTTGATGTTTGTAAAACTTATTTTTCCATTTATAAAAAGAATCCCAAGAGATTATGTTCTAGTTGTTACACTGCATATTGTACAAGGTTTCAAATTGTGATTTTCAGCACTGTGGGACTTTTCGGCTGGGTGTAAAATACTACAACAAAAGGAGACCTTAACAAACATGCTGAAAAGTACATTAACATAATATATTGTTACAATGGAATGAATGGCATGAAGCATGGTGTCATACATGAACAACTCTCCCTTTATAGAAGTGGTAAGAGAAGTACATATCAAAAGGATCAACATATAACAATTAGATGACTAATCTGGCAAGAGAGAAGACTTAACAACATTCTCAACTTGATCATTTGCAATTAAAGCTCTTTGTGCTCTCTAAATCTGATTCAACTAACTTCCTCAATTAGAATAAATAATTCTCAACTTCATCATTTGCAATTAACCTCTTTGTGTTCTCTAAATCTGGTTAAGTCACCTTCCTCAATTATAGCGAATCATTCTCAACTTAGGCATTGGCAATCAATCACTTTGTTCTATATTGCTACATTCAATTTTGCACTCTAAATTAGACTTCCCGAAAACAATAAAAGCAACGAAACTCACATTAATCAGTAGATTAATTTATATGTAACCATCCTCACAATATTATAAAATCATCACCAGATATAGTTGTTCATATATTTAATAAACACTCATCGGATTTATATGCACATAAGCAGAGCAGAACCTCACCTGAAATCCAATCGGGACATAACTTGCAAAACCTGGAGCACAAGGAATACCTACAAATTTTTCAGAAATTTTGAAATACGGTCCTCTAATTCATCAAAATACATCCCACAGAGTGTACACGGCATTATTTCCACTTCATATGCATTAGGTTTCATATGTTGGAATATATGGATAAGAAGAAATAGCAAGATATTCAAAGGAAAGGGTAGATCAAACACTTAAATCTAGATGAGAATCCAGATGTCCAATGGTCTTCAATGTGTTAAGAAATCCTCCTCTAAAACTTCCTTCAATGTGTTAAGTAATCATCCTCTCAAACTTAAAACTTAAAACTTCCATGAGTGTATGGAGGTGAAAATTGGGAATTCGTTTGTATAGGAAGAATAAACTCTACCCAAGGTTAATATTTGTCCAAGAACAATGCAAGACCATGAGATCTACATTCAATCCATCCAAATTTATCAATCCCTTGTGAAGGAAGGAGGCCTTTTACATGGTTCTTGATCCTTCTAAAGTTTTAACATGAAGAATAAGTCCATGATTTAGAATAATTTTGATATATCCACGCTTTGGAAATGTCAATGGTGTAACAAGTAAAATATCATTAGCTTATATGCCTATTGGCTATCTCTAATAAATCATAAGAAAATTATGATACTGGAAAAAGAATGGATTAATGAGAAATGACCTTAAAATATGAAATGGGACTTATTGATTGTGCTCAATCCATGCCATAATAATTGGAATTGGATGATGTTGATGGAAAGTGGAGACAGTATTCATGCCCAGTAGAAGAGGAATTGTAAGGAAAGGGAATGAGTTGTATATTTCCACAGTTGTGATTGGGTACAAATGATCACAATAAATACACATTGTGTTGGACATTTTCTCAATTCCCTTAGTGTAACTATTCATAATTCTCGTTATCTTCATACTTTCCCCTATTGAATAAGGAAAAAGATGTAGGTGATAGTTGTCAACCATATATGCGTCATATGATCAAGGCTAAAAGAAGAAAAAAAATGTAGGGAAAAACAATAACAAAATTTTACTATCTGACCTAAGACAATAGTTGGCTTTAACCATCTTCTCCATGGAATTTTGTTAATATGAGTGATTCTTTAAGCATTTATTATAATATTGTGGGATGGACACAAGACAAGTACTTTTTATTCATGAGCCGTGAGATGAAAGACCTCTCTAACACCTCAATAAGAAGTTTCCCGAAGCTCTAACCATGACTATTGATACCAAGAAGTACTTTTTGTTCTTTGTGGAGAATATAAATTTTTGGACAACCACTACTTGCTTGTAAATAAATTCATCCTAAGACTATTATCTTCCAAGTTTACCTTTCCATTTCTCTAGTATACAAGTTAATGTTCCATTCAAATAATTGGGAAATATAAGAAAGCAGTGTAATGCCTTGACGCCACTTCAAAATTTTAATCAAGCTTGTCTGTCACCTCTAGAGATAAAAATTCAAAACTAATTTTCCAAGAAAAATAATGTGAATTCTCTATCTAGTTATGCCCATTCAGAACCTTAAGTTTTTAAAAATGGGTTGTAGATAAAAAATCACATAAATATGAGCATATGCAAGGCCGTGAGATAAAAATCATTTACAAAAAGAGAGGGAAACATAATTTCCAAAAGAAAATAGAATAATGGCTACATTGAATTAGGAGCCCTGAGTTTGCATGAATATATTTCACGTTGCTTGCTTGATATCCTTAAATGATCAAGGGTGTCCTCCATGTGGGGATTCAATGAGAAGGGGATGCTCATTCATATCCTACTACTCTTCCAACATAGATACACACAGTAAAGAGACATACCCATAGGGCCACATACAACACAGAAACAGAGATATAGCCATATACAACACACAACTTCACACTGTACAGAAACATAGATATAGAGACATACCCACTTACAACACCCAACTTCTACGGTGCAGAGACATACCCAAACACGACACAGATATACAGAGGAGCGTACAAATAATTAAACTACATAGCCATATAGAGAAGCATACAACTGAGTAATACAAAGGAGGAAGAGGAGAAGTCACATTCCAGGAATAGTGTGGGTGAAGGTTGTTACATTGAAAAAGAAAATGCATAAGTTTGGAAAAATTCTGATGAAGAACATGCAACATGAGGTCATTGTGGTGGAAACATAAAATGTGAACAACTTGAGCTCTCTGATTTTTCGGTTATTAAATATTTAATTGGTGGATATGTATCTTCTTGTATGGGTAATATGGAGGATCAAGACTACACACAATAGTGTGCACACAGTCTTACCTTAAGGCAAGTTGTTGCTCAAAAGACCCTTGAAGAAAACTCCTCTAAGACAAAGTTCAAGGAAGTGGGAACAAACTGTTTTTAAGACAGTAGTAGTCAACCACTCAAGGGTGGTTTTGGAACTCATCAGAACTAAAGGTTGCATCCCAACTATCCCAAGTATGTTCTCGCAGCTGCACATGGTATGTTAGCGAATGCTTTAAGGAAAAAAAAGCACAACCCATTTTACAGATTTCACTTGAACATGTCCCAAAGTTTATATGAGAGTTCTTTAGATATGTGTGAGTCACACAAGATTTACTCTTATCTCATTGCTACAAATGTAGTGCCTGAAAAATTAATTTATCAGTCATGTCATCAATCCCTTCTGGCCACTTCGTAATTTTGAGCATCGTGGGAAATACAATAATATGAATTTTGAAACCTAGAACCTTCTAACCGGACACAACAATTATAAAACACTTTAAATCAACAATAGTTAATTGCTTTCAAGAATCAAAACTTAGTAGTAGTTCACACTTTCTAGGATCCTTCCCATAACAACACAGTTGGAAATGAAACTGGACTTTCAGGGAATGTTGAACTTGATTCCTTGTGTGTTTCTTAAATGAATGCAGATTTGAAAAATTAGGCATTCAAATTAAAGGATAATCACATACATGGCATCCTTGGAGCCTCATTTAAATCTTCATCAAATATAAGATGGCAACTGCGGTATAAAGATTCACAAGTCCTCGTAAATGGAGGTAAAATTGGGGATCATCATTGAAAACTCATTCCATTACCATTTCGTCTGTGACACGATCCCTTTTATGGCATTCAATCATAATACCAAGACCCTCATAGTTCTAACAAGTCACTTCTATGAATAAAACCCAAACAGACAAGCAAATCCATAATTATAAAAGGGATTATTTGTCACTTCAATCACTAATTTCAGGGCCAAAAAATGAAAAACAGAGGCATAAATGAAGACAAAGAGAACAATGTTGTTGGAACAACAACATCAAAACACATTCAATATTTTAAATCATTTGATATGTCTTGGTGAACATGCATCCTTAACAAATACCATATAAGAAACAATCATATGTAGCAATAACTTCCACACAAAAAGATAGGCTAGAATTGCACCTTGACATGGACAATGGTAAAAATGCCACAATAGCTATTCCATTCAACATATGCACAAGAGAGAATCACACAACTTACACACACAATACAACATAGATTATGACAACATAACACAGACAATGGTTTGATCAAATATCTCATGCCAAGAATTCAGATTTTGCATACTAGACTACCAGTGGTTAGGTTCCAAACTTCAAGCAGAGAACAAATGCATGTTTTTTAATTCAATTTTCAGTGTCTCGTGAAATAGACTTAAACCATAGAAAACATCAAGTCAGCACCATGTTGCACTCATTACACAATAGTTGTATGAGGGATTACTACTAATTATTGTTGATTGATAGTTTCCAAATATGTTAGTTCAATAAATATTCCAAAGGATGAATGATGTGAAGCCATGTACACGCTATTAAAAATTCCTCTTTAATGTTGTTAAAAATTCCTCTTTACTATTGTTAAACATGTGTAGATCAGATCTTCAAATTCTTATCTTTAGTCAAACCCCCATCCAAGTTTTATTGCTGCTCTTGTCCAATTCATGGACAGAACTGCTTAAAGGCCTTTTCATTGTTGCCTCGACAGTCTTAAATTATGCCCAGAATTAAAAATGAATACTGCTAGGGGGCGGTCTCATGCCCAGATTTAGGAGAATATTGACATTTACTATGGCAAGAGATCATGGACAATCCCAAATTTACCCAAAAAATCAAACCATGCCTCCTATTACTGGACTTTATGCACAAAACTGACCCATGGCTTATAATAATGCCACAAACAAAGCCCAAAATTTGTTCAACAACACCCATAATAGGTAATGAGGCTTGTTATGACTTAAAATTTTACCTAATCAAATAGGGGTAACACCCCTCAAGCTAGAGATGCATTTTGAGTATGCACAGGTGCTCTTTCTAGCACATAAAGAAGCTTCAGCTACAACAATAAGATGAACCTATTACAACTACTTTATCATAGGCATTTGGAATTTTGCGTCAACAACATGTACATACCATCTTGGGTACCATAAGATAAGATAATTTATTAATGTTTGAGTAATGTCAGACTTATATGTCAAATGTACATATTTCACTCAACAGCAGGAAGCAAAGGAAGAGTTTGGATGAGATCTAGTTGCTTCAGCTACAAGGTTAGTGCACAAACATATGCAACGCATTTTAGTGTAAATTATGTAAAGACAGAGGGAACCGTTGAGCGTTTCACTGTTGGAGGAATGTCATTGAGCTATCTGAGATCAACACCTCATAGCAGGGATCCGTTACACCATCGTAGATTGCATAGAGCCATTGCAAACATAGCAGGGATCCGTTACACCATGTTGTATACTGTTTATTATGAGAACATAAAAGCATAGAAATTACTTAGAATATTTTAAAGAGTTTGATAGCCTCTTGGCATGCATCCAAGCAGAGGTAATCGATGGCAGGAGAGTTAGAAGAGATCTCCTTTATTGCACACACCTCTACGGGTTTGTTCTTGGGTTGGTGGATCATGTAACGTGCTAATGGGGTTTGGCGCTTTGGCTTGTTCCAATGTATAACCTGATACGAAATAAGGTTTGGGCTAGGACATAGCCATTTTTTTTTATTTTTTTGGGGTATGAATTCACTGGATGGACGCTCCTTGGAATCTGCAGTAGTGAAAGGGGACATTGCACACGAGAAGGAGATCGCCCCTGCGACCATGAAAGAGCCTACAAATGAGAAGACTATCACCCCCGCAACCATGAAAGGGACTGCAAATGCCACTAGCCACTAGCATTCGTTCACCTTCTAGAGGGTGCCCACATTGAACATTTTAAGAACTTCCATGTCTAGTATGCATACATATGTTTCAGCCAATATGTGATATTTAGCATAGATCATATAGAGAACACTAGTGAATCGTGATATTACTTGTGGGGAATAGAGGATCCCTCCTAACTAGAGAATCAGAAGGAATCAATTTCAGGAAACATGAAAAGAAACATCCATATCTGGAGTTTTTTGAACCAACATCCTTCCTAAGAATGGTTTTCTGTGGTTCAAATAATGTCTTGTGATAATGTACTGGTGGATCATGTAACGTGGTAATGGGGTTCATAGAAATACTCAGTAAATGGATGTATTCTCCTAAAAAGAGGTCATATCTTTCCTCGTGTGATTAAAATGTATTCCACCTCCTACCATTCCTAATAGTAGTTTGGCTGGAGTGTGAAATCCTCATAACTGAAATCAATGACAGAGATAAGATGTTAATGCAGAAATCAGAAATTGAGCTCAAACTAACTGTGATTGTGAAGGTCAATGGTCATAGAAGGCTAATTTATGAACCAAACTCAATCTAAAGATGACTGTGAAGTTGATTTTGTCCTTAATAAGTATTTATTTAAACATATGAATGGCATAAATAGATCTTAACACTCACATTAAGGAGGCTACGATTGATGGAACACACACACATATTACAACCCCAGCTCTTGAGTTTTTTATTTTTATTTTTTTATATCCATTTTCTTGTAAAATCCTAAAAATTATGATTATGGAGTTTCTTCAGGTAAGAAACAAACTTATTCAGATCAAGATGCCTCTGAATACTTTTAGATTCCTATTTCTTGTAACAATTTCTTTTCCCTTCAATTTATTAAATGTTTCTTAGATAATATGGGCATTGCAAGGTATCATGATGTTGGTTGCAGGTTATTTCTGACTTAGAGGTGAACTTCTTAGGCCAATCTGGAAGTATCCACTATCTTATTTGGCATTCCACACGGATGGTATTGAGGCAAGAATGAATCTTTTCAATCTTTTTTTTTTTCAAAAAGATCAGTGTTCTTTATTTTCGTACTATACTTACCTCTAGAATCCAAGCTCATGGATTTAATATTTGATAACGTGCACAGGTTTTCTTGAAAATGAATACATAGGATTATCCTTTCCTGTGGGTTAAATTGGATTACTTTCTGGATGGAAAGCCCTCGAAGATTCCTATAATATATAAACAACAAGAAATTCAAAGTGGTTAAACCTACTTGTTCTTGCTGTCATAGCTGTCGGATATTGTTTCATCTTATTTTTATCACTTAGAATGGGAAAGGTGCACAAATATCCACCGCATAAACGCCATGGAGAAAATTAATGCTTTATGGATTCGAGCAAAAAGGGTGACAGTTCCTGTTATGCCATATGTTAAAAGAAAAATAAGGGTGGCACAATAGTTGTTCCAGGAGATCTAGCATTTCCAGAATATATGTATGTGAAGATTTAAACACAACAATTTATTTTGAATCCAGGATAAATCTAGACATGATGAAAACAATGAAGAATCCCAAGCCCAAGCATTTGAACCAAAGCTCTGATCTTTGTTAGTATATTTGACAAAAAGGAGATCGTTTCACTTCATGCCACCAAAGGAATCGCAGCTCGTGTGCGTTAGATCACGGAAGGGATGCTGGGTTTGAAGAGAGCGATCAAAGCATTAAAGAAGACACTACCAAACCGTTGCCAGGGGAAAAAGTGCACTAGCCAGTCGTGGGGAGATTTTATAGTCGCAGGGAGATTTGACATTAATGAGTACATAGCAAATAGACCATAGATAGATAGCATGGCCATAACTCTAAACTTAGAAATTAATAGAACCAGAAATCTCAATAATGTGAGAAATATTAACCAAAAATATGTAGAGAAGAGCGATGAGAATGCACCTGACTGGTTAGATATAGAAAAAAAATGGAGACTCTGATAGTTATTGATTGGCACTACCTAGTTTTTTTTTCTTGGTTGTATCCTCTGGCATCATAACCTTAGAAACCCTAGATCTGCAGAAAACCTGTAATATTGAGCTTCGACCTTCAAACCCTAAGCCCCTCTCAATGCAACTCTAGTGATAAAAACCCCAAAGAGTCATATATATATTTCAAATACTAAAAAGACTCGTGAAAAAATGAGATTTCATGAGTGGAGCTGCTTCGATTTCCCCTTTCCCCTTAGCTTTGGTCGATGAGTAGGTGATTTTGTGGAAATTCATTTTCCCTCCTTTCAACAATCATTCCCCCTCTTATCACATTATATAAAAGAATAATACTATTAAATATTACCTTAAATATTCAAAAATAAAAAAAATAACCAATTTAATAAGTTAATATATAATATTATTAACAATATTAGAAATTTAAAAAATAGGATTTTAGAACATTAAAATAATATTAAAAAGGTTAATAAGTTAAAAATTAGAAATTAAAAGATATAATAAGCCAAAATATAATTTTAAAAGATAAAAAATTAAAAGATTACAAATTTAGAAAATTAAAACATTAAAGTGAGATTAAAAATATTAATAATTAAAAGTTTATGCCCACAATTAAACCATGGCCTCAAGGCTCAAACCATGACCTATAATGACCTCCAAATATATTGTTAATCATAAACCATGACCTCAACTATGTGTATAAGCCATGAAATCAACTTTGTTAAATTAGATCTTCAACCATGGTATAAACTTGCAATTTCATTATCATTAAGTTAATCAACCTTATAATAATTAATATGTGGATCCCGGGTGGAGACAACTAACAAGAGGAGATTATGATGGCACATGGACATTCGAAATCGCTGCGTGTAGGATGGATGTAGCTCTAGTTTGCATGTAAATGGATTATATCACGCCCATGGGAAGGTACTATGAATCAGAAGGGAAAGGAGAAGGGAGGTACGATAGTAGTTATGGCAATTAATTATGGCAAAGTTGGATGCAAGTGCGGAATGTGTTTTTATGTCCCATTTGAGGACGATCCTTGGTATTGGCATAGTTATGATAGTGGATGCATTTTCCTCAGGTATGATTCCCTCGTCCTCATCTCTGAGGTCATCAAGTTGATGACTCGTGCTATATCAATGCTTGGCATTATCGCTTATCTGTTGAAGGTGGCAAGTCTAAGCTCATTAATGACTAGTTATAGTGGCTAGAAGTGCGTTCATGAGGAAGACATGTATGAGCCAGAGAATGTTGAGGCGAATAGCCAGGGAAGGCTCAGGGGAGGGAAGAAAAGAGTGATCCGAGAGTAGTTGAGGGTGGCCCGGGACACTTGGGACTACATTTCCACAATTCCGAAGGAAATTAGGGAAAATACCGACTCCGTGGAGAAGGAATATTTATGAGCAAAGTTGGAGGTTTCGAAGCAAGATAAGGAATTTTCTATGCTTGAACATTGGATTTTGGACCCTAGGTCCACTCAGGCCCACTTGTTGTTGTATGAATTGGTTGTATCCATGTTCTATGTAATTGGCCACCTGCTTTAGGAGCGCGAGATGAAGATTTTGGGGGATAATATCCTTGCTCACTTATGGAAGGAGCATCTAATATTGGATTCATGGCTCATTCACATGAAAATTGATGTCATCACCCACCACTTGGGAATACCATTTATTCCTCGCTTGAAGGAGGGGGGAGCTCCTCCTTTTGGTGTCCTGGATGGGATGCATGCGGGTGAGTGGGGAGCTATCTACCAAGATGTAGATGGCATGGGGAGCTATCTACCAAGAGGCTGGCATGTCATCGATATTTCATGTGCGATAATTGGAAGCACGTCTCTAATTGATCCTTTTGGTTGTAATTAACGTTGATAGTATGTCATATGCAACATGTCGATCCTAATGCTTGGGTAGAAGTCTTATACAATCATCACTATAGTGAAGCCTTTAGTCTCGGTGCTCTAATATGGGATGAAATTTTTGTCTGGATTAATGCTTCATATAATGAGGTGGAGTTGTTCGGATGTGGGGAATAGATTTTTGGGACGACATTGTCTGTAGTTCTATGTCGAATGCTGATCCTGAGCTATAATGGCTATCCGATGTAATCTTTTTCCAAGTAATATATGAAGTTATAGCTTATAAAAAAAGCTTATAATATTAGAAACCATATCTAGTGTTCTAAACTTCAAAATGAGCACCACATCCCACTTCCAGTCCAAATAGCCCCTATAGAGGGCCAATATGGTGGTTTGGGACCACACACATGGACCATGACCCTCATAGTAAGATCTCTAAATCCATCTGCATTGTTAAAATTTAGTAAAATATTTTACAAATTCATTATCAAAATTGTAATTTTCCATTGTAAGTGTGACACAACTAAAAATGATTAACATAAACGACTAATTCACATTAATCGTTGTTAGATAGTCATATTTATATTCAAGTGACTAAATTAGTCATTTATGTTAGTCATTTTTATTTTAGTCACTTGTTATCTAGTCATATATTTTATCCTGTGACTAAATTAGTCGTTTATCTTAGTCGTTTTTAGTTGGCCTATTTAAAATTGCTCAATTTTAGTCATTTATCCCTTGAAAAAATAGTGGTGACTAACTTTTTTAGTCGCCTAGTCACTTATCTCTCATTTTTTACTAGTGTCATCATCATCGTCATCATCATCATGAAGATGATGATGATGATGATGATACGAAGATGATGACGAAGATGTCAAAGATGGTGATGATTATGAGGAAGATGGCGATGACGAGTATGATGATGAAGATAGTTATGATCATGACCATGATCATATGATGACGATGATGATGATGATGATGATGAAGATGGTGATGATGGTGACTAATGAAGATGATGATGGCGAATATGATGATCATATTCGTCATCATCATCACCTTCATCATCGTACTCATATTCATCATCATCATCATCGTCATCATCATCATCCTTGTCCTCACAATGATGATGATGATGATGATGACGATGATGAAGTTGATGATGATGATCATGGTGTTGATGATGATGATGATGATGACCATTATCATCATCATCATCATCATTATCATCATTATCATCGCTGTATACATCATCACTTTATACAACATTAATATATCTACTATGTATTTAATTATTCTTGATGTAATACATACATTTCTAATTGAAAATTAAATTAATGTTTTGAAATCAAAATACACAAATTTGTAAATATACCCTTAAACCCCTAAACACCTAGAAGCACTTAAATGCACTTACGGATTATGGGTTAGAAGAGGTCCTAAAGGCCTTTATGGGGGAGGGGATCTTTATGGGGAGGGGCTCTAGGAATAACCCGACACATTTATATATGCTGGGCAATAAATACACTAAACGTTACCCACCAAACATTACAACATTCATCAAGGACACACACGCTTCAGATGCGCACACGCACCTCTAGCGTGCATGCGCATCTGGTGCGTGCGCGTCCCTGTTGAACATAAAATTTAGAAAATCACTCGCATTCTTTCTCCCGCATTTTTTTCCTCATTCATTGGGTTCTCTTCACTAGTTTCACGCACAGTCCAAGAATCATTTACATGGTAGATTGAATTCATACACAATTTGGTGCTTCCTTCACCATTTGGATAAAATACACAACATTTGGGGCTCTATTTGGCTCTTTGTATTGAATACACACCTATTGGGCTCTATTTGGATCAATTGAGTGAGCACACAACAGTTGGACTCTATTTGGCACCTTGGATTGAATTCTCATGCTACTTGGACACACATGAAGTCTTCTTACATATAGTGGACACATCAAAAGAGCAATCATAATCCTTGAGGTATGGTGATAATTTTCTCTTGTTAAATGTAATTTAGTCTTCATTCACTTGTTTGAATGGCATCTATTTTTGTTTTTCCTCATGAATTTTATGATAGATCTATTTTAGTCTTCTTAATCTTCAACATAGACAATAAAAACATCTTACCAAAAAAAAACTATAGCATGCACCAAGCAATGCTTTCAACCTTTCATGAAGATAATAAAAAAAAATTACTTGCATCACCACCAATAACATTTCATAATCACATTACTCCATCTAGTAGACAAACATTTGTTGAATTCCTCATGGTTTCACTACAACAACTCACACAAACACCTAAACAATTGAAAACTCTTAGTCTTTTAGGGCTATTTTCCCTCATCCATACCATGAAAATGAAGTGATATGAGCTTCTACCTTGTAGGGAATTTTCTCCTACTAACATCCCATACCACCATCCAATGCCATCCTATTGAGTTCCTAGAGGTGATGTTGTAACTTTATATGTAGGGAATTTCTAATAGATTTTAAGATTATATGAAAACATTCTCACTAGATGTTGTTGTACATAATCAATTGCTACATCGAGCTTTAATAATCATGCACATCGAGTTTTAATATCTTGTTTGTTGTTCATTCTTGCAGGGGTCATATTTTCACTTTTCCAAAAAACGCTTTGAATATGGACAACAGACGTAATAATAAAAGAAAGTCTAGAAGGACACAACCTCCCCCTGAAAAGACCCATGAGATAAGAGAAAATGCCAAGTTGTACATGCAAAACCGTAGAAATCAAAATGTTAGTGCCTTAGATCCCATCAACAAGCAATGACGAAGTGGTTGAAGTCAATCAAATCTTGCCTGATGTCGAGTATGAAGGGATGGATGTTGAACAAGTTCTTAACTGGAAACCACCCCAAGAAGAGAACCCACCTGGTGAACACACTCCATTGCAGGACCAATTTGTGAACAAAGGGCCACAACAAACCATTAACAAGACTCGTATGTCCTTGCCGAATCCCTTTCCTTGACTATCAACTGGACGATGAAGAACTTCCAGACGCATTCATGTGGATGAAAGTTCATTTTCAGGACTTGAAGGTAAGATGCCCAAACTCACTATTGATTTCCATTGTAACAAGATAATCAAAGATTTTTTTGAATCCAAAACCGATGCAGCAAAATGTCAATTGTTTCTTGCTTTGTTAAAATCACATTGTCTAGCTCATGTTAGGAGAATGTTGGGCATAAAGGTAATTAGAATTTCAGAGGCCAACAATCATGTTGTTAGAAATCTACAATCTGCATTTAATTTGATTGGAAAAACTTCTCATACAAAATATTTTAATGCGGCCCGTCGTGTACTGTCGGAATCAATTGTAGACAAATCCACAAGGCAATGTCGCCTACTATCACACACATGTAAAATATTTAAAGTTGATAGAAAGACTCTTCAAAAGTATTCTTCCATTAGAGAAAAACTTGAGACCCCAGGACAAAAAGATTGTTGGGCCTTTATTGGTAGGTTACCTCGTTCAGACATGAAGCTCATTGATGTTGTTGAAGAACTAGTGCAAACGTTTTGGCATGATAACACTAGATCGTCATCGAATCAAAAAGATGTTTTAAATTTGAGAAAAGGTGTTAGGGGGGGTGAACCCCATGTCAAGCACTTCCTTGACACGACACAAACAGAACTCTATGAGAGGTTCAAGAATGAGCACACACAATTGAACTTGGGCCAAAGGTCCTTCGAAAAATGCAAACCCTGGTATGTTAGAATTTGCATTGATCGCAATACATGTTGTTGTAGATACCATGTACAATTTGAGTACTATTATGATACATATAGACATATATTTTGTGGTTTGCATACTAACATTATGCAGGATTTCCCTTCGTTACAACCACCGAATGCATCCAAATAATTTATACATAGCATAATGTGTCGAAGGCTTGAAGGACAAAAATATTATAAAAGATCATGTTTATATGGGACATGTTCCAGTTGCAGTGGATTTGCATTATTGAGTCGCTGCATCCACGCAACCGCGGAGCACAAATTTGGGAGGATGTCAGTAGAAATGCAGAACTTCCAGTAATTCATAATTTCGCATCTTCATTTTCATAGAGATCTTCACAAAAGATTTTCTAAGGGTTTTTTTTTTTCTAAGGAACTTTTCTAAGGTTATTTTTTCTCAAAGGCTTAAATGCTCAAAGGAAATTTCTCTTAAGGTATTCTCTCAAAGGAAATTTCTCTTAAGGTATTCTCTCAAAGGAAATTTCTCTTAAGGTGTTTTCTCTATGGATCTAAGACTCTAAAGACATTTTTTAAGATGAAAATTTTCTCAAAGGCTCTTTTTTGCCAAAGGATTAAACGAAAATTTCTCTTTAGGTATTTTCTCAAAGACTCTAAATGAATTTTTCTAAGGTGATTTTTTTCTCAATGACTTATTTTTTAGGTGAAAGGCTCCTTGTTGGTGCTATATGTGATCCTCTACTTCTTGAAACTTAACTTTCTCTTTTATGGATGATGTGATGGATGGAGGATGATAGCCATAAAGTGCCAAAAATGGTGACATCTTTGATGAAGTATGGAAGGATGTGTTGTACCACCATATTTCCAAAGGAACCACTTAACCCATTGTGTTTTTTTATCAGATGCAAAGCAACGAATATAACCTTTACTACATTTATTCACAGTCTCAATTTTCCCAATAGATTGAGGATAGTAAGAGGAGTTGTAAGCCAATTGAGTTCCCAAATCAATGAAATTTTTAAGGCTCCATAATTTTTTTTAAGTGTAGAAACCTTGGCAAATCTTACTAATTCATAAATTTCCAACCATACAATTTTGGGCATTATTTTTTTAAAAAGATTCAAAATTTTAAGGGTTTTATATAGTTTCTATACAATTTTGGTGAATTTTAAAGTAAGTTTTTTTTTTAATCTCACGGAATTTGTGTGAATCAACTTCGAAAAAAATGGAAATTGGTGAATGAATTTTTTGAAAAAAAGATAAAAAATTATCCCATGGGCTAAATTTTGCCCCTATATTTTCCCTAGACCATGCAAAAAATTGTTTCTTTCCAAAAATTGCTAGTGAAAATTGGATCTCTATCACTTACAATAATCTTGGCAATAACATGTAGCTTCTGAACTATTTCCATGAATGTTGTAGCTTTTATACTTTCTTTAAATGGAAGAGAAAGATGAAAAAATGAGCATGCTTTGTGAGCTGATTCACCACTACCATGATGGCATTCTTTCATTTATACTTTGGTGGGCTCGTGATAAAATGCATTAATATTTATTCCCAACATTAATTCGATATGGCTAATGGTTGTAGAAGACCATGTGTCTTGATTGTCTCTTCCTAATTCTATTGGAAATCAAACATTCTGCCATAAGCTTTTGGACATGTCAACTTTAATACCTTGCCAGAAAAAATGTTTCTTGATCCTATGTTATGTTTTCAAAAATCTTAAATGTCCTCCTATAAGTGATGTGTCCAATTCCAAAAGGACCTTTCGTTTGAGTTGGGAATTCTTACATATATATAGGTGATCTTGGTACTAAAGTGAATCATTATTCACACTAAAAATTACCTAATGTACTAGGATTCTTTTGTATTTGTAGAAATAACTTGCAGGCCTATTGATATTTCTTCCATTCTATCCTTAATTCTTCCACCCAATTAAATTGTAGAATGAAAATAGCACAAAATAATCCCTCTATGTCTTATTTTTTCCTTGAAAGTGCATTTGCTTCCACATTTTGTTTTTCCAGTTTGTAGATAATTTAAAAGTCACAACCTAACATCCTTGCAATCCATTTTTGTTTCTCTTCCGAAGATAATATTTGTTCCAAGAAGTAATTTAAGACTATCACTATTCTTATTTTGGCATGTCTTCCTATTCTTCTTAATTGCATGTAGTATGACAAACATTTCCTTTTCATGAATTGGTTTAAGTAAGGGTTGGTGCAAGGTAATGATACCCAATTATGACACGTTAGTTGCAATGACATTATGGAAAAACATAAATATTATCATTAAAATGAATTATTAGAGGTACCTACAAAACCTTTTTGGATTAGGTGTAAACAGATGAAATGTAGAAAAACGGATGACCTTCCGGAATATATTAATTTTATTTATGGAA